>VZRF01005798.1:382134-415399 GCA_013396875.1 Vireo altiloquus
AAAAAACCTTAATCCTGGGATAGGTTCATGCAAACCAGTAAATTATAGGCTTTTAGGACAAGATACTTACCAAGGTATAGTGTGGGTTTTTTCCTTTCAAATCTAGACTCATCTAAATTGAGGAATGAGACCTTATTTCTAAGATCCCTAATCGCTTTTTAAATAGCTTGAATAAAAGCCATAAAAATGTTTAGTAGGATTCAGAATTAAAGCCTGTTCATAAACAAAGCCTATGAATTAAATATATAATTAATTAGCTGTCAGACACAAATTGTAGATTTTTATTTTAACTACCAGGGATATAATAAATCATTCTGAAATAGTGTTGACATTCCTATGTTCAACGAGTACATTCTGCTGTATATGATGCCTTCTGAACTGGGTATTTGCTGTAGTATGTACAGGACTTCTTATGGCCCTGAGTGCTGGACTGTGTACTAGGGAGAATCCAGAAACTTTGCTATGCAGTAATTTTTGCCTTTTTCTTGCACTCAGGCATTACAAGGATTTCTGATGAACAGGTAGACAGACCAGCCCCAGGAAATCAAAACCTTTTCCCTTTAATTAAGTAAACAAAATAGAATAAAGTAGCACTTGTGGCCATAAGGAGACCCACAGATCTCAAGTGTGTTACTGATTTACAAATAAAATCTTGGGGACATGCCAGGCTATTAGAATAATTAATTAGTTTTCCGACTAATTTTCAGTGGGAAATTTCCCACTAATTTTCAGGTCTTTACCTTTATCCATAGATCATCCATCTAGATAATGATTGTTACTTAGGTATACTTTTTTATTAGTATAATATAAATGGAATTCTCTCATGAGAATGATGAATATTCTGAATGGTATCTCTAGAGGTTTTTCCAAGTGTGGTTCATGTTAGACATACTTAAGTGTTTCTACGTTTTTCAGTTTTCCTATAAGTCCTATTTACATAGCAAAGGTGAAAAACATATACACATACATCCTCCATGCTCATAGTATTTCTAAATACTTGGTATCATGATTATTACTATGAAATAATTTTATGTGCTTGAATTTTCCTATTTGCTGGTTACAAAACTCTGCAGGATTCATTAAGATGCAAGTTATGGAATAGTGTTCGTTTATTGATCCTATTTTTCCACAAGAGAAAGAGTTATGTTCTCCCAAAATTATTTTGGATAGCTAGGTAGAAGCTTTGCAGAAATTTGCAGCGTTTGGGTGAAAGACTTGAAAAGTGAACATTAGTAGTTGGAACAATTGAAAGGTGTGTGAAAGTTTTGGTCATTTAAAAAGTGATTCAGATTTCCATTCTGTAGGGGAAATAAATCAAAACAAGTTCTATACCTACTTTACAAGCAGAAACTGAAATTCTGGGTGCCTTTTGTCGTGTATAAAGCTTATGGTGATGATCACAATATGAGGCCCAGATTTTGTTTCTTCTTTGTTAAATTTACAGAAGTGTTGGTGTATACATGTCTGATTCTAGTTTAGTTTGAGCTGCTTTTGGGTCTACACTCTAGAGCTATATGGGATTTCCAGTTTTTGAGCATAGTTTTCAAACGTGGTACCTGTGAAACAACCCAAAATTCTAATATGACAGTTACGTTTGTTATATTTTCCTGGAAACAAATGGGATATAACAGCGGGGACCCATGCACAGCTTAAGGCTTTTTTTTTCACTCTTTCACTTGAATTGTTTACATTTAAGGTTAGTTTCCTTTAAGTAACTGAATTTTCCTGACTATCTCATGCTAATATTGTACCCTGCACTCCAAAGTATAGCAGCAATAGTTATACTGAAATCTTGTAATTTGTTGTGAAGTATGCTTGACATGTTGATTTCAAAAGTCTTCTATTGCCTTTGTTTTGTAGCTAGATTTTAATCCTTGACTACAATATATATACCTCATCTATATTTGTTCTGTGCCCCTCTAGCTACATTTCACATTTTTATTAGTTCCCTTTAAGTACATTTGACATCAAAGTAGAAATGTGATGAGGAAGAAGGTCATACATGAGAAAGGTATGTAAATTTGTAAGACTACTTTCAGAACACTGTGTGAACTCACACTGATATGTGGGGATTTTGCTTTGAATAGTTTGCCTTTATTTGCAAGCACCAGTTTTGACTTTTTCTCCTTACTGCTTGAGTTAGTCCCACTAATTCTCCTACATGAACTTCAATTCTGTAGATGGAAGACTTGGTTATATTTCATCTTTTTCCTCTCTTCCAAGGTCCCAAATCATCTCATAGGATGACATCATCAAAATAAGTGGTCATTCTGACATATTTCCCAGTCATATATTTCTCCAGTTTTCCATGTGGACCTTATTAGCAGTCCACATGCATTTGAAAGCACTAGGTTATAGTTTTGTTGTCCTACCCTCTTGACAATCTTTAAAAATGTACTGTGATAG
This sequence comes from Vireo altiloquus, assembly GCA_013396875.1. NCBI lineage: Eukaryota > Metazoa > Chordata > Aves > Passeriformes > Vireonidae > Vireo > Vireo altiloquus. The sequence continues at coordinate 384,541 of VZRF01005798.1, forward strand.
GCATCTTTTCCATGGGTATGCAAGCATAGGCACATCTGTCACTTAGTGCCCTTATTTTTCCTATTACTCATTCCTGAACTACAGCTCCTTGATGCATATGAAACCCCATATCTTGTACATAGATTTCTTGACTATTTGCTGCCAGATGTTGCATAGCTAAATGCTGATAAAGAGAAAGATTAATCAGTTCACCAATAGTGTTCTTCTTCCTTAGGCATGTTCAGGAAAATCTCCCGCTGCTTTCAGTTGCTGGAAAATTGAAAGTTAAATTCCTTACGAAAATTAGATTCTTTATGAAAAATTTAATGAAAGTGATATTGTGTGGGTTTTATTGTTCCTCGATGTGCTTTTATTTCAGATCCCAGCTCTAGAAACTTTGATAGGCTTGGAAGTAGAGTCTAGCTGATCAGGTCTTATGATTGACATTTAATTAATAGATTTGTCGATATGGATTTCAGAGTACATTTCTATATTCTGTTCCCTACAGAGAAAGCTTGCTAAAGGTGCCAACAAATTAACAGGCCCATAGGAACACTTGGTTTTACTGACAGGAATGAGGCCCAGGCAGCAGATTTTAGCACTTTAACAGGCCAGACATTTACTTCATTCTTGACTCTCATATAGGGCTGTTTCAAAATAGATGAGCACAGTATGGTACCCTATGTGGAGCAGGCCAAGTTGCTGCTTCTAGAAAAGACAAATGTTGGAGCATTTGGGTTTTCAGGACATTTTATTTCCAGGTGTTGTCCTTGTTGCTAAAGTCACACTGGATTTTTTTTTTATTTATTTGTTAAGAAAAAACATGTATGTGTAGAGTCTGTAACATTCACTTTCCAGGCTAGTAGGAGGCAGAGGCAGTCACAAACTCTTTAGCTTTTAGGCTAAGCCTATGCGATTCAGAATTATGGAGACTGCAGCTGTGTTTATTAAGTCTTTAAAGCCTGTGGGACAAATCCAGCCTGGGAGAAGCATCAGCTGAATTTTCTCCCCTTTGCAGAAAGTACATTATGGCATCTAAATGCTATAACATTCACTTGGAGCCAGACCTTAACACCTATATCCTTGTGAAAGGATGGGTTGGTAGGCATCTTCCTTGAATGAATTTTCTTCAATACGAAGCAATTTCCTAAAGTGTCATCTGCCTTGTATATTTTGGGTTTCCGTACTTTTCAAAATTATGTCTGTAATTTGCTGATTTAGCTCAGCCCTCATCCTTTATTTCTGTGTCATCTATCAACTGCCTTTGGAGCAGACATCTTTGTCTTTGCAATGACAAAAAAAGTGTCCTCAAATGAGGCACGTGTTTTCAAAGGGAGAAATACTTCAGTATGTCACCTAGTTTAAAATGTGAAAGCCACGTTGTGCTGGTCCTTCACTGTCGTTATATAAAGATGTAGCATCTGGGGCATAAGAAAAAGTCCGGAGAGATACTGCAATGGAAAGTGTCAGAACAACTCAATCCTTGTTCTCTTGCTCTGCCTGGCAAATTTGTATAAAGCAGAGGTTTAAATAAGAAAAACTTTAAATTGTGGAACTCTTGAAATGATACATTGTATTTCTGTTGAAAGCTTTTGCATGTACAGGCAATTGGAAATGACTCCCTCAAACATGAGAACAGCTTTAATAACTGTCAAGTGTCAGTGAAGTAGACATGTAAACAGAAGAAATGTCACAGCCCATCAGCTTTTCCTTACTTCTCCAATTTGCCTCCCTTTGCCTAGTGACCGAGGCATATAGAAAGACTCTTCTTTATCTGCTGTAGAAAAATGTTGGTACATCTTTTTTGCACCTTTCCTTCTGTACAGCTCCTGCCTAGCATTCAAATTGGATTTTCAGTTTAAAACTTAAGAAAAATCTGTCCTTGAGAAATTTTTATGGTAAAAAAATGATGCCTTGGTATTTCAGATTTATTCTCCTTCAGCGACTTCTGTAGTGAGTCTGCTCACTGCACATCCAAACCCAAAAGCTTTTTAGCTGTTGTGCAGGCAAACTCAATTTGGTACCTGAAAGTAATGCCAGGGGCTTGATTACCCGTCTCCACCAATTTTATCAATGGAAAATGTGATTTTTAGTGACAGTTTAACACTGTAACACTAGAGAGAGATCAGCGGCACACTTGCATTTCAAACATCTGAGAAAAACAGGAAAGTAAGTCACACCAGAAACAGAGGCCACACATACTCAGTCTAGGTTTATGGGGACAATGGATTAGTTTGCTTCATTCAACAGCAAGGATTTCACAATTGTATTTTTAACATAGGAAAATTACAAGAGGGGATTGAGTCAAAGTTATTTGTCAAGAATAAAGTTCAACTTAAAGGCAATAGAAATATAACTGCATTTTTCTAATCAATATGTAAATTGAGAAAATTCTTTTTTGGGGTACTTAACCTTCTCCTACAACATTCTGATTTGTTTTTATTGGATCCACCCTTTCAGAAACAGTAAACAACAGGCTTTCCATAAGGATCTGCACTGGGAGAGAAAAGAGTTAATCCCACGTTTTCTGAAGAGTAAAAGATAGAACATATTTCTGGTGTGTGTTTAGTGCTTATTTCCATTAAAAGGAATAAAAGAAAATTTCAGCTCTTCTGCAGAAGATACTGCTAGTCTCCCACTGCTATTCCAGCAGAGTCTGAACTCCTGGCTCAGCATTTTAGACTCCTGGACAGCCCATTTGTTTCAATTCCAATTTCTGACAGTCTATTAGAGACAGTGAGGTGATATTTATTTCTCTTCTTCTAAGGGTGAAGAAAAGGAAGAATTTCATCAGCAAACTAAGCAAATATAAATTATCTTATTATATATAGAATGTATATACTGAACATCGATAAATCATGAAGGAGCTAGTTTGTTAGGGACTAGGGACAGGATAATCTCCTTTAAAAATAAGGGAGGACAGGCCCCTAAGAAAAATATAATATTGCTTGTTTTTAATACATCACAAGCTCTTTTGGTGCTTCAGAGTTGTAGAAAGACCTGAAAATAAGTTGCAATTTTTTTTCATATGATTCCTATTTCAGGGCTGTGGACTTTTTTTATTCTTTCTCTTCATAAATACTGTGCAATAGCCCAGTCTAGACAAGAAAGAAGACAGGCTCTCTCAAAATTCAAAGGTTTAATTCTTACAGACTAAGATAGTCACATTTTAATTTTCTTGTTTTGTTCATTGATCAGATATCGTGAGAAAATGTCTTGTAACTGTACGAGAATAACATTTTAAATAGTCTTACTTGTGGGTCAGGAGGAAGGTGGTAGAAAATGAAGGGATGTTTTCACTTAATTGAAGCCAGTTATAAGGAATCGCAGAAATATGAGGGAAGATGACATTGTATTAAATAAAAATTCAAATCTGAAATACAATATAGACCAACGTTATGCAATTCTTTTCAGAATTAAAATAAATTCAATTTTTCTATTGTAATAAAAATAACATTTATCTACATGCTTATCTTTTTGCCTGCCTATTTTTTTCAACCCACAGAAGAGACCATTATTTTAAGAAAGAGTGTGAGAGTGGCCAAGTTTGGTTAGAATTTCTTCTAACCAAAAGTCAATATATTTTGGGTTGGAAATAAATTTCCTCAGAAAAAAGAAAAAATACTGTGTTGGGCAATGCAAGTTCTGTAGAACTTGGAAGGGAACTATTGAGACTTCTGGATGCCGAGCACTCTGATGAAGGAGAGGCCTTTAAATTAGAGAAAAATCTGTTTCATTACTATATCAACAGAGAAAGTATTAGATAATTTTTGGCATAAAAAGTGCTTAAAAGTACTGGTTCAGACAGAATAGACTTATGCCATGCATATATATATTAGCTGTTCCCCTACATACTATGTATTTGCCAAGGCAGATCCTTGTTTTTTGTTAACACATGACTGTCGCTAGCGAGCACAAAAGGAACACATGCACACACATACTGAGGTGAAAGGAAAAAGAGAGGGAAGTCTTTAATTTACTGTCTTACATACAATTTTGTGGAACCCCGTGGATTGGACAGTGAAGTCCTCTCTTCTCTAACTCCACTGGTTCAGGTAAAGGTCTATCAAAAACTCTTGTAACAAGAATGGAATGAAAAACAAGACAAGACAGTTATAAAAACACTACTTTGTTTATGTGAAATCCGTATGAAACTCCATAGCAAAAATGTAAACAGAATCAGAAGGCTGAAAAACAGGGCGACAACATGACTTTCCAAATTGCAGTGCATTTTGTGCCTAGAAACAATTATTCCAATCTGTTGGAGGCTTATTTTTTCACTCCACACTTTAGTTTGTCTGTCTTTGAAAAAGCTGTATTTTCCCAGCTGGAATTCTTCTATTTGCTGCTCTCTGAAGTTTCAACATCATTCCCTCAAGGCAGTTTCAGCAAATCTTCCCTCCTTCCAAAGATTTGTTTTGGATTACTCTTCTATAAGAGACATAACTGAGGCCACACAAATGAAACACTCTGTAACCCATAATGGTGCATCTCTTATTTCGAAGTGGATAATTATACCACTGTATTAAACAAAGTCAATAAAAAGTCACATTTCTCTTGAAAGTCTGAGAAGCTGTGTGAATAGTGCCAAGAATCACATGAAATCATATGGAGAAGCTTTTTCTACACAATTTTGGAAAAAATTTCATTTACTGAGTTCTAATTTCTAACTTTGAAAGACAGAAATAAAACAATTCCTTCAAAATGAAACTTGAAAAACTAGGAATAAGTTTTATCTCCTTTTAAAGTTTTTCAACCTTCTACTGAAGAACCCATTCTCTTTAGTAGCACCTTTAGGTACATTAAGAACTCAGGAAGTCTGAAATATGCTTAGATGTATTATTAACATGTCTGTTTATTTCCTAGAATTTATTTAACTGTTATGGCTCATTGATTCAATTTCATTTCATAGTAAGAGAATCTCTTGTGGATAAGAAGCTGAACATTCTCATATCTTATTAATTTCAGCTAGAACATTATGTATAGGTACTAAATTATTTTCTTCCCTCTCTTCTCCACGTTGTACTTTCCCTAGAGGAATCCACTCTACAGGGCATTTAAACAATGAGGAAGATACAAAGGTGGCCCTAAGAGTATTATGTAGCAGATTGTAGAGTATGATTAAATTGGGGTGAGCTCTGAGCATGAAAAAACATGCTGATATTGTAAGTATGACAACAAGTTGCTTTAAAAAGTGCTTATTTCAAGTTGCCTTGCTGCTATAGAGTTGTCTCTGTAGAGCAGTCTGAGAGCACACTGGGCCAGGTTTTGAGTTTTTTTCAGTTGGGATGAAATTTTCTGTGTTGGACTCATACCATTTCAAATTAATTTTGGGAAGAAATGTAGTTTATTGCTCTTCATTAAAACATCCTCTTGAAGGCAAATGAAGCTTGCTTATCTGCTCTTTGAAGATTGTTGTTGTCATCCTTGCACTGCTGAAACTCTTCATTCTCCTCTGAGGTCTTCAGAAGTTTTTAATTAATATACTATACTGACCTTACAAGGTGAAAATGAAAATTCACTCTTCTGGTCTCAAAAACTCTTAAGTCTGTACATAACCCCCACAGCAGCAAAATTTTATAAAATGTGACATCAATAGTTAAACATGTCAGTATATGCTACTGCTTAATTTTTAAGAAATAGGATAAATCTTGTCGCAATTATTCTTCATTTATGTTGAAAAGAGAGAGGAGAAATTTGGTTTGACTGCAATAGACCAATCTATTCCCATTGTGGAGAACTTCCCAAATGGATAGTCCATCAGCAGTAATTATATCTCCAGAATATGTTTTAAGATTATTTGAATGATCCCATATTACAAAATGTTCTGTTGTCAGAAGACACCAGGTCCCTGCTGGATCTATGGACCAGGGACCTTCCTGTGTTTACACTTAACCTCAGATCACCAAATGTGGATGTAAATTTCATTCAAACTGGATAACTGAAAAGTCAAGTTTTAATACATTCTTAATGGGCCCCACCAAGAGGAAAAGCAGGAGATGGTTGTCTGATGTCCAGCACCAGAGGAATGCAACAGCATTCTGCTCTGATTTTTCTGTACAATGATTTCGTGTTTGTCACAAAAATGTGATAGAATATAATTTTGGGGAAAAATGTTCATCATGTTAAGTCTCTACATTGCTCTGTCTCTGTGTTCTGCAGTAATAGACATTTAAGAAGTGCCTGAACACATTTAAATGTTTCATGACATGATGCCTTGTGACCCAATGCTGTACATGCTGTCATCACTCTCCCTGGCACTGTGTGTGTCTAAGGAAACAATCATACAGAATTATGGAAATATTATTGCTTTTTCTCATCCTTATTCCTCCAGTAACCTGGAGCTGACAAATTTTCATCAAATACAACAGGGTAGAGGCCTCAAAGATTTCTACAGGTTTTGTTGACCCAATGGTTAGTAGAGGGAAGAGTCCTAGAGTGATGACCCATGAAGGCAAAGGTGATGTCTGAGCCTTGTGGACACCTACTTTGCTGGTCACAGTACCTTGTTCAGGTAAGGTGAGAAGCACTGCTTGTAATCTTCAGACCTGTGAGGGGAAATACTGGACACATGGAAAGGGAAAAGAGGACAAGTACCGGAAGGGCTGCAGTTGCAGCAGGTTTTAGGTGAGAGATGGATTTTCTACAGTAAAGGCATCAAATGGAAATCTGGCTAAAGAGCTGTGTTTTCTCTCTTTACACTGAATTTCTCTTTTATTTTGTATTTTACATTTTTAAGAGTGTGAAAGTGTTTAAAATAAAAATTTACAACCCTGAAGTTTTAAAAAAGGATTTGGAATAATTGTTCATGCAGAAGACAGAAGAATTGCTTCAACTGCTTTTATAACTGTCTAGTTTTATCTGTATAACTTGCAGTCAAGTTTCCCTTCATTTCCTTTCCCATTCAGCCCCAAAGCACAGAAAATGCTTTCTGATATTTTGTTTTTAGCCCGACATCTTCACTTATAGTCTTGTGAGTCTGTCTTGTGAGAACTAGCTAAAAGCTATGAAAACCTGAAACCAGTTAGCAGATACATTGGATCAAATAGATAATTCACTTCTGGGATTGGCATGGCATCATACTGAGTATATTGCTGGTGGCATGAGGGAAAGTCTGGCTCTTATGGGAAGAAAAAATCATTTACTTTTCTAAACTTCAGTAAGGGCAAGCTAGCACTACCTATTTTATGAATTACCTCATGGGAATAACCCATGTGACTGGTTTCTCTCTGGACCTACACACAGGGGGGAAGCAGAAGCATTTTTTCATGTAGATACCTTCACCTAGGTATTTTATCCTGTGCTTTTGGACCTTTTCAGAAATACAAGACAAATTTGCATGCAACTGTTCTTCTCAAGTTGTTCATCGTCTGGGTTTGACTTACCTGAACATCCAGAAATAGTGGGACACTAGCTCCTGAAACATTGCAGTCAACTTGTGTCTTTTACACAAAGGTACGCATGACATTCTCTTAGATAGGAAGTTAAATTATTTAAATATTTCTATAGAAATTGATTGCTGAAAATTTTTTGGGCTAATGAGAGGAGGATTAGTGCCTCTTGCCACATAAATTGACAGGTAGAAGGTTGCTCTATACATCAGTGAGTGAGGTCTTCTCCTGTGTAAGATAACGCTTAATGTTTTCTACCGTGTGATGTAAAACAAATCTCCTAGACTACCTGGACACCTTTCAAGCCCCTAAGAACATCAGTGTGCCATCGTGGTGAATCCAGTGCTGGCAATGGGTTTTAGAGACTGTTCCTAAGCCAGGATCCTAATCAGACCCTACCCTCTTGAGATAGTTCTGCTGATCACCTGTCCACTTTCAGGTCTGCTATTCACAGCTGTGTCTCATTTGCATGATTACTCATATCAAGCCAGAGTTGCCTTTTTCTTAGAAGGTTAAATGTTCCGTACAAAGAAGATATGTAGAAAACCAAAACAATATAAGCTCAACCTACTCTAATTATCTATTTAGACATATGCAGGCTTGAAGCATTCCATGTGGAAAATACTTCTAAAGATGGGGAAATTTTATGCCTCTTTCCACTGTACAATAAACCAGATCAATGCAGAGCAATGCCATTCTTGTTTGGATGGTAGTCAAAAGATCTCTATGCAAAGAATAGAATATTAGACAGAAATTTGTTTTAGTGGAACGTACAATAACTTTAGCCACCCAAATATTGAAATCATTTTTGGACTCCTCTCATGCTCATCATTCTTCAACATCTGCCCTCCATTTTCTTTTCATTTGGTGCCTACTGCATTAAAAACTGAAAAACAAGCATTCCCTTTTAAAAAAAAACATTTTCCAAGAGAAAATTTATTTTGACAGCAGTTAAGAATTATTGGCACATCCATAGGATGTTAAGAATCCTTTCTGAGTAGCTGTTTGTCCAGAAATTTATTTTATCTCTTCCTGTAGAGTTTCGCTGTTTGAAAATTTGAGGGGGGGAGGGGGGCAGTTATTTCATATTATCTTTCTTATGACTAGCTTACATGATTGGCAACTTCCCTATCAATTCAAGATCAGTTTGAATTTATTGTAGGAAAACCAAAACAAAAAAGAGAACAAAATCATTGATTTGACCCAAAATTTAGGATCTAACTCTTTAGCAGAAAGAGATGGCAAAAAAATCTAAAAGTTGAAAATGCAACTATGATGTCTGAGTGCAATATTTTACTAGTATCTGTGTCTGTGTTTTGTCGAAGTGGTTTTAGAGGAGCAAGTGAAAACTGCTTTCTCCTATAGGAGAATATTCTCAATAGTAATGAGAAAATTTCCTGTCATTTTCTGTTTTTATGCTTAACTCATGATGCAGGATGAAATGTGGTTAGTATTAGCCATCATTCAGTAGAAAAGATTTGATGAAGTATAAATCAAAATACACAGATAGCTGTATGTGTAGATATTTGGACTGGCAGATGAAATTGCTAATTTTTTGAGAATTCTGCTTGTGGGCCTGCATGTGCAGATTGATTGCATTATTTCAAACTTGTCTAAGGATTTCTAATGAGCTGTTGTATGGAAAGGAAATTCACTGTACATAATACACTATCTCCAGAAATGAAACAGCATGTGCAACACATTTCCACAATTCACAAAAAGATAAATTGCTTGAGATGAGCCTAATTTCTAGTGAAGCACATAGGTTGTAATAGTAACTGTTGTGGTATTCCAGTGACAAGGTATGAATACCTTCGCAGCTTCATGACAACAAATGTCACTTCCATATGATAAGGGTAGGAGTTGATGTCTTAGGTTTTAACTTCTATATTTTTTTCAAATCCTGTACTGCTAGTGTAACTCTGAAGTTTCTGGTAGCTTGTTAAGTGCTGTTCTTTATGATAAGATAGACATAAAAAACCTCTCTGACTTGCTTTCCAAGGAGACCCAGGCCAAGAACTATAAACCATCATCTTTAGAAGAGGGGGACAAGCTTGGGGAAAACACATCATTGGTTGGTGAATTTATGCTGATATAAAAGTGTGAAGAACTCATGACCTGTTGTCCATTTTGGGATCCACTGAGGCAGGACTCTCTGGAGCTCAAAGTGTGCATCTGAAGGCCTTTCAAATAAATACCACCTTTTTTCCTTTATTCCTGTCTACTCTCTGTTTCTAGGTAGCCATTTAAGGCTTCAGAGTCCGATTCCTCCACGCAACGCATCATCTGGAGCAGGGAATTTCTCTACATCATACAAACTGTAGTTTTCTTGTCAAATAAGGGACAATGGCAGTGGCATGTGATGAGGCTCTGATTGCCAGGTTAATCTTGTGAAAAATTTAATAGAGGAAGAATAGAATTTCAATGCAGAAAACGTCAGAAAAAAATGAAGGAAATGTGTGACTTTAAGAACAGGTATAAAAAGTCAAATTGAAGGACCCCTGTCCCATCATTCCAATCCTAGTTATAAGTAAAATCAAGTAGAATCAATTTTCTTTTCAAGAAGAATATAGATTCTGAACAGTTACATACAATGCTTCCCTGACATACTTGCCCATCCTCCAAGAAGCTGCAATTCAGGAAGATTATGAGTCAGAGATATTCCTTATTTTTTTAGCAACCTATAGTGGATATCTTTTCAGTAACCTTTTCAGTCCTGCTTTGGAGCAGGGGAAACTTCTTGCTGAGAAGGCTTTCATGGCCTGGGTTGTTTTCCCATTGTGGAAACAACCACTTCCTTTGTTTGTTTTGTACCTGTTAGGTACAAATTGTGTATATTGGCTCCTAGTTAGGCTTTATGAAATTATGCCAGGATTTTAGCTAGATGAGTATACAGAGATTTCAGAAGATATTTATTATTACCATATGTTATGCATTAAAATAATTCAGACATTAAAAATCATGTACGATGCCATTCTCAACACTATCTTCCAAATCTCCTCTATTCCATGTTTTGCAGACTTTGTTTATTTGAGAAGTCAGATGAAGGACTTGAAGCAAAATTGTTTGTTGGCAGCATGCTGCTCTAGACAAAATCTTTGTTAGTCAGTACTTGTAAGAGACATAATTATTTTTTTCTCTACAGAATACTTATAAATAACTACAAAGGCAGGCTGAAAAGTCCACCTGATCACAGTAATGCAAACCCAAACCAGCTACATAACCTGACAGTTTACTTTGATACTAAATAACTTAAATTTAATTGGTTTATTTGCTAACTGCTGCAGATTAAATAGGATACTTCAAATGCTAGGACATTACTCCAGAGTATGTAACCCATAATGAGACAAATTTGCAATCTTCCTGTAGAGCGAGATAAGGTAGATGCAGAGAGATGAAATACATGTAAAGCTAAACTCTGGGTAAGAAGCAAGATGTTGCTGTTTTCCAGAAAGGAACCTTAATTGCCTTTCTCCTTTTTATTGTTCTTTCAGTCATTCTTGATAAATCCTGTTTTCCAGACTTCTTGATTATTCTTGTTGATTTATCCTCTTCATTTGCTTGCTTTGGTTTTCTCTTAGTCCTGCATCAGTGGTTGACTCCTGGCTGCAAAAGGGGCATGACCAAGGTATTTCTTAACTGATCATTCAGAAAGATTAAAAACATTTCCCAAGCTGAGTAAGTGGCAAGATGAATTACCTCCCACCAGTCACATGAAACACATTGTTTTACTAATTTACCTCAATGTTTTACTAACTTACCTAACTTAAACAAGTAAATTTCCAAACCCCACCTCTATCCTGCTCCCATCTTTGTCTGAGATTGAACATCCAGCTCCTCACTGCTTTTCTTTTGGCTTTCACAGCGCTGTTATTCACACAGCAGAAAAATAAGAAGTACACTTAGAGATTTTTTGTGTTTCCAGTCACATTGTGTCAAATTTGTATGAAATAATGCTGTATCATCAAAATATTTATTTACAGATATAGTATTTCAATAAAATGCAGTAATAACTAATACAGCAAATTACAAGTTCTAGCACAAGAACATTATAAAATAAGAAAATACTTTGAATCTATTGGAACATAACCCAGAGTTATATGCTAAAGTCAAAGCTTAAGTCTTGTTCATTCTTGTAAGATATAGTAGAGGTCCAGCCAGACAATATACTGTAGAAAGAGCCCCACACAAAATGCCAGATCATTCCAGGAACTGCATGGTTTCTCCAGTCTTTGAGGGATCATTCAAAGACAAAAAAAAAAAAAAGGAGATTAAATCTGTGTTGAAATTGTGCTTTTATGAAATGCATGATAAACTTCCTTTGAAAATATATATAACACTAATATTTTTTTTAGTTTGTCTCCCCACTGATTAAAAAAATGAACCTCAGCAATATCATCCTTGTTCTGGAAGCCTTAGAGTCTACTTAATTAAAAACTCCTCATTAAATTCACTGTCTAAACCTATTTGTCAGTGAACTGGTTTTGCTTGTTTGTCAAAATTCCAGTATCACAAATCTGCATCATTTTCTTCTAAGTGAGGACTATTCAGATTAGTGCTTTTAATGATGACTATACTGAGATAACTTCCTGTGAAGTTCTCCAAATGTCAGAATTAGTTTCTTTTGTCAGTATACAAAATAAAAATCCAAAAGCAATTAAGATACACTGAAGACTTCTTTTTCACCACTCTAAGAAATCTCATGTAGAAAATAACTACTTCTGCTGATCTATTGCTTCCTAGCAGAGAATAATGGGATATATATAGGATAGCCAGCAGTGAGCTCATTTATCAGAGAAGTCTTAGTTTAGTTAGCACTGCTGAGCTTCCTCTACAATGAAAAGCTTAACCAGTGCTGACAATATTTGTGAGAAGTGTATGTAATAGAAATGGTGCTAAAAATAGTTCAGCTGCAAGAAAAGATTGGGTAAAATACATTGCACACATATCTAAAATTCTTTCTCAATTTCCAGAGCAAGTAAATTTTAGTTCACATACTCACTGTATGAAGATGTGGTCCACTTTGTGAAGACTTTTTTAAGACTTAGGGCTATTTTAGAAATATTGTATTAAATTTTGTAAAGAAATTGTTCTTACAGCTTTCTTGATTGCTAGGTAAGGTTTAATGAGAAATTATATTCTGCCTGTTGTTTGAAAAAGAGTGGGAGAAAAACCTCCCTTTTACTAGTTTTATTTTACAGACCCAAAGTGAATTTTCTTACAAAATAATCTCTTTTACAGAAGTTCTTTTAAAACAGTAGAATGACTCTTTGCTGTCACATTTGCTTTTCTACTGGTCTTACACAGTTCAAAAACCACCGAAGAAAGAAATCTATCTCATGTAATTGGTATTTACTCTCTTTTTTCTGAAAATGAAAAGCACTTTATACATTGAAGAAGAAATGCTATAATACTTGCCCTAATATTCACTGGAAAAAAAAAAAAAAAACTGAGATTTCTTCTTTCTCAACAAGTGTGTAAGTGCAAGGGGTTTGATGCATTTACATCTTGCTTCCATTCACTCTTAGGAAAAAAAAAACCACAAAAACTCCAACTCGACCCAAACCAAACCAGACTGAAAAAGTCATGGTCAAATACACTAAAAATCTGGGCTGAATAAGGCTGAATACTCCAAAGCTGAAGGGCAGCACTGTGATGCATGGTCTGTTGCCTGCATTGCTGTCTCTGATGGCTGAGGAATCTACTACCCTGGCACAGCAGCCTTGAGAAGGCAAGTATTGCAGCCTTAACCCCTGATTGTACAGACTATGCAGCCTGTGTTGTCTTCTGCATGCAAAAGGGATGCAGGTGAAAACTTTGCCTCTCATGACATTAAGAATTTAATCCATTTAACAAGCATTCTTACTCAAACCACTGTTTCTAAACAAAATTGTTAGCTGCTGGTCAGAAACTTGCATTTTTTCCTATCAATCCTGTACCTCCCTGAAATACTTGTGCAGCTACGTATGAACAATTCTTTTCCAACCTTGGATCTTAATCTGCCATAATTCATTTTGAAAACTGAATTCACTGAAAACAGTTTGGAAAACCAATGACTTATGTATTATTTAGAATTCAAGTGGTAAAAATCTGATCCTGCATGTAATGTATGCTATATTAAAGTGCTACAAAAAAGCTTTTATCATTTTCCTGTAATTCTAAGTAGAACACTGTTTGATTGCTTTTTGCAATTCAACTTGTTCATTAGTCTTCCTGTGGGTTCACTCATTTTCAGTCATGCTGCTAACATAACATTAACCAGTTCTGGGGTTTAATTTTCTTCTTTTTTATTTTTACTATTCCAGCCCTAATAATAAAATAAGTTCTGTATGGTTATGTATGCCAGGTTTGAAACAGAGATCAAGTACTTTATCCACCTTTACTTCAGAAGAAATTTGCTTTATGGAGACTTTCCTTTCTCCTCTCTTAGCATTTTGAAGTCATTAGATTTAAGACTCCTTTGAGAATCAGTGGCGCAGTCTGGAGAGAGAAAAGGAACGTACAAGCAGCGGGGGGAACTCTTCTCTTTTGCAGAGGGGTGAGACCATGGCATCGGCTAGTCTGGTGCTAAGAGCTTATTGATGTAGAAGTGATGTTAGAGGCGTGAGATGCCAATCACAAACTGAGCACACTTCAGAAGAATACGGAACAGATAACAGGCAAAAAGAGCCTTTCAAGAGGGTGACTGCATAGTGATCAGAATCACAGCTGAGAATACAGGGAGAGCTTCCCAAGTGAGGGGTGATGTTTGGCTGCTTAGAAAAGGCCTGAGGCAGCCAGCCCCAGGTGCCTAATGGAAACATTTTCTCTATGTACAGGTATGCCTTTCACAGTGTTTTTAACAGAAGTCTGCTGTGCCTTTCAATCCATGAAACAGAAGTTTTTCATTTATTGATGATTTTCCTTGGCTTTCCATCCTTGCAGTAATGCATGTAACAGGAGGAAATAGATGTCTTGACTCTACAATGAAAGAAATAAAAGTCCTGTAGGTTCAAAATGCACTATTCAGTCAATAATTTATCAATTTGCTGGTCAATATCCTCATCACATCAAAGGAAGATGCAGTTAAAAAAGTAGCAATTTAGAAGAGTAATCCGATTTCAATCAGTTCAGTCCAGTCAGCTAGTTGAAGGGGACTTTTCCTCTACCTTAACAAAATGGGGAGTCATCTCTCAGTTCTTCCAAGCAAAAGCAAAGGAATTAAGTATCTTTAAGTAGGAGGACATCTTCTAGAAGAGACAAAAACAGTATGATGGCTGAAAGTTGAAATTAGAAGTCTCAGTTTTGTTCCCAACCTAAAGTTAAGCGGAAGAAAAACTTTATTGTTTTCCCAATCTGAATTTTAAGAAATAAAGATCTGGGGGTTGGAACAAAATGAGAAGCAAATCACTAAGAAGTTTGGGTAAATCACAGCTGCAGTCTATCTCCATTCACCGCCCCTTTCTTTCTCCATGTAATATCTTTTTTATTTAAATTCAGCTAGGTAATATTCAGAATTATTTCCATTTTTATTCTCTAATTGAGCAGCAAGTAATGTGGTGGACTTGCCATCATCAAAATACTGTTGCATGTTCATGAAATATGTTCATGTTGTTGGAAGGGCATGAGAAGTTAATAAGAAGTACACATTTACTTGGGTGCCCCAATTACTCTTTCATTTTATTTGCCAAAAACACTACCATGGTCTGTAGCTATTAAATAAAAATTTCACTTTCCGCTTCATCTTACTTATATAAAAGGTATTTTTAGGACAGCATATTTATATTAAGGGAGTGATGAATCATTAAGTAGAACAGGAAAAGCCATGTATTGATTTGTCTTCATTTTGTGTGGAATCCATAAACTAAATTAAAGTTCTTCAATTTGGACGTTTGGAGATTTTTGTCTTATTTCTAGTATATTGATCAAACATTTCATTTATTTATTTTATTCTGCCTGAAAAATAAACATCACTGCCCTTGGTCTCTGTCTATATTCTACTTTTACCTCTTAGTCTAAGTGCCTAATGGATGGGAGATGCTGTTGTGGGGAAGCTTAGGACTATAACAGCAGGTACTCTGCTTCTCATGACCAACATGCAGTGCCTCAGAATTTTTCCCTTGCACTCTTATACATATGACTCATGCTTAATTTATGTAGTGTTTTTAATTTTAATGAGGAAGAAAGTGTTTATGCATTTCATGCCATGCCTCACGTAGACACGTGATTAAAACCTTATATACAAGAAATAATTTTTCACATTCATAGAGTGCTTGTCGTACTGCTCAGGACCTATTTTTAATTAGGAATCTGAGCTCTGGTGTATATGCAAATATCATTATGTTAGCAATAATAGCCATGAAAACATGAAAGACTCATCCACTGTCTCAGTAGAGCAGAGAAGGAAAGCAGTGGGATATCTTGCACCTTCCTTAGCTTCATGAAATGAATTGTAATGGACACAGTATCACATGAGGTTTTCACAAGGTTAGCACTCCCTTGGTGATTTGCTGTCTGAATGTGAAGGAAACTGTAAGGCAGAACTGAGAAACTTTAACTCTTTCTTACTTTTCCACAGAAAAACATGAATATTTTACAGTGGGTAATGTAAATCAGACATGGCACATAATTAAGACCAGTTCAGAAGTAAAAAATACAGAAGTTTTACTTTTTGAAATGTCGTAAAAATATGGTAAAATATGGTAATAATATATAACACAATATAACACAATATAAAAGTATAACCAATTTCTCCATAATCTATGTTTTGCTTCATACTGGAACATTTTGTTTCAGTGGTGGAGAGAGGGAAAGAAGTTCTTTCTAGTTTCTGTTGTTAGAAGGATAAATATAAGAAAGCCAAGTTTAAAATGCAAGAGTGTTGAATTTTATATGAAGAATAAAGGAGAAGGTCTCCACAACTTGGACTTTTCTGATGATCAGAACTCACTGCACACACACACTGGTATCTGCAGACTTTGCTAAACTGTGCCACAAAGCAGAATCCCTGCATAATCTTGACAAACCACTAGCTTTAGTAGGCGTGGCTTTGTGTTGGTCCAGAAACAAGTTTGTCGGCCATTCATCCTTTATTTATACATGAGGTTATTTATTTATATTCCTTTGGTTATACCTTGTGAATGGTTTGTTCTGCAGAATGTGATTTTACAAAATATATTGCTGCGTATCCAGCCATTACATATGGAGAATATACTTGACTTGCATGGGTGCCTTGTGACCGTATGGCACTTTGACTTGGGAGGAAAGATAAGTGAAGTCAGTCACAGCTGTATTGCATGCCAACGCTTGCAAATGCAAGTTGAATCACTCCTAAGTGATTAAATCACTCCTAAGTGCAAGTTGAATCTTTTTTGGATCCATTGCAGCCACACTACAAACAGATGCAGAAGGTCTTCCTGAAAGCTTTATCTTTGCCTGCTTCTGAATGCCTCTCTCAGAGCACTGTAATATTTGTACAAGTGAACAAATGAGCAGGTATGGATTACCTGAGAAATATTAGAAAGCACTGGAGATGAACATAGCATAGGGAAAAATCTCTTCGTTTTTATTTCTGTAGATTCTAACAGCATGGTGAATATTCATACTTATAAACATATGGGTTGGTCCAGGCAGCCCAGAAAACATGCATGGGTATTTTATTGCACCAGATCACGTTAGCAGACGTTGGTACTTAACTGCTCTTTCTTAAGTCCTTCTTCCTTCTTTTCTTTCCATGTGCAAAGATGAGGTCTCTTGCTAATTCTCATTTCAAAAATGCTCTCCATTTAGCAAAACAGATGTTCTCTTCAAATAGGCTTCAGGTAATATGGACATCTCTGCCTTTCCTTAATAAATCCATCACAACCAAATTACATATGCATAAATGCAGCCTAAGTCCTTCAAGGACATGCTCATTAACTGTGCCATTTTGGATTCACTCTTTGGAATAAATATGCCCCTGTGGCTGTTTGAAGCATTTAGATTCACAGATTCTATTTGGAAATAGTGTTTTGATATATATTAACTATATATTTCTATGTACCCAGAAAGAAAAAGAGACAAGAAGACAGTCATTCACTAAAGTGTAAAATAAGTTGACTTATTGCACAGCCCTTTATCCTTTTCACATACATAAAAGATGAGACTCTGATCAATCATCTTTACTATTCCTAATTTATTCACAGTGATATAGCTTAGATAACTGGGTTTTCCTTATTTATAATGAAGTGACAGAAAATATTTCTAGCTACAGTAATTCACTAGTTCACAAATACAATCACCATAGGTTATGGGAGATTTTGATTTCTGTCAGTAGGTAGATGAAATATTTCTAACATATGGCATACAGTAACATACCTTCAGATAAAATGTTTTCAAGGGAATGTCTGCTATACTGAAAACCTATAAGGAGATCCATCAACATCAGAAAAGCTTCAAAGAGCTGAAGCATTTTTATTAAGTGATCTTAAACCAAGTTTTGTAGAAAAAATTGAAATATGTAGTATAAGATTGGATGACTAGATACAGTAAAGAGATACTAGGTTATTCTTAGCTGCTCAAACCTCATGACAATGTCTGTCTAATTAATCAGCTCTGCCACTTTAAGTTCCAATTTTTATGCTGTGTTTTGCAGTGTAAAACCAAGGAACTGTAGTTACAAACATATCCCTCAGAGTTGATACCAACTGCGGTACTGTCAAAATCAATGAGAAGCTACCCCTTGGTGTTAGTGCTAAACAGAGGAAACCTATCTGGGTGAAACCAAAACACAGTAGTGCTAGCAATTATTGCAGAGGACATTTGGAATCATCATGCAACCACTATTTCTTTCCTTTGCTCCTTCATCTTCTAGGCAACATTCAACCTTACCCAGCTAAATGCTTTGGTTCTTTTTGTTTTAGTGTAAGAAACTTTAAAAACAAACACCCACACTTCCATCAGGTTCTAAGGAAGATGAGACTGACAATTAAAAGTACTTCAATTCTAGGAAATCTCCAGTAGGCTGGAGTAACAGATCCACCAGAAATAAAGTTTTATTGTATATTGGCAAACGGTATGTGTGGACAGGGAATGTAGCAATTGCAGATTCGTAATGTTTGATTATAAATTACATTTGAGGGCTCATTAAGGCACAAGAGCATGCATTTCATTACAAAAACACAAGGATTTTATACAGGTAAAAAGCCATTATGGCACTCAGGGGCAAAATAAACTGTAAGAAATGCAGCATTCCTTCATAAAAATAAAGCAATATATGTTCTGCTTCAAGCCTTACCCTAATAAATAGGCCCTAATCCCAGACAATGCTCCAAATAACTGAGAAATAGAAACACAGTATTTATAATTGGCATTTCTCCTGTCTGTTGCTTGGCCTGTCTTCAAATTTTATTTAAGGATTTTTCTCTACTGAAAGTTGGTCTGAGAAAAATTTGATAATACTGCTAATACTGATTTTATAAAAGTCACATAAATACTAAAAATGTGGCTGAAGCACAGTCCTCTTCCACCTTCCCCTCAAAATGGGAAAGTTCTTCATACCACTGGTATAAAACAGATTATACAGTCAGATTACAAATACATATCGAATCAGCATTGTGGGCTTTTGTTCCTGTTGTACAGTGTAAGTGTTAAAAGCAACTTTTAAGAACAAACACATCTTTTCACTTCCAACAAAGTCACCACATTCCTCTCATGTTCTCTGGGAAATCATTACACTGATGATTCCATTATGCAGGTCTTTTCAAGTTAGTCTGAAAACCTGCATAGTTGTAGCACTGCAGTGCTCTGTGGTACTTTTCCAAAAGGCTAATTATCGGGTGTCAAGCATGTTGCTAGTAGAGTGGTGCTAATTACCTTTTTTCCTCTATTTGTTCAACTAATGAACTTCATTAGGTTCAACTTAGGCCCATTGCTTTTCACCTGTTCTTAACTTGAAACTTGCTGCTGCTTTGTCAGTTCTAATGAAGAAACTTACCTATTTTTTCCAAACATATTAGCTGTTTTATTTAAACATATTAGCCCTCTGAGAGATGGCAGGAGTGTCAAAGACTAAATGGACAACACAGCCTCACTATAGCTGCAGGAATATTCACAGACCAAGTCCTCGTGGTGCACTTCTGTAGGCATGTGAGAGAGAAGGATGGGATGTGGAACTTTCAGCATGGCTTGGGTAAGGGTGAAACCTTGTCCAACTTGGGCTAGAGAGCAGGAGAAACATCATTGGAGGTTCTCACTGAGACAGCAGGTTTGGAACACCCACCCTGCAAAGGGAGGTTGTGGGACTGCTTCAGTGGGAGCAGATGTGACTTCACAGCACTTGACTGCACTCCAGCACAAAGTGAAGTGGATCACAGAGGTGGGGATGAACTCTTCACAGTGGTTTCTGGCGGGAGAATGAGAGACATTGGCCAAAACAGGAGAAGCTTAAAGGTTTAAGACAACTTTTTCCCCACAAGGACAACCCACAAGGATCAGCGCAGGGCACAGGGAGGTGGTGTTGCCTTTCCTCTTGGAGGATTTCCGAACTCCTTGCAATGGACCCCTGAGCAGCACAGTCACACCCCATGCCTGTTCTGAGCAGGAGATAGGACTAGAACCTCCTGTGGCCCCTCCTAGCTGATGTATTATGTAACTGCTTTGATCCCCTCCATGGTATTTCATCAGTATTTTGTCTGGCTTATTCATTGTTATCCAAAAACCAACCACTGTAAATCACATACAATTTCAAGACCTGCCTTCAGCAAAACAAAGCAATAGAAATACTGCTAATAGAAATAATACTAAGATATTAGTCCTAGCAGCAGATTTCCTCTGCTTTCCATGGACTTTCTTTTTAGTTAAAATCTGAATGCCTTAGACAGAGAAGTCCTCTGCAAATACAAAATAACCTTTATTTTTATTGTAGTATAGAAAAATCTTAATAAATGTAGGGCTTGCAAGCTTTGTGCTTTAAATTTTTTACCTTCCATTTAGATTCAATTTTTTGGCTCTTGTGAATGATTCCTCAGTATCATGGGGTACCTCTTTCATCACAATGTTTTCAGTAACATCCACAAAACCTCTGAAAGTCAAGCCTCTGCAAAGTATTAAGAACTATTCTGCAGGGAAAACATCAATTCTACTGTATTTCAACTATAAAATACGATACTTGCAAGCAAATGCAGTCCTCGAATCTATTTTAATTTAAAAACTGAGTGATATATCACCTTGGGCATGGCAATAGTTCTAGGAGTAACACGACTGTGAGAGCTTCCTACTATTAAGAAATGAATATTCCCTCCCATGTAATGTAGAAAAACATTACTTAGTGAAGGGTATGTGATCAGCCACTGACAATCTTTTGCGATAGTAGATGAAGAGGGTACACCAAAGTAAATGTGTCCACACTTTTACATTTGAAATGTTGCCACTTTCAAGTGTTCTACATGGATACAGTTTTCCATGGCTAAACAGAAATTTCCAAGTGTAGTAATCATAGAATTGACTACATTTTTGAGATTTCCGCCATCTATTCATGGGGATTTGAAAAGATTAGAAATTTTGCTTAAATAAGTAAATCAAATGTGGTGAAATCTCCAGGACAGAATTAAGCTCCATTGCATGTATGCCGTTCTCAGTCAAGCCCACATGCTCAACATACACTCGTTATCCAAGGTGAATAGTGTGTGAGAGCAAACAAGAAGGACTATGGAATTCAATATATTATCTGTAATATTCAATAGACTTTTAAGCAGCTAAATAGTACTATTATAGATGTATTTAAGATCCTGACATGACTTAAAAAGTAGGTAGAATTCAGTTGCCTTTGAAGATGGTTCATTTATGTGCTTCTAGAATTTCAGAGAGAGGTTCTTCTCCAGCTGCATGGCAAAGTTTTAGACAAGCCAGTTAACATACACTGTTCTAATTGACCTGGAATGGATAAAGTTCTACAGTTTTTATGCTCAGTTGTGCATTTAGGCTGACCAGTATTTGAAGCTCTTAAGTACTAGGAGTCTCCAAACTAAACTTTCTGTGCATTGCCATTATTGTAGATTGTACTACATCTGCACTGATGTCTTCCTCACCTGTTGTCATAACTTCATTCAATTTTCTCTTTTTAAAATTTAGTTTGGGTTCTTATTTTTACTGTATCTGTAATCTCATTGCCATACTTTAAAGATGTATAAGGATGTTGTTAAAATTTATCTCCTTAAAATATAGTATCTTTGCTTTTAATTTTGGATTAACAGATCTCCTTGAAAAGGCATTGTGGATCCTATGTAAGGGAAGTGTATTTGGACCATAAATTAGAACTCTTTGACTGGAAACATGGCTACAAAAGCCACCACTTATCACTAGTTTTCCTTATGTCTTCATGTCTGTTCTCTGACCCTACCATTGTCTTGTTTTTTTTGGAAATAATGTCATTTCCTAGAACTGACCTGTAGAAAACTGTCACAACACAAATCACTAGATCACTGGCTCGACAACCTGAGTCATGTCAGAAAGCCACTGCCCTGCCAAATCTGTTTTAGAAACCCCTGAGGACCTGACATAATGAATCAATTCTCCCTGGTGAGGCTTGCTGAGGGTTTCTTTAAGGTTTTGGTTTTTTGTTTTGTTCTTTAGTGGTTGGGGTTTTGGTTTGTTTTGGGTTGATTTGGTCTTTTTGGTTTGGTTTATTGGTTTGTTGGGCAGTTTTTTTGCTTTCCTCTTTTTTTGTGGCGATGTTGTTGAAAACAAAGGGGATGTGTGCATAAAGCATGCACAGCGCTGTTAGTTCACTTCAGGAACTCCAGAGTTGCCACCTAACCAACAGAAATGTCAGCATGAATGAACATAATGTCACGCAATGATTACAGTTAGTCTCTCTGCACTTACTGTGCTTTGCCTATTCCTTTGGTTTTGCCTTCTTCACATGTAAGATTTTTTAACTCATCAGAGGATAACTTTCAAATAATTGGATTTAAAAAATCTATCCAAAAATTGGTAAAATACCTGAAGAATATAGAAAAAGAAAAGAAAATAATTATTTTGTTGTTGATATATCACTACTATTTTACATTATTATGTCTTCAGAGATGCAGATGGATTATTAATAATTTATCATGTTATAAGTTATTAGGGTGTCATCTGTCATCAGAAATCTCAGACTCCGGTTTCTGTATGCTCATTCTTTTCCTAAATTGAATTGACTCATCAAGGTCAATACGGTGGCTTAGATTTCATTGGTCTTGTGTAGGAAATATAGAAAGGATCATTGGCTGTGGAAATTTCTAAGGGAAGAATAAACCACTGCAATTCTGAAGCTAAAAGACAGAGATATAGAAAAAAGCTTTTGATTAACAGTTCCGTATAGAAGAATATCACAGCAAGATGCAGGAGCAATTTCCTTCTTGAAATTGGGGTGAAACGAGTCTTCCAAGCTTCTTGTCAAAAAAATGTAAAGGCACTAAACTGGGAGATCCTGTCTTTATGATTCCACTTATTCTTTGACCAAAAGGCCCCATTTCAAATCCCTCCTTACAATACTTACACAAACCAGCTAAGTACCATTGTTTTGTAGGAAAGCCTTTAGTCCTGTATTGAAGTTGTCAACCTCTGTATTAATAATTAAGCAACTGCTAGAAAGGAATTTATGAGGCAAGACTCTTGAACCATATTAATAACTTTCTCAATATCTGTTGGACTTCTTGCCTGATAAGTGAGTTCTGTACTTGAACAATCACTTAAAACTTTTATTTGAAATTCCATGTTCCCTTCAATATCTTCTCATTTGAGAAGTGCATTTGGTTTGATTATAAACTTTTGGGTTAGAAAAAAAAAAACCTGAGCACACCTATGCAGAAGCATCTCTGCATCCCTAGTAGGCCTACAAACATGATGAGTATGTTTAAAAATTTAAACAATACAGATAAGTACATATACTCCTGAAACATCTTTGCTTTGCCTCCCAGTCCCATTAAACTTGCCTTAAGAGTCTAGGATATAGTAATTTGCTACCTTCTTGCAGTTTGAGTTGTGGAAGGAGCCATTCATCTCTAAACTTGTAGCTTTAGTGAAAATTAAGTTTTACTGGTTCTTCCACTAAAATTATGCAGCTTTAGTTGCAATTTTCCATCTGCAATTAGATTAATCTTCTCCAAACTAATGAAGTGTAATTTGTAAATGAACTGTTTGTTTCTCTGAAAGGATCACTCCAGTCATTTAACTGTCAAGTCTCCTCCAAATGGATGCTTTGTTAATCATGAATGTCAGAGTCTAGCCTTTTTGAATTAGATTGACTTTCTGGAGCTGTCACTTGGCTTGGCTCTTTGACAAAGACTAGGAAGAGCAGGAAAAACTTCTGTTTCTGATTTTCTTCTAAGCCACAGAAAAGCAGAGGTGCAGGCTACTTTATGCATTCCATCTTTCTTTTGACAGTGTGAAAAGGGTCTCTGAGATCAGATCTCCTTACACAACGTTTTCCTGTTACACATTCATGATGATGTGGCATGACAGAGGTGAAAGCTAAGAACAATTTCTTCATGATTATAATAAAGGTCAAATATGAAAATTGCACGATACAATATACACAGTAATGATAACATGATATAGAAATCTGGGACTGGTTAGCCTTTAAGAGCTTTAAATTATTCTTTCTCTAGACATTTCTTTCTAATGTTTCCCCTGGTAGTGCCTTCTGGTTCCAGAAATATCAGTTTTTAATGCTTCTTTCAGGTTTCAGGTAATATATCCTCTTTTTTTTCTTTTCTTTTCAGAATATATTGTTCTCACAGACTGATACGTTTGTGTGTGTGTGTGTCTATCTGTCTCTGTGTGTGTGTGTTGGGGTTTGAGTTTGCAGAAGGGATGAGGCTGTTGGGGTTTTTTGCTTAAAAGCAGCCACAGCAGCAGCATCTAATCTTGTTTTGAGCCCCTTAATGCACCTGATAATAAAGTTCAGCTGGTTTATACTGTTCCACTAGCATTTATCTAATGGGTTGAGCTGAGCTAAGAGTTGAGCTTTGTGAAACTGCAGATGCATACAGAATGCATAGTTCAGGATGGCAAAACTAATATTCAGATCACACTACTTATATCAGTTCCTTATTTCTTATTTTTCTCATGCTTCTAAACTTTGACAATGAACTGCTTTACTGCAAGCTCTGTTATTTGCATCCTGATTTGTGACAATGTGTACAAGCTCCAGAGCAGCATTGCATACATTTCTGAATTTGAGTGAATAAACAAGCTTGTCAAATGAGGTTCAGGATTTGTAATGATTTATAAGAATTACAAGTTGTTTATTTTTATTTCCAATTCCAGTCATTTGGGATTGGCCATTCTACTCACAGAGAATAGCATCTTTGAAGACAGACATAGCAAGTCAATAAGAAAAAATAATGCAGAGACAGCTGCCAGTATTTGAAATTTTGGCCATGTATGTCTTTAACATTTATATGATCCTGCTAGCCAAAAGTCATGCCAGAAAGTGGCATGTCAGAAAACAGATCTAACTAATATATTCTCTCTCTTCTCTTTTATTAAATTGAAACGACACTTGTTTTCTCCTATAATAATTTGAAAACATTTAATTCTTTATTTAACAGTTTTGTTTTTCAATTAGCTTCTTAATTGCTCACTTATCAGTTACAGTATTCTCATCTCTACCCTTCAAGTCCATATTTTTCTCATACATGTTCTTCTTCATGTACAGAGAGCTTTAATGTAATTTTGGAACAGTTTTAGTTATCATATATTAATGGGGGGGTATTTTTTTTGTGGTTTTTTTTGTTTGTTTGTTTGTTTCTTTGTTTTAGTTTTTAGATATCGAAGTCACAAGTCACTGATTTCCCCCACTACCATTCCCCCCACAATGATTAGGTTATTTTGGCAATATCCAACAGGGAATGAACAATAACTCTTAAAATCAAATAGGTATTTCAAATATATGAGGAATTAAGCTTACAGTTCACTTATGTGTTTTCATGCTAAAATGTTTGAGAGCTCAGAACTCAGCGGAAAGCTCTACAAGGAAAGGCTCTACAAACATGGCAAAGTGAAAATTAGTTTTGCATTTGAACAGACACTAATGAGAAATGTTCTAATACAATTCACATTTCTTTGCAGGCTGTGGCACTTACCCCACCTTCCTCTACAATGACAAATACAGATTTTATGTTGCAGTAGAGCCAACCCAGCTTTCCTGATGGTCATCCCAATTTAAGCTTGCCTCCGTTCTGCCAGCTTTACATCTCTCACCTTAAGTTGTGCTAGTGTCAAGGTGTCTTAAGAATCACCTTTGCATTGATACACATACAGTAACTTCTTCAAGAGCAGATAGTTTTTCTGGCCCAGGATCAGATTAAGGCACTGTGTGAATTGGTGTCCATGGGTTTTTTCCTTCCATTCACCTCCAGTTCAGTCTGGTGTGCAAGGGAATGGAGTAAGTTATCACCCCCGTCCTCCTTTAATTTACCATGGCATAGCTATTTCCTTCTTGTGCTCAAGGGGAGCCACTTTTAAGAAACGAGGCTCCACCTTTACACACTTCTCAGGTTGGGCTCTCTCTATCCATCTTGATCTGTCACAGGATATTAGGCAGGCATTCCTTCTGTTCTCTGTCACATCCAAAACTTAAGTAGCATTTGTAAACAAAGTTAAAAACATTTTTAACTGGGATGAGTAAAAGGTATTGAACAAGAGCTGTTTAATTAAACAGAAGCTGTGATATTAGCCTGAATGCCTAAGATTTATGAAAATCTCAATTCAGCACTATTTTGCTAGACTGAGATCACATCTAGGGGCCAGCTGATGAGTATAAGGATTTTCACAAGAGAACATTTACTGCAAATGAAGGTATAAGTGTGTTGGCAATTAGAGACTTTGGGGGAATATAAAAGATCAGCCCCTGAAATTGAATTTAGATGTGACTGTTCCATTTTCTGTGATTGATCACGCTTGTGCAATGGCTCAGCTTTTCATTAATGCCAATGGCTAGACTCATGGGCTCTGCCACTTCAGCAGAGGGAAGGCTACTTGAATTCTGCTTTCATTCTCCTTTTCTTATTTCCCTGGAGTTCAAGGGTCAGCAATCAAAGTGCACATCAACCAGCTGAAACTGAAACTTTTTCTGCCTCGCTGAGCCGACTCTGAAAAAGCCCTGGTTGAATGGATCATTTGTATTGCTATTTGCCATTGCTATTTATCTTACAAATAGAAGAAAAAAACATCACCTGCATTAGTCCTCACATCCTGTATGAAATTATTTCTCATGTCTGTGCAGACAAGTATCTGTATTTTATGTTTATCCTATAACAAGTTATGATTTCCATAGTGCATGTGTCATTCAAACACACATAAATACCCTTCAGATGGAGTGAAGGAGCTAGCTTAGGTCAAGGGTGATCCTCATTTATTGGATAGACTGTGAGTCGTTTTTTTTGCCATAAGCAAAAGGATTATCATGCTTACTGAACCATTGAAGACCTCTCAGAATTTATTGCTGGAACTTCTCTTGGGTTTTATGAAAACTTTATTCATGACAGCATCTTAAAAACAAAACAAAACTAAGAAAAAACCCAATCAAGCAAAACAAAAAACTAAACAACAGAAACAAAAATAACAATGAAAAAGTAGGACTTGACTAATAAGTAAGGAAATATCCTTCATGAAGTTTATGGAAGTCAATTGGCTAAAACTTGAGGAAAATGGAACTCTGGCTTTTTATGCAGTCTATCCTACTTTTTTTACTTACTCCTAGTATGGTATTTTTCCTCTCATCTAAGGCACTTGAAATGTAAATAATACATGGCTATCTTTAAGGTCCTGTCTAACCTAAACCATTCTATGATTCTGTGACTTTTCCTGACACAACATGGGATCATCTTCTAAGGAAATTTGTCCTACAATATCACTGTTAAGAAAAGAACAACTTATTTAGGCACTACATGATACTTGGTGGAGTGAAACTGAGCCAAGGGAAATGACATATTATGAGCACTAGAAAGGGCACATAAGGAAGTGATACATCCACTTATTCTTTCTCCTGTTTTTTTGTAGACGACCTCTCTACAGCAACTACTTCTTGATTTATTTTATTTCTCAAGCTACTAATGAAAGCTGGCAGCTGTCCTGCTAGCTACCCGACTCTTTGGTTAACCAGTTGGACAGTGCTGATGAAACCAGCATCTACTAACAAAGACATATATTTTCACCTTCATGGTGTGCTTGGGCTCTGCCTGCCAACAATCTTTATGAAATAATCCCCATCTCCAACTACCAGCTGAATGTTTTAGTTTATTTATATTCATATACAGAGGCAGACAAGCCTGACAGACTTTTTTTAAAATTTTTATTTATACTTAGCAAAAGAATGAGTAGATGGTTCAGTATGCACTTGTATAAAAGTTGTAATCCTTAGAAGGTTGGGATAAAGATGTATTAAAAGGGAGAACACCGGCAAACTGCGTTTGCACGGAGTAGTTTCTTTTTGCTGTCACTGCTGTGGTTGATGTTTTATTCAGATGATCTCTAAAGACAGTTAATTAGCTCAAGGAAGCTAAACACAAAAATTTATGTTGGGTCAGGTAATGAGTTCTGCAGTTTCAGTTGGCTTCTTTAGCAGAACAGCATTATGTGTTCTCTTGGCCTTGGAAGTCCTCAGGCTTAACTCCCAAACTTTCGCTTGAGCACTCACAATATCTGCTATCTAACTGATAAATTAAAAATGACAGAAGATGAGAAATGGAGAATAAATTGGCTATTCCGACTTCAGCTCTAAAGGACAGCAGCTTGGATGATTCACCTTCAAGGACCAAAGGCAGAAATAGACTTTGAAAGATGAGTGCTCTCCCTGAAGGTATCTACCAGCCAGTGTGAATTTAAGAGATATACCATCCCAGGCTTGATTTCCACTGAACCATGAGGGTCAGTGCCAAGCAGTTGGAAAGGGACTTCTGCCAGCAGGAGTCCATCAGGCAGCTGGCAGAGGTGGAGTAGGGCAGGCAAAAGCACTGCTTGGGTCATTATGGACACACAGCGTGCAGACATATGTCAGTGCTGCCAATTACACCATGGATGTTACACTGTAAGCAAACAGAAATTAACTGTATTTTCAGCAGTAAGGCAACAAGGAGCTCTTTAGTTTCTTTTCTTCAGTGCATGTTATGTACAAAAAATACAGAAAGAGGAAACATGATTAGCCTGTGTTCATACCGTTAACCCACTTTGTTACAGTGTTTTAAATCCCGAAGGAATTTTACCTATTCTCTCCTTTTTTTGATCAGTAGAAAATCTCATATATGCTACTGCTGCAGTTGTTTCTGCTTCTTTTATTTTTTTATTCCAGACTCCATCTTTCAATATCTCTTTTTCCGATATTGAAAATTACTTAGTATCTCAGTTTGAATATGGCATAATTTCCCATTTCTCTAGAAAGCGTGAAAGCAAAAATACTGAAACAAAGCCATGTCTTCATCAATTTTTTGGAAAAATGTAGGAATAAAATAGTTTATTTTTCTTGTAAGTATGAATAGAGAAAAGGTTATGATCAAAAAAAGGAATGTTCAGAGTGAGAATTTTTTTCGCAGAGAGAACATATTTTGCAGAGTGGAACTTTTATATTGCTCTCCAGTCAGGACTTGCATTATTTATTTAGTCATATGAAATTTGTCTCAGAAAAAAAATAAATTGGAAATTGGATTTCCCAGATGACAGACAGTATCATTATCATAACTTGCATTAGTTTCATTGTGGTCATATCAATTTATTTTTTTTTTTTTTTGGTGAAACAAAAGAGAAATATATTCTCTATGTGGGGACATATAATTGTTGCAAATCAGGGCACTATTAGTGGTTATAAATACCCTTAAGAATGCCAGACTACTGGCATAGTTGATCAGATGCTAGATGCAGTCTAGCAGTACAGGAATGATGCTCAACACAGATTCATTCATTCACACCTAGTTGCATTTGCAGTGTACAACTGTACTCTGCAATGCAACATCACTTCCAGTACTAAGGTATTGTTTTATATTATATGCCTCTGTACAACACAGGACAGTACTCCAGATCTCTGCTGGATTTCTAAAAATCAAAGTCTCACTGGCCTCTCCCTGTTGATAGGACCTGTCACTCTGGGGCAGCCTCCCCTTGGGTCCTGTGAGCAGCTTTGGGTGCCACAGTACAGAAAAGAGATTGAGCTGTTAAGAGAGTGTCCAAAGGAGGGCACGAGGATGGTGAAGGGCCTTGAGGTGAAGCTGTGTGAGGAGTGGCTGAGGGCACTTGGTCTGTTCAGCCTGGAGGAGACTGAGGGGAGACCTCACTGCAGGTACAACTTCATGTGAGGGGAAGAGGAGGGGCAGGAACTGAGCTCTGCTCTGTGGTGACAGTGACAGGACACAAGGGAATGGCCTGAAGCTGAATCAGGGCAGGTTTAGGTTGGACATCAGGAAATAGTTTTTCAGCTGGTGGGTGTTTGGGCACTGGAACAGGCTCCCTGGGGAAATGGTCACAGCACCAACCCTGGCATAGCTCAAAAAGCATGAGCAACATTCTCAGAGATATGGTGTGATTCTTCAGGCTGTCCTGTTCAGGAACAGGAGTTCAACTTTGATGATCCTGATGGGTCTCTTCCCATCATAAAATTCTACATTTTATGATTCCATGGAATGCACCGTGGAAATGCCTGTGAATGAAAAGCCATAGGTAGGACTGACGCTGATGAATGGTTGTTCTGCTTGTGTCAGTTTCTTCCATTTAAAAATTACTTATTTTTTAGAATCATACAATCAATAAGGTTGTAAAAGACTTCTAAGATCAAGTCCAACAATTGGTCAGAAAGGTGTGTGTATGTGTATGTATACATATACATATATATTTTTATGTATATAAATACAATCTATATATACACATGTATTTAGGATGTAAGTACTTATGTACATAAGAAATATCATGTTGGCAACAGCCATTTTGCTACCTCCTTTTTCCAAGGTTTTGTATAAAATCCCTGTCTTGAGGTCATCTAGAGGTGGAAGGAGATGATTGGTTTTGTTTTCACTTCTGCTTTGGGTGGGTGACTACACATTAATTTCAAATGGCATCCCACCAAATTAAATTCATTACCAAAATATTGCAGTATGCTCCACTTGAGTAATAAGTATAGATGAAGAGCTACTTAAGTGTGCATGAAATCTTTTGTCAAAGGCTTCAGAGCGTTGTTTTTGGGTTGCAGGCCCAGGTTTTGGTAGCAAGGGGCCTACGGGGGTGGCTTCTGTGAGAAGCTGCTGGAAAATTTGTCCATGTTCAGCAGAGCCAATCCATGGTGCCTCCAAGGCCAAGCCAATCAGAGGTGGGAGTGTCTCATTTTGAGACTAATTCAATAGAGAATATTTTTTATAGAAAGCAGGTTGTGGTTACTTTTTTTTCACTAGGTTTGGGAAAAGAAATATTTTCTCGGAGGAAGGTGAAGAGGAAAAAACTATTTATTTAACAAACACACAAGAAAAGAATAATAATGCTAAATAATAAAACTTGTCACTCTGGAG
>VZRF01005806.1:0-62517 GCA_013396875.1 Vireo altiloquus
TAAAACCTAAGGCATCACTTGAGCATGTTTTCTTCCTCAGGACAGCTATGGCTGTTCAACCAGATAAACCTGGGGGTGAAAGGTCCCTGAAGCCTCTGCAGCTTTGGTCACTGATTTCAGCAAAATGTGGATTTCCCCAGCCCAGACTCCCTGCAAAGTGTTCACACAAGGCAGTAACAAACAGTGAGAGTTTGCACACAAAACTGATGTGCCCAAATCTCAGGTGTCATTTAAGGCACTTGTACCAAATTCATCAGAGGTGTCAGACCTAGTCATGCAAAATCTGCAGAGGAGTAAAAAATGTTTAAGCTTCAGCTGAGAAGACATTAAGTAGCTTTCAGAATTAATTGATCATTCAAGTGTTGGAGATTGATTTCCAATAGAAATGCTTCCTGCAGAAGCAACAAACTGATGAGGATTTATAAAAAAGCATTGGATATATTTATTGAATTTTAAGTCTAATGCATTTTGAGAACTGCTATTATCTCCTAAACCTTTTTTTTGTTGGCCAAAATGACACATTAATATTAAAAGGAAAAAAAAAATTCTCTTCCCACTAAAGCCCAACTTTCTGCACTTGGCACATGAGGCTCACATAACTCAATAAAGATTAGATGTACTTCAGATTGAAACACAACTAGTGCCCAAGCAGCTGTCTTCTTCCAGCCAAGCTGTGTGTGATTTGGGGTGGGAATAAAAATATATTCTATCAGCCAATGATCAAACCAGATGTGTGGGGCTTTTTTTTTTAAATCCAAATTAATTTTTCAAGAGACACTGGAGCAGGTTTGTATGAAACTCTTACAGCAATTCCTCAGGAATATTATTAAAGACCTTTTTTTTTGCCAAATTCCATACAGTGGAAGGTTTTATTCAGGTTGTACTACATTTTCTGGTTTCTTATCTGTCCCTCATGTGACAAATACATGTATTTATTTTTGTTGGCTGAGCTCTTCTTTGAGCAGGATATTTTAATCGTGTTCTGTGGATTGATTATCAACAGAATTAAATTGTTCTGATTAAATGCTGAAGCATTTTCTACTTTCTCCCAGGGAACATTCTTTCTTGATGCTGTCTCCTTTGTTCTCAGGCTTCTATCTAGAAAAGAATTCAGGCAAGACCCTGTACTTGAGGAAAAAAAAAATCAGAGAGCACCACATTTAAACATCTCTAGCAGCTGCAATAAGAGCAGGTTTTTTATGAAGGGCTGAACATAATTTTATCTAGGAACATAAAGCTCCGACTTTCATAGCTGAATTAGAAAGTCTAACTGAAAACAGGAGCTAAAATCAGAACTAAAAATGTCTAGCAAGGATTTGCAGAACTTCTGTCACATTAAGTTAAAGCTCCACAGTTGAATCATAAATTTAGTCATAGCCAAATATGAGCTGTGAATGGAAAAATCTGGGGACAAAGGGTTAAAGGTCAAGGAAAAAATACCTAATGAGGTTTTTTCCAAGTTGGTTATGGTCAGGCCTTGGCCCCACAAATACATCCATTCCAATTCCTCTGCAATCCTTCCACAGCCAATCCAACTATGTCAGCAACAAAATAGATGAGGAGCTTTGAATAGCCTTGATTTTCAAAATTATTTTATTTTTCATTTATTTCCAGAAGACCATTTGAGAGAGTGAGTGGAGGCCTGGGCAGCTTTTGTTTGTGAAGATCTATAACTCGATGATGGCCAGTGGGAACAGAGAGGTCACTGGCTGCAAATGATTTTCAATACTTCCTCTAGAGGGAATAGGATGGTTTCTGTGAGCTGCTGCAGGAGATGGACCCACAGGCCTCTCGCTATTGTTACTGAAAACCTTCAAATTTATTGTCCTGCCTAAAAGTCATAAAATGTTTAACTTCCTTGATTATAAGATTGCAGCACTACGCCTTCCTAAAGCTGAGTTTTTTCATGAAACAAATTAAATGGTTAAATAATTTAAATTTTTGGGCAGAACAGTCACGATTTGTGGGATTTCTCAGTTCCACCCTGAGCTATCAGCCCCCTGCACACACTGGGTGCCCTCCCTGCTCCCTGAGCTGTGCTCCTGCACAAGGACAATGTGCTGGGTGGGCTCCTGGCAAGGAGAAGGGCACAGGGATGGCAGGAAATGCACCTGGGCCACCTGAGCTCCAGCGAGGGCACACGGGGGGGACATGAGGGACACACAAAGGGGACACGAGGAGCACACGAGGGACACACGAGGAGAATGCAAGGGACACACAAAGGGGACACGAGGGGGACACGAGAAGGACGGGGGGGCACACGGGGGCACACGAGGGACACACAGGGGGCACACGAATGGCACACGAAGGGCACATGAGGGACACACAAAGGGGACACACAAAGGGCACACGAGGGGGACACACGAGGGACACACGAGAGGCACACGAAGGACACACGAGGAGGACACGAAGGGGACACAAGGGGCACACAGAGGGGACACGAGTGGCACACGAAGGGCACACGAGGAGAACATGAGGAGGACACACAAAGGGCACACGAGTGGCACACGAGTGGCACACGAAGGGCACACGAGGGACACACAAAGGGGACACGAGGAGGACACGAAGGGCACACGAGTGGCACACGAGGGGCACACAAAGGGGACACACAAAGGGGACACACAAAGGGCACATGAGGGAAACACGAGGGGCACACAAAGGGCACACGAGGAGGACACGATGGGGACACACAAAGGGCACATGAAGGGCACACGAAGGGCACATGAAGGGCACACAGGGGACACACAAAGGGCACACGAGGAGGACACGAGGGGCACACGAGGGCTCTGCCAGCTCTGCCAGCTCTGCCCCAGCCCAAGGGCACCGAGCCCATGAGCTCTCTCTGGCCAGCCTAAGGGCTTTGGGTCAGCAGAGTTTGAATCTCAACGATCTGCCTGAGCTCCACTAATGAGATTTATTTTATTTCTATGTAGGTGGTCTTTTATTTCTTAAATGCAATTAGCATACAGTTGTTGCCTGATGGTTTTATTTACTTTTGAAAGTGCCGACTACTGGACTTGCTTTCATAGTTCTCGCGTTTCCAGAGTTGACTTTGGTGCTCCCCAAGCCTGTTTTCAGGAAATATTTTGTAAGAGGGATGATATTTTGAATTCTACTTTTAAGGCTGCAAAGGCTTCTGCTTTTTTTTGTTCCTTTGTCTGTTCATTAGGGGCCATCTTTAATTCCTAGATGTGTTTTTTGGAGTCAAGTTCCTTTCCTTTGAAACATACCATGAAAACAAAACATTAAAAATCCATTCAGACTTTAGGCAAAGTTATATGTTTATTTTATGAGATTCTATGCTATATGAGGTTCCAGATGGGGCACCAAAATTTATGTATTTGTCCCTTTTTAGGTCTTCTCTAAACGTTTCCTGACGTGTTCATTAGATGCCTTTTGCTCATTACAATAAATGCATGAAAAACTGACTTGTTCAGCTTCAGCTGTACAGGGAATAGAAGGTTTTAGGCTTTTAATCAAACTGTGAAAAATTTCAACATCCCTGGTTTTTGAGGATGACACAGATGAGTGCTATGTAGTGTTTCCAACTCCAGAGTCCTACTACAGTCTTGATTCCTGTGATTCATGAATTTATAATTCATATTCTCAAAAAAGAAAATGGAACATTTTTGAAAATCAACATCATGCATAGTGCAAACTACAATAAACATGTCAGCAAAAGTGGATATACTAACAGTTTATGGTGGCAAATTTGCTACTTTATTCTTTGTTATAAATGGACAAATTACGATTGCCCATTGTGGTCACATTAAAGGGAGAATGGTGTGGAAATTTCTGTTCTCAATAAACCCATAAAGAAGTGTACACGACTTATTTTTAGACAGAATTGTGCTCATAATGTGAATAGTCACCTAAAATCTGCTGAGAAAAACATAATCAGTTTCACAAGAAGTCTAAAATTTTCTTTTTATTCCATTAGTCAGCCTAATAACCAGTTTTACAATTTGTCCTTGTAAAGTTCATAAAAACAATGACAAATATAAAAATGCCACACTGAAAGTTGGGGGGAAGAAAAAAAAAGTTTTCCACTCCTCTATATGATGTTGCGAAATTTGTTGAAGTCAGTGAAGTCAAACTGCCATAGCACAATCTGAGCCCTGAATTCACTGAGCAAGGGCTGCCCTGGTGGAACAGAAGCTGCTGAGATTTTACAAGCAAGCTGAGGCATCCCTATGCTGAATATGCTGAAAAGCAGTGGCAAAATGGTTTTCCTTTCATGTGTTGTGTGCAAACTCTTCAATATACAGAAAAGAGAAATTCTAACGATCCCATGAGAACAGGTTCCAGAGAAACTCAAGTAAGTCTTCGTTAAATCCTCCAAAAACGTTGTAATTAAAGAAGTTCTCTGCATGTCAGGAAAAGAAGATAATTAATTAGCCAATCTTTGCTTCTGAAACCTCTCTGTTTTAAGATAAAAAGAACAAAGGGCTCTGAATATCTGTACCACACCACAGATAAGTCCTTTTCTGCATTCAGGAAGATTCATGCCAGATAGAAATATGTCCAAATTCAGAAAATACTCTAAACTGCCCCAAGATTTATAGATGTTTGGATCCAAAGAGTATAATTCCAGGCCATAGTAGAACCAAGTCCATATAGAAAGTGAGAATCCAGATATGTGAGGAGTTTCATTACATTCTGGGAGGTTTGATTTATGCCTCTCATTCAGCTTTACTCCCCAAAAATCTAACAGAAATGAAGTAACCAAGCTGAAGTGCAGCCTCACTTCAGAGAGACTATATTCATATTTTAAATCATATGTTAGGTTAAAGGATAACAAGATGAGGAACCAATCAAACCTTTTTTCTGTATTTTTCAGTTTCTGTCTTTTAGGCAAACCACTTGCTGAGATTGTCTGCATTACTGTGGTCTGTCTCAGTCTAGAAAAGAGAAAAGTGTCCCAGCTATTGTGGATCAGAGCAGAAAAAGGAAACAAAATAAATGGGTGAGACTTGAGTAATGCATTCTTCTCCTCCCTGCCCCAGCTGGCTTAAACCACCTTGGCAAAAACTTCTGAAGAAAGGTTTTTAAACACAATACAGGTTGGTCAGGGAGTCAGAAAGGATCTCGTTGTTTGTAAACTTGGGCACAATTACTGCTCAAGTCAGAGGATACAAAGCAGCATTAGCAGGATCACACACATGAAGAAAATAGGAGATAAAGGACTTTTGGCCACCAAAATGTGAGGAGCACAGAGGTGCATCCAGCTCTGAGCCCATCCAAGAGGGCTGGAAAAATGGGAGAAATGGCCATAAAGGATATTATCAAGAGAAGGCTAACAGAAGGGACTAAGCAATTCTACAAAATTACAAAATATCAATGTTGAGATTTTTTTTTTTTTTAAATTAAGGTGGGGTTTTTTTTTCACCAAAATGAAGTACTGTACTACTTACTGGTGACACCAGCATAAGAAGGGATCAGAATCTCAGACAAAGATTGACGGCAATGATTACAGGAGACCATTCTCCATTTCAAGCAGAAAAACTGCAGACTACAATAGGCATGGAACAGAAACACCTGCAAGCTTGAGTTATGTTAAAAAATAATGCCAGGTTTTGAGTACAGCTATTTAAAAAGAATCAAGGTGTGGGATAAAGTTTTATGAAGAATTAAACTTGTGCATCACATTTTAAACTGCAGTTTACTACAATCATGCCCTTACCTTCATCTAATTAATTCCTATCTCAGGCAAAAGTGTTTTCCTTTTGTGAACATTGAAAGCATTAAAATATGGTAGAATGGAGAACTGAAAAAACCATGTAAAACATGTAAAAAACCCAGCACAAATACTGGTTATGAAAGGAAAAGTCCAATGGTCCAGCACTGTTCAAAAGCACTGATGGTACAATCTCCACAGCAAACTCAAAGATGACATTCACCTCTGGCTTTCCTGCCTAGTTTTTTAAATATATCACAATTAATATTACTGCAACTGCAGTTCCCTTGAGAAAAAACCCACTTTGTTGCTGAGTTTTTCTTCAGTTACATGCATTGTTGTGTTCCCTCCCATAATCCTCTGTATTCTGTCAAGCATTTTATAACATAGTTTATAAATATTGACAGAATCATGGCTTTTGTTAGTACTTACCCACGGTATGATCCTTTTAAAATCAGAAGTATGTAAAGCAAACCTCTGTTACACTCTTGGATTCCTTTGGCACAGTATTTATATGTTCACAACATTCACTTATTTCTTCATCTGCCATATATTTCCTATTTTAGGCAGATTTTTGCAAATTGAATCCTCTTCTAACAAAAAAATATAAAAATGATACATAGCATTTTCTTGGTGTTTTGGATACACCTCACACTCCCAGTGAAATGTTAATAAACCAAATCTTCCCTTAACACATTGTCCAGGTTGGCTTTTTTTTCCCCAGACAAAATGCTATGCAAAGAGGTTTCCCTAGAAATAATGAAGCAGTCAATGAAAAATGGTGCTAAGAAGGTTATTTAATCCACTTTCTGTATCTTAAAAGATTAAATGACATGATTTGGAAGGGATAGATCTGTCATTGGAAATGAGATAAAGTACTGCTACTAACAGTAGCAATAAACCACAGATACTTAGCTCTGCCTGAGATGTTTTTAAAAGACTGTCTGGACAGACTGATATGAATAATCCTGGATTTTCTGGTGGTAGAGAGTGGTATGTACCCAGTCAAGGTGAGTGTCTGTCTGTCCGCACTGCCTATGAAGGGAAAAATAACTGTAAAGCAGAGGTGTGTGCAAAGGCTTCCAGCATCCAAAGGGTTCCAGGAGAGCTGGAGGCAAACCTCTTAGAAGGACAAAAAGTGATGGGAAAAGAGGGGATGGCTTAAAACTGAGAGAGGGCAGGTTTAGACTGGACAAGAGGAAGAAATTCTTGCCTGTGAGGGTGGTGAAGCTCTGGGACAGGCTGCCCAGAGAGGCTGTGGATGCCTCATCCCTGAAGTGTTTGAGGCCAGGCTGGATGGGGCTGTGAGCAGGTGGGAGGTGTCCCAGTTGGAACTGGATGATCTTTCAGGGCACTTCCAACCCAAACCATTGTGGGACTCTGGGATTTTGTTCTGCACACAAATGTGGCCCTTTGTGCCATGCACACGTCCCAGTGTGAGCCCTTGTGCTTTAAAGCCTCCCCTGGGATTCTTTGTTCCAGTAACAAAGGGATAAAAGGATCACTGGACACATGGAATATGCAAGCACAGCATGCTGATAATTTGATGTAGATCTTCGGTACCCTCATGGCCATTCAGAAAAGCTGGCAAAGAAAAGGAAAGTTGTTCACTTCTTGAAGGCCTTGAAACAAACAGGCAGCAGTTCTAACTTGCAGTTTTACAGTAAGTTGTCAGACATCCACGAAGACAAAGCCAGATCTTGACTGGGCAAGTACATCTTAGCCACAGGTTATAAAGCAGACACAGATGTACAAAACTATCAAGACAGGAAAACAAAAGTTTGGAAGAACAGTGAGAAAAGCTTTACATTTTTGCATAACAGGAAATCCACTGAACAAAAAAGAATTACAAATAACCACTAACATGTCTCATTTGCCTTAAAGAAATACAAAAGCTCCTAAAATGAGAAATAACATCATTGAATAAGAACCACAAAAT
Organism: Vireo altiloquus; assembly: GCA_013396875.1. Lineage (NCBI taxonomy): Eukaryota > Metazoa > Chordata > Aves > Passeriformes > Vireonidae > Vireo > Vireo altiloquus. Next base: position 7,617 of record VZRF01005806.1, read on the forward strand.
GAAGAATTTTATTTCAAAAAATGTCTTTGAACACAGCAGCTCAGTGCACAGAGAAGATGATGGAGTTGAAGACAAAGAACTGCTAAAATAGAACTGAAATGAAAGCCAAGATGAAATAACCTCCTCAAGTTCTGATGCTGGCAGACGAACACCATTCAATAAAAGTTTTCCAGCAATGACAATTATCCCATAGGGCTTCAAAACAATTCATATACTCACAAGAAGAATACGTGTGAGAACAATGTTCCAGATTGCTGAAAATTAGCAAGAGGGGGAAGGAGGTACCAAGCACTTTCAAATCAGTTAATTTGAATTCTTAGAAAGATCTTAGAAAGGCCTGAGTTTCCAGATCTAGCCCAGGAATTTTTCAAACCCATAAGCACAGAAACTCTTTAGCCCCAAAAGGGGGTTAAGGAAAGAAAAGGAATAAAGCGACTCATGACTATAATAAATGGAATTACAATCTAACCTTGCTTGCAACGTGGGGTTTGGAAACACACTGTCTGCAATCTGTGTGCTGCACGAAAATCTCCTGCATGCAGAAGTGACAGGCACAAACCAACAATTCCATGGAAAGGTGCAGCAGCAAGCAGGCAGGAAAAGGCCTCAAAGGCTGATCAACAGGAGTAACAAATTTCCAGTCACAGGGGCAGGGCTTCAGGAGAAAATGTCCTCACACCAGAAACAAAGAAGATGGGGAGCCCCTCACCGAGCACTGAGGATGAAGTTTTACTGCCTGTTTAACCCAGCAGTGATCTCAAATCCTGTCAGTGCTCTGCAGCAGTGATCTCCCTGGAAACAGGAAAGGGGACAGAACAGAACAGGATCAGTGACCAACATGGGGCTGAAGAAAAGCTGCTGCCATCAAAGAGTGCCAGATGATCTGAGAGGAATAAAACGAGAAAAGTGGGACAGAGAGGATGAACACTTTCTCCTCCTTTGATCCCAAAAGAATCCCAGTGCAGCAAGCTGAGAGGGACAGACAGAGGCAATATCCAGCCCAGTCTGCCAGTCCAGTGAGAAGAGCAGTGGCAAAGTCACATCTCAGAGCATGGCTGAGGCCTCGTGGCTGAGCCACAAGGTTTGATTTGGATCACTGAGTATCTGTCAGAGAAAGGAAGGAGTGCAAGATCACCACTGGGATCCCTTTTTTCCTTGACTGCATCCATCCAGCTCAGTGGTGCTGCCATCCAAGCACCCTCAGAGGCCACACTTAAATGCACCCCAACATTTTCCAAATTGCTGGCTCTTTATCTGGTACCATTATGATTCCATGGGATTGAAAGAAGGACCTGCATGTCTGAAAGCTGACATTTTTCAAACTACATCATTTGATTTAATTAAAATACTGACTCTTTCCACCGATTTCTTGTTTGTGTTATATATGAGCACTAGATACTCAAATCCTTGAGAAATTTAAACTTAACAAGACAGCCAGAATGTAAATTTTATAACTCCTATGACCTCACCCAACAATCCTTATGTGCAATGCAAAAATAATACCTCTGAGGTTTATTCCTCTTCCTTTTACATTCCTTCACAGTAGAGGAGTCCAGAAACCAATACAGCACAATGTGTTTAAAAGGGTTAATAAGAATTACTTAAGGAGACTTAATTAAGACTAATCAAGACAAGACAAACCCTGATTTTGATAAGCATCTCATCAACAGTATTAACATTCACTTACAGCACAGTGATGGACAGTTTAACTAAAGGCACAATATACCCTGAAGAACCTTTTTATTACTGCCTGTAATACTTGGATTAAAATTAGCACAGCATGATTTTTAAATTCCAAATTGAGTCTGCAGAGAAGGCAGTTAAAAAAGGGTGGTGGTTTTTTTTTTTTACTCGCAAACTGAGCAAACTTGATCTGGAAGTCATTAACAGATAATAAACATAACCTTCCCCCACTCACTCCCAAGATGCCATCTCTACAGTCGCTTTTCAGCATAGAGTTGTATTTTTACAACTTGTCATCCTACAGAGAGAAGCCTCACAGGCTTTCATTTTATCCCATTTCTCCCTTACTGGTAAGGAATTAGTGCCTTCTTTTCAACAGGACTCGCTTCCTAACAAGGAGAAAGAAGTGGAATGAATGGAGAAGAAAAATTCGGTTTGCTTAGTGAAAAGGTTACAAAGTTCTATTTAGGATGACAGGATGAAAAGAAAGTAAAAAATTCAAGGAGGTCAACTTTCGAGTGAGCTGCAACAGGCGCCTCACAGAGAGAGCTCCCACAGCCCCTCATGGAACACTCAACGGGAGTCAAGGGCAGCCACCACCTCTCACACCACCATTTCTTACCAAGAAAAGAGAGAAAATCTGTAAAAGCAGCTTTGGAAATTTTAAACTACTCTTTCACAGGAAGTATCTGTGCCCTTTTGGTGTCCAAAACCAACTGGCTTATTTTGCATGACAGCGTTGTAAATGAAATTGTAATCTGGTTTTCTGCATCACGACTGGCAATAGTCTACTGTCAGCCTAGGCTTGGAGAGGAACCTTTTTTAACTCCTTACTTCCCCAACAGAGAAATAATGAATTTGAAAACAGTCATATCAATGGGCTAATTAAATAACTTACATAAATAGAACTAAACAAGCAGTAAGGGTTCTATAGAGGAGAGCCTGCTTTTTACTACATTAAGATCCACAATCTTTTATTTTGTCATCAAAAAAAGTTGAAGAACTTATCCTTACTTTGTAAGGGGAACTTCCATTTTCTAACTGTGTAAGGGACATGATATTCGATATGATGTGATCGTTCTATCACCTGCTTCACCTATTTGAAATTATTTATACTGCAGGTCCTGTGAGTCTTGGAGAAACACTGATTTGTTAAAAGAAGTAAGAACTAGTGAGCCAAGGCACATTAAAGGCAAAGATGCTCAGTACTGAAGGGAGTAACTGCAGGATAAGTAAATTACCAAGCATCAAACAGAGGCTGGACAGTCAAAATTCGATGTTCAAGAAGAGACCAATGGCAGAAGTGTATTTTGCAATATAACCAATACATCATCCTAACACCATTCTAATGCAAAAGAACAACTTGGTCAACCAAATACCACTCAGTTCCTCTGAATCTTCCCAAATCCTTAAAAAAATAAAAAGAGAGAGAAAGATGGCTTTCTAAACAAGCCTGTGGAGCCAAGGCGTGCAGGCTCTGAGTAGGAGTGCAACTAGATAATTTAAAAATCAATACAATTTGCTATCAGTTCCTTATTAAAATGTAGAATCTATAGGTAAGTCTGCTCATCAGTGAAAAGACATTAAAAATCAAAATTAACAAATTGAGAGCTTGTATGACTAAGTGTCACCAGGCAGCTGAATGCTGCATCTGCTTTACTCCACTTGAAAAATCTGATTTCTCTCAGTAGAACAAAAAATAAGACATCTCTGGATTGTTTCCTGTTACAACAGAAGAATACAAGAATAGCTGTACTCGGTCAAACCAAAGGTACACAGAGCACAAGATCCAATTTCCAGCTCTGACCAAGAGCGGATGCCTAAGGAAGGCTGAGAACATGGCAAGCATGCAGTGATATTTCCACAGAAATCTCTCTTGGCCACAAGCATTTTGTGGCTCAGGAACCAGAGGTAGTGACTCTATTTGACAGCTCTGTACAAGTTTCTTCAAACTACTTTAGTAATCTTTGGAACTTTTTAAAATTTAATATCTACACTGTCCTTTCGTGTAATATTGCTTGATAATATTGCTTAATATTCCTTGATAATACTGCATGAAGAGACATTTTTCTTTTCTTTTTTTAATCAAATATTCTGCTAGTCTTGAAAATGGGGGAATAATCAGAGGACTCATTGTAACATAAAATCTTGCTGTAGACAGCTGAAGACTTTTGTATATTAGATGTCTTGCAAACAAAAAGCTCTTCTCTCATTACAGGTTCCTTGTCCTGATTCTGCTCATTTAATAGTCCCAAACTAATAAAGAAGAATTTCTATCNTCCCAATAGAGAAATAATGGATTTGAAAACAGTCATATCGATGGGCTAATTAAGTAACTTACACAAATAGAACTAAACAAGTGGTAAGGGAGAAAAATAATGAATTTGAAAACAGTCGTATTGATGGGCTAATTAAATAACTTACATAAATAGAACTAAACAAGCAGTAAGGGTTCTATAGAGGAGAGCCTGCTTTTTACTACATTAAGATCCACAATCTTTTATTTTGNAAAATCTTGCTGTAGACAGCTGAAGACTTTTGTATATTAGATGTCTTGCAAAAAAAAAGCTCTTCTCTCATTACAGGTTCCTTGTCCTGATTCTGCTCATTTAATAGTCCCAAACTAATAAAGAAGAATTTCTATTTTCTGGAGTCAGTATTTCCAAGTTCTTATTCTATAACCAAAACTTTTAATAGCACTTTCATCAAATATTTTGATGTTAGACTATACTTTTCTCAGAGATGATTTTAGATCTTTTAGCCAGACAAAAATCACCCATTCTACCTAGTTCTTTATAAATTACCACAAAAATGAGCTTTTCTGCAGACCAAGATGCACAATTGTTCAAGTGGACCTCAATCATCTCAGTCCTTAAGCAAAACAAATAGCTCAGAAGTTAAAGCAAACAGCTTTTCTCAGTAGCTGTTCACTCTGAGGCACTGCCAGTACACAGAAATTGAAATTCAGCTTTTCACAAGAGGAGGGAACACAGGTGGAAAGGTCAAATAAACTGCAGCAGAGGAGCAGAGCAGCTCTAATCCACAACCATTTTTCAGGATTCACCTAGACCTGTTCCTAGCAGAACTATTTCTTTATTTTAGATTTACACACATATGTTCTTTGAAAAAAAATGTTGGATATTCACAATTCTGTCCAGGAAAACCAGATACTTAATTATATAGAAATAAATCATCCTGAAAGGTCACTTAATGGAGCAACAGAGTGTTCTGCTGCTCGAGGTGCACAGACAGGTCAATGCATTACCTGGCATTCAGGTATGTGCAGTCAGCAAATAACCAAACCCCATTAGAATGTTCTGGTGCAAGCCAGCTGCTACTGATGCCTTGGGTTTGAACTCTTACATTTTTCCAGTCCTGCAGTGCCCAGTGTAACTCTGCAGCTCCCTGGAGCTCGTTCAGTGCTGTTCTCTCATGCTCACACTGACATAACAAAGCCTCTCCAGCTCGCTCTCCAAGCACACCCAGACCCTCCTGGGCCCAACAACTGCAAACCTTCATCTTGGGGAGAGGGGGGCAAGCTTGGACAAATTCCATCCTTGCCTGGCTTCTGCTTGGGCAATTGATGCTGATATCAAAGTGGGAAGAACTCGGGAGCTGTCATTGTCCATTTTGGGATGCACTGAGGCAGGAGCCTCTGGAGCCCAGAGTGTGACCTCTGAAGGCCTTTCCAATCAATCCCTCCTTTATTCCTTTATTCCTGTCTAGTCTCTGTTTCTGCCTTCATTTAAGGCATCACTACAGTGTAATATCTTCCTGCTGCTACCACTGCTACCCAGACTTCTGCCTCTACAGACCCAATGTTGTTGCTATCAACAGGATTTATTCCCCTCTCCCAATGACTTTGTTTCTTAGAAGCCAAATTTTACTGTAGGACACATAATGAATAAGTAAAAAAAAAACACCTGAAGATTGGTGATCACCTTGATCCTTGAAAATAAGAACTCTGCCTCCCAGCAAGGTTGGGAAATCCCTCAGACCAGGCTGCTTTAGGTATGCCACATCTCAGGGGCACAGCTACTGCACTGCTCCCAGTTCCAGAGCGGTTTCAGGACACAGGGTTAAGTCTGAAGTCTTCAGGGAGCACTGCAAATGAGCAAAAGATACTCCTTACTTCATGATCAAATTCTAGGCAGCCACATATGAGTGGTATAGTTGGTATTTTCATCACAGCAGAAATATCAGCAATAACTAGAGGTGCATCTTGAATTTGTAGTTGGCATTCAGTACTTTGAACTGGCTGCTTCCAGTGTGAAAGCAACTCTGCTTTCAACATTGTTACTTCTATATCACCCTTAGGGTTATCTCCCCCACACAATTAGGAAATAGTATGGAAACTCAACCTACAGCTATATTATGACCTAACAAAATGTGGCATTTAGAGTAAAAACTTGAAACAAATCTGATGGAATTAACTCAGACAGTGTCTTTCTCGATATCTTATCTCACCAATATCCTAATGAATGGTGAGAAGGAACTAAATGTGTTCCTATCTGAATGACCTGAAAGTGCCTTGAGTGATACTCAGGCTAGAACAGCTGCAGAGAAGCCATTCAGGCCACCCAGACAGGCCAGATGTTGGGACTGACCTCCAGATTTTGCCTCTTTTGCAGTGCAAGCTAATAATTGGATCAGAGTGTGGCTTTAACATCTGCTGCTGGTTGATATCTCTCACTGGCCTTTCCAGCTTCAATCTGAGATACATTTTGAACATTATTAATTCCCATGACCTAGTGTCAAAGTCTGATAGAGAAAGTGATCTGGTGGTGTTATCTTCAAGTATTTAATATCAGTTCTGGAGAGAAACAGCTGGAAACAATATCACTTTTACTACAATAAATTTTCAGAGGAATTTGTTGAAAATATCTCATATGTACAAAGAGCTGATTTCAAAACTAGACTTATTAACTGAAGGTGTAGAGGAAAAGCCACATGAACAAACTGCTCAAGATGAGTTTCCTCATCTGATCCCATTATACAGGACATATTCAGAAGTAAATTCACACCTTAGAAACTCATATAGAAGTCTGGGCACCATTTCATCCCAAATCCTGAATCAAAATTTTCTAATTAAAACAGAGTCAGATTATCTCATGCTATTTATTAATCATGAAGCTGTGGATGGGTTCTGCAATATCTCTTCATGTGCAGCTGTCACTGATTTCAGTAGATGCTTAGCATGCAGAAACTTAGAATGAACTCTGAGCCTGCTCTAGTATCATGCACAAATTGTACTGCATAAGCTTTTACTCTGCTGGGATTTTTCCAACTTAAATGAAAGCATTTAACTCTTAAAAATGTTTTTGATTTAAAAACCAGAGTACCTAGGCTGTCATTAGTTATTGCAGCATGCCATGAAATAACCACAAATGAAAGTAAGAAATGAGGAATTATTAACAACTGAAAGTGAGGCTTTATTTATAATTACCTAGTCAAAAAAGTATGACAATTTTGATGGGTCAAGTTCCCCTGCTCCTTTGATGAGATGAGGCAAACGAGTGCTGCATGCCTATCTAGGAAATTCCACCAGCAGTGTGTGCACTGCCAGAGAGATTACATGGTGGATGAATGCTTCCAGAACCTCTCCAAGCAGCACTTGCAAGCTGGCAGGAAAAAAAAAAAAAGTCTATTTTCAGCCAGGGAGGTACTAACAAAATATTTCAACAATCTAGAGCAGCAGATTTTTAGGGTATAGAATTGGGCTAAGCCCAAATGAAAAAAAAAAAATTGGAAAATAAATTTGCTCTGTTTTTTATTGGCCACGAAATAATCTATATAAAGTGCTTTGCATATTTGTGCGTGATAGAAGAATAAAAGGAGTAGAAGATTTGTGTTTTCTTTCTTTCTGGTTAAATACTGCATGTAACCCTCTGACTAACAGCAGCAACAGTGCTGGCAAGAGAAAGCTGATGAATTTTTAACATGGTGGCAAACTTTTATATATGGGAGTCTTGGAAAGTGGGTAGTGAGATCTTGGTCATTCAAATATGCATACATGAAAAAAAAACACACCTCAAAAAACAGGTACAGGAATTCTGTTCCCCATTACTGCCACTCAGATTTCAAGAGACTTTTGAGTGAAAAAGCAACTTCCAAGAGGCTTTAGGAATTCAGCTTGCTTCCATTTTTTCATTAAATTATGAAACACTCCAAGGCCTTGCTATTCTCTGAGGCTATTTGAGGCTTAGAAAAAGGAAGGAGCTAAGACTCTGGTTCTAATTATTACAGTAATTTTGAATGAACAACTATCAGGTGATGAGGACCTGGTAACACTTTCATACATTCCCTGATTTTTGAAGATGGAAGCAGAAAAGAACTGGTGCAGTAGCTGGAACTCAGATCTTTCTGAGATCTCCTTTTCTTAGTGCAAATACCTAAAATGACTTTAAGTTTCTTTCCTGAAACTGTCCGCATATAATACCAGATTTTCCACACCTCTATATTTCTTTCACAGTAATGGAAAGTCTGCTTTTTTTCCTCCCTGTCTGCTTGAATGCCACAAGATTATAATGCTTAATCCTTCATTAATAATTATTGCCACTAATTGAATGCTTTTACAAGATCACCACCAGAGGAAGAGTTTATTACAGATATGCCCTCTGAGGAAGCATCCAAGTTGAACATAAATTTAATTAGACTTGATTATATTCTTTTGAGGGCCTGACCCTTTGGTTCATATGCAATTATTTTTTGGATACATACTCCACATCTGAGCAGAGATCTCATGTACTTCTTAGGTGTGTGTATATATATATATTTATATATATACATATACTGGCTGCCATGCTTGACTCTAGTATGAGGTGTCAAGTAAAATCTGGATTGTACTTGTCTTCACTGTCAAAGTAAAGGAAAAGCATTGTAATGAATTTAATCAGCAGAGATTTACATCCCTGCAAATGATAGTAACTCTGGCAGTGACAATTAGCAGCTTCATTTGTGCAGTCATGCAGTTATTGCTGCTTCTAAGTGGAGGGGAAAGTTAGAACTGCAGTAGTCCCCAGGATGGACAATAAAGCACAGAGCTCATCTTGCTTTTGATCACCTCAAATGCAGGAAACTGCTTTTGGTTAATAGAAATTCCTGTCTTGAACAAGGGCTATGAATAGAATATCATTTCAGCTCTACTCCTTATCTCTAGCACTGCTCACTAAACTGTACCAAGAATTTCTAGATTAGAACATCCAAATCCCTAAAACCTTTTAGTCTGAAATTGCAGCAAAATCAGAGAAAGAAAGAATGAAAGAAAGAATCTTTAACTTTTTTTTTCTTTTAAAATAAATCCTGACTGGGAAAGCACGATGCTATCCCTGAGTACACTGGATACTGTTGCCTGGAGGCACCAGAAATCCACCTCCATTTAAAAATCAGCCTCATTGCCACACACACAAATGTATTCTTAGAATAGCCAAAAGCTAACAGGTGCAGTGGGACAGGGAATTGCATGTCTACACTGGCAGGTGGCACAGCAACGGGCCAGAGCCCAGCTCTTTGACATCAGAATCTGAAACTTTATCTCCAAATATTTAATTTACACATTTATCTGTTTGCAATTAAAAATAATAAATAAAAAAAACAAAACCAAAGAGACCAAGTTAAACTCTTAAACGGACTCATTTCTTCAAGAAGATGCCAGAAAAATTTAATCTATCAAGGAATACAACTGATGGAATCCACACCAGCCCTAATTCCTTTGTCACTCTTGTGGATAGAGTAGAACAATCATAAAAAATTAAAGAAGAAAGCTGCATTACACAGCCTTTAAATGGTGAGGAAATGCAAAAGTAACATTTTACCTTAGGTTACAAAAGATTTTCCTTATTATGAAATATGGGCTAAATACACAATGAATTCTGAATGAACATGAGTTACCTCGGACTGAGTATGAAAAAAATGCATTGATTTTAGAAAGTCAATCTGTGATAGTGTTTAATTTTAAAACAAATCTGGCCTATTCCAGGAGTAGTTAATCAAAAGGGATTGATTTCTAACAGCTGCTATTGTTTGAAAAGTTAATATCTAGGAATTTTGTATTGGTTTAAAAAGGCATCTGTTTCTAGAACGTGTAAAGCTTTGATAAGGCAGAGATAATTTATCTGCTTTCATTTTGTACAATAAAGCTGCTCTTAATATTCTTATCTTATAATATTGGATGTTAAATAGAGTGACCTTATCACACCATCAGTTTTTAAGCAAAATCATTGAAGTCAGGTGGGTTTTGTGTTTCAGAACAGAGAATTATGTGATCCACTATCATCTTACTCGTGGTGAGAAAGGGAAAGAAAACCAATGAAACAGAAAAGGCTGCATTATGCCACTTATTTATGAATAGATTGCCCATTGAGAAAATGAGAAATTTTGCTTTATAAACTAAGGTTTATATTTCACTCTATCTACTTGGAAAAAGTGAGTTCACACCAAATACTTCTTTTAGTATTTCTTCTGCTTACCATGCAACATATTTAGCAAAATTCCAAATTGGCACCATGCACACAGGAAAAATAATTTTAGGAAACCAAGCACTCCTTGAGCCAAAGGAAAAATTGAACTGCCTTCCATAAACAAGACAGTAGCACCTTTCAAAATAAAAGGTGGAGCTAATGATTTTTATGGAGGAGAAAGGGAGGGGAAGTATTCTGAAAAAATCTGGCAAAAAGAACATCTGCTCTGACACTGAAGTCAAGGAGAAAATTGTGGAAAACTACATGCTTGAGGTGCCACAAGCTGAGCAATATATTGGGGGTGAGGCAGGACATAAAAGTCGTTCTCCAAAGTCACAGAAGCTCCACGACTTCATCATTTCCTGAGCATTTATCCCATTCTAGGAATGTGTTTTATTTAGCAATCTATATACTGCTCCTCAGTACATGTACACAGAAAATTGAACAGATATGTTCTTTTGTAAATAGTACCGAAAAAAGGAAAAATATGATGATGAGGGGAGAACCAGGAAGCAAAATGCACTCTCAAGATCCAGCCCAAGCAGTTGATCTCATCTTGAAAGCTCCTGCAGTGAGGCCACCTGCACTCAGCTCCAGGATCTGTGGCTACATCTCCTCAGAGCCACGGAAAATGTTCATCTCCCTTTTGCACCTCACTTTACCCAGCTAAGATATCCAGTTACAAGGACTTTGTTATTTCTTCAGCATGCCTGCTGCTTGCACATGCCTCTGGGTGTGCAGGCTGGAAACTCTTTTTCTGAAGAAAACCATCCAATTTTAGAAATCACATTTTACATATAGGAAGTTTTGGTTCCTTTTCATTATTTACAGTTATTCCCCAAGTATCCTGAAAGCACCTATGTAGAACTTAAATTGTGATACAAATGAGAAATACACTAGAGAAGGCATTTAAAGTTCCACTACAAGAAATTAAACCAAAGATCTGGAAAGACAAATTTGGTTTGTATTCAGGGTATCATTTTAACATCACAAACAATGCACACCATCTATGACTTGAAGAGCAACCCAGGTTGGAAACTTGTTTAAGTATCCACAGCTTGAAATTGGCTACTAGGGAAATCTAAACGTACCAACAGTACAGTGACTCTGCATCCACTCCTTCAGTAGAAACAAAAAACATTCTTAACTCATGAAAGTCCTTTGAAAATGAAACATTCTAAAGATGAGAACGGTTTTTAAAATACAGATTAAATTCTGAAATGCTACAGTGTCAAAATGGGAAAAAAGTAAAACAAATAATAAAATCCAGTTCACAAAAGCAACCAAGAATGTAGCATCTGTTAAAGCAAGAGCAAGGAATATCACTTGGTAATCTTCTGGAGATTCTCTATTGTAAATGGAGTGCTGAAAATATAACATTTCACCAGTTTAACCATGTTTCAAGATGCTGGAATAAAATTATTCAAGAGATTCCCTCTGCCAGCATAAGGCTGTGATACTATATATACCCTGCACTTGTTCCTGGTTTATTTAAAAATGCAAACCAAAAACTTCAGTGATGAGAGATATTGCAGCTCCCCTGCTTTAGTGCACAGTCATTGGATATCCCTGACCTGATATTCTGACCTTGAGCACAGATTATTTACAGAAGTTCACACACAGAGTTTCAAAAGTTTCTCCCCTCTGAAATTTGCATTGTTTTGCTGTGATGTTTTATAGAATTTATTATTTTAGAACTGTGAGAAAAATGGCTGGTTTTATTCCACAGAATAAACCCAGGGAAGTGTTAAGATATTAATCAGTTGTCTTAAGATAGGAAAGTAAGCTGATAAATTGAGTTTCTTAGAGACCTAGAGAAACCTGCTGCTGAGCTTAACTTCTGTACCTTCTCCATACCCTCTTACCAAGAATCCAGACCTTGAGGAGGACTCCACTAATGGTGACTGAAGTTATTCTCCAAAACATTCTTGTCTAAAAAATGATTTTGTAAAATTTTGATATTTTTTTTTATTCTAGGCTTTAGCTCTTCCTAACACCAGGTTAGAGAAGAAAGGTCACAAATATCAACTATCACTTGTAAGTTTAGTCTCTAAAGTAATTAATGTATAACTCTGTCATCCTGTCAAGAATGCCACTCCTTGCTTGATCAGTCAAGTCTGACCTCCCAATTTAAGATGTGCCACAACCAACTTCATTGAGAAACTCTGCCCAAGAGTCAAGGGAGAAGCAGGTGTATATATCAAAAGGCAGTTCCAATAAATATTTTGAAGGCTGAATGAAAGCTTTAGATCAAATGCTCTGTTATCAGAGCTCTCTCAACAAATAGGAGTATGTTGTCCCCACCTCTCAAAGCTCCTTTTAAGCCTCTTCAGTTTATTCTGCAGTCCTGTGGAACTCTAGTCTGAGATGGCATCACAGTGATGCCATGGAAAGGAAGTGGCAAAGCAATTCTGAAGATGACTGAGATCCACACTTCAACAAAGACCTTGGCAGCAGAAGTATTGGGGGCAGCTGCTTTGCAGGACCAATCCTGGGGGAATTGCAGAGATACAAAGTTTCACTTTTACATAATTGCTAAATATGTATTAGTTAGAGAAAGAGCAGAAGTTTCTCCTCTGTTGTTGGCTTAAACCAAGACAAGAAATATAAATAGGAAACAAGTCCTACCACTTGAAGGCTGTTTGGCCTCAGTTTATCTGCTAGCACACAGCTTTGGAATAAAACAACCACTGTCACCTTCTGGAGCTCTTACCACATATGCCAAGTATTGAATCAACTAACACAATGAATAAAAACAAGAGTGAGACCTCCAACTCTGTCACCTCTAGAGGCAGAACTATGTCAAATAAAAGACAGAAGTAGTTTACATCTAAAGCAGCACGGGGTTGTTTTACCCAACCTCTTTGTCAAGTGATTGCTTCAGTTTGCACAAATGTCAGTTTTGCACTTTCTATAAGCACCAAAATGCTCAAACACTTCAGGAACTGCTGACAGTTCCAAGGGTTCACCTCTGTGGACGCCAGATATTCTCTGTTATGAGGACCCAGGGTGAGTTTAATCTACAAAGAGATCAGTTGGCCGACATCATTAACACACTTCTACAAACGGTGGATAAAACAGTTTTAAATTACCAGAAGTTGCATCATTACGGATTATTATTTTAGCATTGTTAGCCTTCTATAATATGATGTTGCTCCCACTGGAATACTGATTAAAATAGGAACCAGATGTGCTTTTCATGACCAGATTGAAAAAGATAAACAACCAGAAAAACAATTCAAATAAAAAGGATGCCCTGGGGGTGTTTCTCGAAACTGAAGAGGGAGAGTGTATGTATCTTTTAGAAGGGTGGGGTAGGAACTGAAAAACACTCAAACCCAGAAATCTCCTCTTTCACAAAAAAAAATCCCTAAGAAACATGAAGCAATCTAGTTCTTTAGACACCTATTTTGATTATATTCCAGTGCACCATAATCTTAAAACTGGGTGTACCGGCCAACATTAAAACAAAGAAAAATCTCTATTTTCAGATATGCTCATAAATCCACAAGAAATAAACCTCACAGGAGAAAGACTAATTTACATTTACAGGCGTTTTACAGGAATACCACTTTGGTTTACTGCACTGTAAGTAAGATAATTTTTTTGGAACCTTCATATCAATCTTCAAGTCCAGAGAGGCACTAAATGGAAATCTTTGTGCCAATCCTGATGGGAGCTCTTTTTCTGCTAAACACAGGCCAGTATTTGCAATCTTGAAGATTAAGTATGACTTAATGGCACTGTCTTGCAGAGTAGACCATCTGTTTCTTTACACATTATAGAAAAGAACTAAATTTCTAGTCACAAAAGACAGGAAGTACAAACCACAAAGGAAAATACAGGACCACTCCTCAACATCACAGCTTCCACTAAAGATATCAGTGTGGCCCCAATGAAGGAATATTTCTTCCCTTGCATCTTTACATCTCAGCCAGGAACCACAGCCCAGTGAAGATGGTGGCAGCCTCCTTGGGCAAGCATGGAGAATGAAGGGATTTCTTCATGGGGTGGATAAAATAATCATTTCAAAAACAGATTAAAAAAAAAAAGTGTCTCTCACCTAGTTTTTTTCAAAAGAACCAGGAGAGAGGCTAGGTTAGCCCTGTTCAGCACCAACCCCAATGAGCATGGGCCCAGTTGTGCCAGCTCATTTTGCTGCAAATCAGGCCTGCAAAACTTGAAATAGCACACCATATAAAAGCAGAAGAGAGAACTTAGAAATAATTTCTCTCTTTTAGCTATCAGCATCTTATTTTTTGGATGAACAAAGCTCTGTCACCGTGTGGTGCAGTAATCATTCTATCCCTAAAAGTCCTTCACTGCAGGTTACCAAAGCCAAAATATCAACTTAGAAATGAAAGATTTCATGCACAACAGCCTAATTCATATTTGATTTGCCAAATGATGTTATTGCCCTTAGATATATTTCGAAAAAGCATCAGAGAGAAGAGATTTCTATGAGAAATTCCTTGATCTCTTCCTTTATCTTCTTAAAGTGACTTCCAAGGTTCCCCTATTTCCAAGCTCCCATTTCTTCTGACATACTGCATACATTAAGACCTCATTACTTTCCTCTGTTCTGTCTTGTGTCTCTCTCTCTCTCTTCCTGAGAGTTCACCAAATTTTTTCCATTATTTCTTCTCTTCCACAGTGGATAGTGTTCCTAATTTTCCTCTTGCCATAGCTGGTTCTCCATCCTCTTCCATGTGCCAGCAGCTGCCTGCACATCGACAGCCCCTTGGGAGACTTCAGGAAAGCCATCCCTGCCTTCGTGCACAAGTTTACAGAGCTTGTGCACTCAGACAATAACCCACCTGGGAAGCAGCACTTGTGGATGTTGAAATACTGGTATTGGAACAAAAGTGCCTTTTTTGAGACACCCCCTGCTACATTTGAGATGCTGGAGCCAACTGTGTAAATCAGCAATTACAGCTATCAATTATTCCAATATCAGAAGAAAATTGAGATCATAAAGTCAAACGCTCTGAGTTTTGGAAACACCACGATTGGCATTTTTCATTAATCCTTACTTCAGCTTCTGTGTGTACACAGCTGATCTTTCTTTGCATTACCACTTCTTTTCCCACATCTGTAAAACTAGAAAAGATACTTTCTTTTTGCTTTCGAAGTAATGGCTATCAAAATCATGTTGGTATTGGGGATTATTGATAAAATCCCACAATTCTCACAGAAGAGTCAGAATTGTAACAAGCCCCTAAATTTCAGGACCCTTTGAAAGTGCTGTCTTTTCCTCCATGGGCTTCTCATCAAGAAAAGATATAAAAAGTGTTAGTCACCATTAGGAATAATGAGGGAGGGCACAGCAGATTAATTTGAGGAAAAAACCTAATCTGTAATTTAAGATTATAGAACACATGTTCAACTTGATAAAACATTCACCAGAGACTTTTTAGAGACCAAGAATTCATACCAGGCACTGCCAACTTATTGTTCATGTCTAACAATGCTATGAAACAAACAAACAAACAAAGGCATGATCTTCAGAGGGGAATTTTATTGAAATGTGGTTAACTAGCAAAAAACTGCCTGTCAAAATTCTTTACAAAATAGCTTTTCAGTAACTTCCCTTTAATATTTATACCTTCTTATTCTGGGGCTTTCTGTCAACTGGATAAAAAACCCCACAAAACCTTGTTCAGTTGCTTGCCATGTCAAGGGATTACCACACTTTGTACCTCAGCATGGTGGAGTTTAGCACAGTGACTTCAGCACTGGAGCCAATACACATACTCAGTGTGAAAAAAGTTTTCCCAAAGTCCTGTCAATGAAAGTTTTCTACTCCACAAAAGGCCTCTGTTGCAATAAGCCACTGTCAAGCATGGCAGAGGCAACAGAGATGCAAGAGGTACACAAACTAGACAGATGCTACAGATGGACCCAGCCCAATATCAGAAAAGGCTGGTAAAGGGAATTTACCACTACACTGGACAGATTCCTATCAGAGAATCAATTTTTCCCTCCTCTTTTATAGGGGAGGAAGGAATACACAGATCCTTTAGTCCCAGCTCTTTACCCCCTTCTACCTCTCTATCACCTCCCAAATATTCTGCATTCCAGCTTCACAGAAAAGTAATATTCAGCTTTGTGGAGAATGCTTTAGTTGCAATGGACAGTCTTTGTCACAGGTGTGAAAAACTAGAACTAACTAACTGGAATTACTGTTAAAAGAGTAGAAATTATTTCAGTAATGTGATAGTATGTGATAGTTATGTGATAGTTATGATAGTTATGTGATAGTAAGGCAGGAGTAAGGAGGCAGATCAGAACAACATCAAGTCTGATAACAATCTGTTCAATGCCTGACCCTCATCGGTTGCTGACAAAATTCAATCCTTGCTGATGCCACAAGCCAGGCAAAGAACCATCCAACAGAACAACAGCTGCACTGGGAGACATCTCAGCTCTTGGAAGCACAGCTACTGCCAGACAGAAGGGATCACTCCTGCAAGCTACAGAACTACACAGGAGCAGGATGGTTCATGTTGCAAATAAACAGCACTATCTGGTAACCCTCGGTCGAGGCATCTTGAAATGACAGGCAGTTTGAAATCAAAACCACCTCTTCTTGCCTAACTCTCTTGAGAAAGCTCTGAAAGAAAATGCAGTTTGGACACAGCCTCAATTTGCCTTTCGAATGCAAAGGTATTTTGACACTTTCTTTTCTCCCTTTTCTAATTAGAAAAACTGGCTCACCAGTCCATGCCCACAGCAGATGCCTCAGGAATGATGCTGACATACTCATTCTAACCCTGCACTCGATGTGCTAAACTGCACTCAGATCCCCAGCACTTTATATCCTTCTTTCACACCCTCACCAGATTATGAAATGACTATTCTGGCCTGAATTTACATAGGATTTAGTAGGATATCATGGACTTCATTATCAGTAAGTGAGGGAATGGAAAAAGTGAGGAAATGTGGTGGAGTTCACTCTGTAAGCCAATTACTAACACAGATTCCCTAGGAACGACATCCTTTTATTAGATTCCCTCAGTTTAGCAAATGCTTATCTACCATTCAAATGGCAAACAGCTGGAAAACCTTACATTTTTGTGACTAAATGGTGTCCCTGTCTCTGACAGATGGGTAATAAATAATGCAATCATTACAGAGAATTGCTCTTACTCTGGGTCAGCTGGTGAGGTTTGAACTCTACAAGGAGCACAGCTTTACAGGGGAATAGGGCAGTTTCCCCCTGTTATTCTGCTTTTAGAACACATGGAACAATAGCCCATATAATTAGCTGGGAATAAATATTATTAATTATTCCCAATACATTCCCAATAAAAGTTGGGAAAGGTCTTACTCCAGCTGTTTCCCAAAATAAACTAATAAACACACAGTGGTAATCCAGTAGCTTTTCTGCCATGCACAGTCACATCTTTTGATATTTTGCATTTGTTTGCCTCAATTGTAGTGACCTGCTTTGTACAGAAAAGAGGAAGCCACTGAAAAAAAAATGCCTAGTTCAATGTCAAGCCTTAATACAACCTGTAAATAATACAGAACCATAAAGAAGGAATTTACATTAAACCTTGGGTGAAATCCTGGACTTGCTGAAGTATAGAGAGATGCCAAGAGCTTACTTTAAACACTGGTTTGAGCATGTACTGTGATACAGACTCCAAGATTTATCATTATTGCTTTCTTCCCAATTTTCCGCCCTGACTGAACACATGAGATGGACAGCAGGGCTTGTGCCTGTTAAGGATTCTATTTGACAGCATTTGGTGTGTATATATGTGAGCCCAGGTTTTTAGAATTCAACCACAAGAGCATTTTGACACCTACAGGGTGCAACAGGGGCAGCACATATTGGATGTGTCACACCTATTTAACTGGAGAAACAGCTGTAGAAGGTGGCTCTAAGCACACAGATTCCACAAATTCAGGTCTTAAAGCTGGTTCTTAGCCAAGCATCTGTGTATAGAAAAAGATGCTACACGTTTTTTTTTATTTTGTAAAAAGAATATATTTAAAGCCAGGCAGAAGAAATCAATGGTGAAGTATTTTGGTACAATAAAAATTTGATTACAAATGTATGGATCACTTCAGAAAGAGAGAGCTCTGAATATCATAGCTGGTAACAAATGAGATGAACCAAATGGCTCTCCTCAGTATTTACTCATACCAGTTCTCTATTTTTTATATAAATGTACTGTTTGAATTCTGCATCAACATCTGAGGTTATGATAAACACAGCCTGAGTGTCCTGATGTCACCACAAACAGAATCCCCTGGGCTATGAATAACCAGGAGATCCAGCATAAATTCCATTCAGAAAGGAAGGATTCACCTGGCTGCCATGGCATTCCTTCTTTATTCTATCTCCTTCAAAAGTCAGCATCATGATACTCCACTGTCCTAGTGAAAAAAGCCTGCATGGATTTACCTTTTATCTTACTATTGACTGAGCTAAGGTATTCCCAGCCTTTGTTTTCCCTAAAATAAGCTAAATAAAACACATCTGCTGTAATTAATTAAAAGTAATTAGTTATGTAGTAGTCAAAGTACTTGATAGTTTGAAGGTTTTTTTTTTTCCAAGTATCTTCTGCATCCCATTCAAATTTTCCTGTAGATTTAAATCATCTCAGTATGATCTGGATGAATAGGAGGAAACAAAAAAAGGAATGATGTTGAAGAGATCTGTCTTGAAAAATTGCTAGGAAAAAATTACTGTTGTCTTTTCAATATGATTTTAATAACCCATACCACTTAGAAAACCAAAAAGACATTCTTATAGTCAGGGAGACAAATGATTCATAGTTACAGTTTTTCATCTTAGCCTTACAACCTGAAAAGATAAATCCTGAAGTGCAATATTCCTTGCCTCTTGTTTTTACTGCCTCATTATCTGAGTTTATTTTCCATGCATGTTGCAGTTTTTCTCAGGTACTGCAACATTGACCAAGATCTGCTCAAACTGCAGCACTTTTCTTGTATCTTTTGCATGTAATAAAAGCCTTGATCTGATCCTGATTTCTGAGATCTGGAAACTATGGATAAGCATTTAACCAGAAGAAGATTCAGCACCTTCACAACTCTGGTATTTTTTCCCTAGAACCTTCCAATCCCATTTTAGCTATTGCTGCAGGGCATTAAAACCCAACATCTTGGGTTTAAAGCCTGATACAGAGATTTTTATCTTCCTACTTTCTTAAACTCTGCAACTCCTGGAAGATGTTCTAAAGCAACTTTGAAATGGATCAAGGAACAAGGAGGAAGGGAAGGATAAGTTTCTTAGCAGGGATGTGTTCCCCTAAGGGCAAACTGGACAAAAATGGGTTTTTTTTAACAGTCCCATGTATGACCCAATGCCAAAGCTGGGCAGTAAATTTGCAGCAGGGCAGCCTGGAGACAAGGAAAGCATGGATTCCATCAGTCATGTTTTCATCTAAAAGGGCAAAAAGAAATTTCCTACATAAGGAAAAAGGGAATAAACTTAATTAAGCTCTTTTTGAACTGGAGACCTATGCACAATCTTTAGAATTGGAAGCAAAGTGCTTGCAATTGGTTTCCACTTTCCTTTTCAGAGTGTGCACTGTGACAATGCTGTGGAAAACTCTTATCAACAGCAAGGAGGAACCAATGCATGCATTAAGTATTAAAGGATGGCTTCCAGCACGTGCATTTTGCACATTTCCATGTTTCCTGTGCTCCTGAAACCTTAACCCATCAGCGAAGAAACAGAAAATCACAAGCATTTTAGGTGGAAAATTTCTATATATTATTAAAGATTTGCTTGGGATTTTAATGCAAAGACCTGGGCGTGCACTTTGGTAAACAGATAGAGGACCAAGTGTCAGTCAAGCTAAATCTTCTCTAAACCTAAACCAGTTCAATTGGAGAGGGATATTAGTTACTCTTGAGTTAACTGATGCATTTTGGGTCATTTAGAGGTTTGGAGATGCTTGCAGAGAAGCCTGATGTGCAGAAGCACACCGAGATGGCATCTTTCCATTAAAAAATACAGAGTCGTAATAGCAAGACATAAAAATGTGTAATTAAGGAAAACTGCAGCTAAAGCACGATGGAAAGATATTATTCTATAACTACAAAATACGAGGACATGAATGTTAGCAGCAATAATTAAAGAGTAACTGCATTGTTCACCAACTTAAATTAGAGCTAGTGCCTTATTTAAGCCACTTTTCATTTATTCTTAACTACAAAAGTTTACAGAGATCTGAATTGAGGCACCACTTAAAAAAACTCACTTACAACAAGTGATTTACTCTTTCAGAGCCAAGAGAAATACATGCCTGGACCATGCATAACTCCAGCTTTCTGGAACTGAAACCTCAGGTATGTATTTTTCCTCCTGTTACTGTCAGAAATAAAAAGTTAGCAAGGAAAAAGAAAAATTAAAACCCGTACTGATCTGAAAGTGCAGGTTGTTATTGCACATAAAAGACCCAGAATAATTACAAAAACATTTCGACTTGCATCCTATTTTGCTGAGTAAAACACAGATTACCTTTTATCCTTGATTGCTTTCTTTATAATATACAACAGATAAGCCTTTTGAATACCACGAATTTTTTTCATTGCTATCATTCTGAATTCAGCCTGTGGAATGGGTCAGAGAACATGCTGATGGAAATCCAGCAAATGTCCTCCAAAACCCACAACTGGGATAAGTCACTTCAGTCCCCACTTCTTGGCAGAATGGTGGCCATGGATTGACAAGACACAAGGCAAACTGGAAATAGCTGGAATCACAGTTTACAAGAGTCAGCTCAGAAAAGCCATTTCGTTGTGTATCAGCTGCAGGTATGCAGCCTCTGAAAGCCTTCAGCAGCACATCTTTCCTCTCAGAAAGGTGCATTTATTTTGCTAAAGTAGGAAAATTAGGCTGAGCTACAGAACACAGGAAACAGCTCAATATGCTGCAATAGAGAAAACAACAAGAAAAATTGATCAGCTTTGGACTACATGTGAAAATGGTTAAAAAAAAAGACTGGAAAGCGAGTGACAAATGGGATTAATCTGTGTGAGTGCTGACAAGGAGGCTGCTGATGCTAAGGAAGGAAATTACTCATTCTCTTTGTGTATAGGAAAGGCTGAGTGCTACAGGTTTGCCTGGAGCACCTTTGTGCTCATTTTGGATCAGTCCAGTGAAACACCCTGGCATTCTTATGTTCCCCTCACCACAAGGTGGCACATCCATACTCCCTGGGATTTCTAACTGCCTCGACAGCTCACTTGATTTTTAATCAGTAACTGTTATCCATTATAGAGGGGGAAAAGGAGTGGGGACAGGATAAAAGCATGGAATGATAAACTGCATTACATTAGCAAGGATAAAGTGCTAAACATAAGTAAAGTATTCTTAATAAGTGGATTAATTACAAACTTTCCTTGTTGCTATTATTTACCAAAGGGACTGAGGTGTACTCACATCAACAGTGTGGCAGTTAAACATGATAAGCAGCTACTGAAAGCTTTGCTTCAGTTATGTTTTACAAATACATTCACCAGAAACTCAACAGAATTTAGGAGTGAGATGGAACATGGACAGGCTGATGCCAGAGAGGGAAATAGGTACACAAAAGCAGAAAGCCAGGTGTAATCCACTCTTTTTTTTGTTGTTGATTCTCTAGATTTTAATCCCGTTGCTTGGTCTGCAGTATCAGGGATTTTCTTACATTGCTGCCAGTTTTCCTTCTCCCTTTGTGAGCTTCCAGAACAAACTACACATGCTAAGGAAGGCTGTTCTGTAGTAGCAATATTTCCTTCAAGCTAATAAAAGGTTGTGTTTGAATGTCAGACTTTGAAACAACCAAATACTCGTTCTCATTTTCACCAAGTGGCTGATCAAATAAAATCTCAGTGCAGTAGTCTCTCTTTTCAAATCCATGACACAAAAATACACCTCATGGTCTCTGATGGCTCCAGCACACCCTTCTCCATGGTGTGTAACAGACCCACATTTCACACATCTTCAGGAAGGCACCGAGCAGACCATGAATCCACCAAACTGCACAAGAGATGCGAAAGCAAACCGAGATAAGCATGTGAGTACAAAACAGAGGAGGAGGAATTTCCTAAGGACAGAAAAATCCCGACCTAAACCAGAGCACAGAAACACGAACTAGCATGTGAAGCAATTCCATCCACGCAGCACAAAATATACGTTTTTAGAACGAAGATTCTTGGAGATTTGAAGCACAAACTATGTACATAGCTCCCTCTGATGACCACTGGACACGATACAATGCAAGTCTCCTTTTACTTTTGTTCGTGCATTCAACTGACAGCTGACTGGTTAAATTCTAATTGCTTCCAAGTGAGGTCAGCAAAGGTATTTATCGAAAAGGACTGAACAACAGGCTCAAGGCACACATGCACGCGCACGCATAAGCACATACACACCACCTCTCCGGAGTGGTGATTTATGGAAACAATTAGCATTCTGGTGGAGTCTTTCTGAGCTGAGAAAGTTTGTAGCGACAGTAGAGTGTCTCATGTTGCAAAAAGGAGACAACAGAAATGGAGTACTTGGATATGCAGCTCTTATCAACAGGAACAAGTAAGTTAGCTGTCCTTTATAAGATCATTCCACAGTTTCTAATAGCTAATAACTTATCTTTGTTTCTATATGCTAGATGCTAACAAAAAAAAGAATTAAGAAAACTATTTCTACTAATAATCTGAAAAGGATAGGAATAAAAATACAGGGCTAAAGCCATGAGGTCTGTTTTGAAACCTGAACTAGAGAAAAGTTGTATGATAGATTGTGCTAACAGTAAATATATAGCCATGAAGTAATCAGGAGAATTTTATCATGTGTGAGAATGCAGCTGAAATGAATCAATAGGAGATTTTTGGAAGGCATTAAAACTGAAGACAGAACTGTGTTTACAATCAGTGTAAATGTCTGTTTATGTAAAAAGCTGTATGAGAGATATCTATCGTGTATTCATTAGTGTATTTGAACAGATGAGCTCAGCATGTCATGTATTTACGTGTAGTATTTTCAGTAGCATAATGTATCCTTGCAGTTTGTAACAATTGAGCATAACGACTTACACATGCACCTTTTCTCCCAGATCTTTTACTTTCAGTGCAAGCAGCAAATTCAAGTAGTAAAGAAGGTCACGACAACAAAGGTTTTTATAACTTGTGTCTTTAAAGGATATTCTGACTGAAGAGATATTTAAGAAGCTCTTCTATTTCACCAGTATCTATTAAGGAATAACAATCAGAATTCTAGAAGAGGGAGCAATCTCATTTAAATGAATCTGTAACTCGTAAAGACACAGAAGGCAGGTCGGTGACCTAAGAGCAACAGTCTACTTGAGATTTAATTTTCATTATGTTGTTCATGAACACCCAGAACACTGCACTATAATGCACAAATGGATACTGACATGGATCCTGCCAATTTTGCTCTACAGATCACACTTTTACATTATCTTTCTAATGGGCACTATATCTTTAGCTTGCAATGACATGACTCCAGAGCAAATGGCTACAAATGTGAACTGTTCCAGCCCTGAGCGACATACCAGAAGCTATGATTATATGGAAGGGGGGGATGTAAGAGTGAGAAGACTTTTCTGTCGAACTCAGTGGTATATGAGGATTGATAAGCGAGGCAAAGTGAAAGGGACAAGAGAAGCAAACAACAACTACAGTAAGTAATATTTTTTGCTCTTCCTAAGTTTTTAGAAACCTACAAATCATTGTTTCCTATTCCTTGATTTATTGTAACTTCAAAAGACTTTTGTATCGTGTGCTGACCATTGTGTACAACAAGTTTGCCAATTAATCCTACAGCAGGACATTTGCTATTGATTTTGAAATGCGTCATTTTAAATACTACATTGGAGATCTGCTAATGTATTAGTTACAGCTGGCAACTATTAGCAGACAGAGAGCCTATTTTAACAAGTGAACTAAGGTTGTAAAGTACGAAAATGTATAACCACCAACTCTGCTCATAAAATACTCCTGAAATAGTAATCCACATTTATATAGTGCACAAACTACCTAAAAGTTTGAGTTAACAATTAAAACATAGCAATACTAGAAAGTTCAATGGAAAGAATTATGTAAACTCTCTTGCAAAATCTTTTAGATAGTTTGCCAAGCCAGGAACAAAATCTATTATAGTTTCTGCAGTTCATTACTACAATGATCATGATGCTGAAAAAATATTCTCCCCCTTTCTTCTAAAACCATGACTCATCTAGAGAGAATGGACATATAATATTTTACAAAGCTGTACCAAATACAAATTCTGAACTGGAAAAAGAATTGTTGTACTAATATGTATTTTCCACACAAACACCTATATAATCATTGATTTATACTTGAAGGCATTAATTTTTAGTCACTACTTTTGCCACTTTGTCTTTTGTGTTGTTACAAATGTATTGTTTATTTAGAGAAACATGACATCTGCTTGAAAAGACATTACTAACATGCAAGAGGAAAATACACAGGATTATATTGCAAATTTTAAAACAAAATTATAAGGAAAAGGGGGCAGAGACGTGCTGGTCTAGTACTTAGAGACAAATAAAAGGATGAATATATTTTCAAAAACGCTGTTAAAAATAGTTTGAATTTGTTGACTATAACAGTAAAAGAAATCCATAAATCAAACTTCAGGAAGCTTTGGTGTGTTTGAGCCTTCAGCTGAGTGCTTGTTCTCTATCAGAGCTGCCCTTTCGGGTGCCACTCTCCTGCCTAGTGAGCTCCAGCATTGACTCCTTTACTTCATGACTACATGAAGTGCTTGGCAACTTGTGTGGCTGAAACTGCATTGACTAATGTTACTGTTTCTTTTAAAATTCGTTTCCATATGTCTCCTTTCTTCCTGCACTATTACATAGTGAATAACCCTATTCCTCTGCAAGACAACACATGGCCAGCAGCCAACTAAATTATTTGGTCCATATTCAAGAAGACTCCTTTTGAGTTTCAGGAGGGCATTGCTACAATAGAGATCCATAGGGGTAGTTTGGAAGTGAACTATTGTTCCCATAAAAATCACTGGAAAAAATGTTACTGACTGCTGAAACGGATTCTTCTAAATTAATGCAGATAAGTGAAGATTCACAGCACCCATTTTTTTCTGTTATTATTTACAAACACATTATGACAGCATCTAGAGCTGAGTAATTATACACAGCTGCTTTTTTAGTTCCACGGTGCTTCAGTAAAAACTTTGTGAGCGATTTAGCAGTATTTCAAATTCAAGCAGAGGTTCTCAGCTCTCTGAAGGATCCCATTCTGCTTGAGCACGTTAATGACACCTTTAGGGAACACCACATCCTCTTGTGCCAGTGGTGCAGCCTCTTGCAGCTTTCTGAACACTTTCTGATAATTTAGAGATGTTAACTAACTATTACAAATTACAGGAAGGCAAACTTGAGCCACTGAAGCCTTATGTTTATACTGCAGTGGAAAAAAGAAAAATAATTCTTTTTCTGGTAAATGCAATGAAGATGAGGAGAAAAATCAAATGAAATTGTAATGGTTTTCTGGCAACTGATGTGCACTGTGATGGACTGTCTTTAAATTTGGCTGAGGTGTGTAGGAAGTTCCCACCATCTTAAGTCTACTAGTCTAATTTATCTATGGTATCTTAGGGAATAATGTCCAAATGCTTTTGTTGGACAAGTAGAATAGGCAAATATAGACAAAGAGGACCAGAAAAATGTGAACGCTGATAACCTGATTAGCTGAGAAACTAAAAAAATTAGGATTATTATAGAAACACTTTTTGTTCTAACCTTCGTTCAACAAAAGATGTAAACAGCCTTTCTGAAGATGTGCTTATGGCTCTCTACTAAAATCCATAACCATAAAGAAAATAATATTATATGGGGGGGAAAAAAAGCAAAACAAACAAACAAACAGGAAAAATAATCCCCACCTGGACTAGTACTAAGCAAAAATTTTAACATCAGAAGACTAAACAGGCTATTTTTATCCAGAGTCTCTGAAAAGCATAATTTTAATACCATGCCCAGGAAATGGATGTGTTTTCATGTGTGATCATATATTCTCGTTCTATGGTTTTCAAATCTGAAAGTCAGTAAGAGGTAAATCACACCTGTTTCTTAGAATGGAATGCCAGAACTGCTGCAGTCTAACGAATCAATGCACATGAAAAGTGTTGCTTTAAGAGGTTTCCTCTCATTTTACCCTAATTTTCCACTTACATAATAAATAAAAGGAATTCCTTTCACTTTGGAATTTGCTATCTTGTGCTACTAAAATAAAATATGAAAAAATATTATATTTTTATTATCATATCTTAGCTTCATAAAGGAAGCTGCCCTGACAGTTTTGCAGATCAAATGAACTACTTCTTTTCAGCCCATGAGGTGTGAAGCATAAATATTGTCAAGAACAATCTTCACATTGAGAAATGTCTGTATTAGGATAACTTCATCACAACTTTGGCAAGTGCCAAAATTCAGAGAGGTTCTCTTATCAGTTGGGGCTATAAGAATGGCAAGAAGGTGAGGAATTAGGGTCTTTGTATTTCAGACTTCTCCAGTTACAGAATAAAAATTTATATACACACACACTATGAAAAGTAACAGCACAAATAGTGAAAGTGTTAAAATTTCTAAGGTTTCAAGTTAACAGCCACTGTATTAAATGTGTGTGGATTCAAATTTCATGACATAACTAAATGCTGAACCAAATCCTCCCTCACCAATTGTAAATAATCTGTATTTATCATTCACTTGTTTAAAACACATCAGAATTCAACTGCTTAGTTAAAGAAATCCACATGTGCTGTCTCAGGGCAAGCAAATTGCCAAATCCTGTTTACAACAGTGCTGACCTGCTAGGTACCCAAAGATTATGGTCCTGTGCACATTTCAGAGAGCAGCAGAGCCTTCTGCTGGACATAAAGGTGAGAATTCAAGAGTGAACGAATCAAATCAGAGGACAGTGATCTCCACTAAGCAGGGGAAATCACTTTGCACCTGACAGCTTTGCTTTCAATCTGAAAACTAAATGGCAGAGTGAGAACTGAGAGCACCCACTGAAAAACTAAAGCAAGAATTAGGCAGCAGCCAAGAGGTTAGGTCACCCAGAAAAATCTGTCATTATTCATTAAAAATATTTCTCTTTGACAAAAAACTTACTATAACTTGCAAAGCGTAACTGTTTTTAACAAAAATTAAATTCTGCATCCTGTTCAAGGAAAAGAATCTAAGTGGGCACACAAAACATACTTTTTGAATTCGTGATTGTAAAATGTGAGATTGAGGGAACAAATCTTGGAGACAACAAGGCAATTTGCTAACTCTTAATCTTTGATAGAAAAGTAAATCTCTCCTTATCACTGTTTACTCCTTCCTTCATTTCAGTTTGTGTTTCAGAATTTTCCCAGATTTTCCTTAATTTTGTTCAGAAAAAAAGGCAGCAAAAATCAGAGTTTGTTTGACTCTATCCAAGAGGATTTATAACTATGACTGGATGATGCTTTAGGACTTTCCATGCTCTGTTGCCTTTGGAATCTCATTTTAAAGACTTCAAAGGGTCTCTTAGTTACTAGAAAAGCCTTCCCGGAACCTGAATCCTAAGATGTCTGATCCTATCATATTCCATGTGTGCTCTAAACCCAGAAAATGCCTATTTCCTCTTCTTTTCAGTGGGTAAAGCCAACCAAAAAAAAAAAGTAGAGAAAGGAGTCTAGTGAGATCTTGATGTAAAATGGCTGAAATCTGTATTATGATTTTATCTTGGAAAACTATTTCCATTTTGACCAAAATCCAACAAATCATAGTTTTCAGCAATATTTAGAGAACTCCAACTCAGTTTTGCTCAAATGTAAACCCTAACAGATCACAAAATACACTTTATTATCTTAGTGGTTAAATACTCCAACTTGCTTCGAAATCAGAATTACTTCCACTAGCATTTTGTATATGCTTCTTGGCATAAAACAAACGTATGTATGCTGTGTTACTGTATCAATTTTATTTCTGTTGCTTACATACATATTACATAGAGAACCAAGAAGATTCAGCTTCTGAAAATCAGGTATTTCAAGGCAGGTATTGATGGACTAGATTCATTTAAGGGTTATGTGTGCTCCAAACAAAGTCTGTCTCTGCAACTGCATTCTTGATTTTTCAAGAGGTTGTTGGTTCAACCAACACTTTGGTGTCACGAGAAGACAAACCTTCACTAAAATGAAAAGTGCTTTTGCTTCACATTAGTACTCTGCTAACTTTTCCAATTATAACAGAAAGAGATTTAATTCAAAATGAAATATATGCACATCCTCTCAAAGCCTAGCCCGCAGCACCAAGGATGATTTTCTCTGCCACAGTGCTCAATCAGACCTAAATACACCAGAGATTGCCCTGCTGCCTGCCCAGTTCTCTGTCTGGCACTGGGGGCACACACCAGCCCTCAGAGCAGCAGAGAGATCCATGCCTATCCCTCAGCACAAATGCCAGGTTTTCACCCTCACCTGCTGATGGTGATGTGTTTGAGCAAAGATGCAGATACCAGAAGCAGCTGAGTTCTACCTTTCTTACAGCTTTTCTTGACTTCTTTTGTAGTGTAACCTTTTGACTTTTTGTGTAGCCTTTGGGGAGGTGAGGAGAAGAAAGCGAGGCGTGAAGCCTCAAACCATTGCAGCAAGATTCTTCAAACATATCAACCCCCAGGTCAGTGCCCAACTGGCACAGTACCACAGGGGTGCCACAAAACACAATTAAAACTGTCTACAACTTGGGAATTTACCTCCTGAACCTTCATCACCTTGTCTATTCTTAGGCATTTACCAGCTGAAAAATATGTGCAAAGCCAGCCGGTAGCAGCTTCCACTCACTTTCTTCTCACTCTCATGAACAAAAATGATTGCATAAGCTCTGTGGGGAAACTCAAACCTCTGGGCTCAGGCCCAGGCAGCAGCTCCACAAGTTCCCATACACCAAGAGGGCTAGGCTTGCCTGGGGGAGCTTCAAAACTGAGCTAGCATCAGTGTGAGCAGTGAAAAACATCCGAGGCCACAGACATTGTCCTTCCTGATTCCTTGGACCTTCATCCACCCTCGCAGTTCAGCTGTGACTTGGCAGTTTTTCTGCATCTCCCAATACTGAGATTTATCAGAAATGAGAAATAGCACATTTTTATGGAACGATCAATCAAATGCAGCAGCCAGCTGCAGAAGCAGTTACAGGATACATTTAAGAAGATAAATTGCAGCCCCTTCTCCCCCACAGCTTCCCCCCACACATTGTTTACAATTTCTGAACCTTCAAAAAATTCAGTCTTGTATCATCAAGTATGTTATTGCTCCATCCTGAAGAAAATGTGCTGAAGTGGCCCTGACCTGAGACTCAAGAGACTTGAGGCTAATCCAAACTTGTAAGCAATTTGCTTACAGACTTTGGGAAAATTCTTAAACTCTCTATGCCTCTAAGAAAAAGAATTATTCACCCCTCTGTAAAGAGCTTTTAAAAGTATGAGTGAAAAAACTTCCAAACCACAAAAGAATTGTGTTAATATTACAAATATTAAATAGTTCAATAATAGAACATTGATTGACTAATAGAAAATGAACTAGAATATCTGAAGTCAGTAGCTAGAGAGAAAAACACAGAGCTCTGATGAACCTTAAAGAAGAAATTTCTGTAAGGCAAATAGAATTTGGTAGAAAATTTAATTCGTTATACAGTCAGTCTTGCAAAACAAAGCCTAAATCCAGATATTCCCCTTCACAGCTTCTAACTTTCTGTATTGTTTGAGTATCTGAAAGTGATTGTTGCAGATTTGTAGGACTCTGGAATACAGAACTGAGTTGGCTTTCCTCTCCATAAAGCTTAGGACGACCAAGACATCCTAAACCATATAATTACACTGTTCCACCCTACAGGATCCATCAACCACTAGTATATTTTGGAACATTTTTCTCATCAAAACAGAGTAAGTTTAGGCAAATGTAGGCTGTTCCTCTTCATGGGTGGCACACTGCTTTCGTTGCATAATTGACTGTCTATGACTATATTTGGCAACTGTATTTCAATTGTCTTGTTTGACCTTTGACATTATTTTTAATTCTGGATATGAAAGAAAGATCAAGTTAGCCTTCTGGTGTATGCAATTTAGAAACAGTATTAATAAAAAGTTAATAGTGAAAATTTTTATGGCAGTAACATAATAGAGGTTAACAATCATAGCACTGAATTGTCACACTTTAAAACTTTCATAACACATGACATCATTTATACAAATGGAAAAAATTCTTTGTAACAATTGGTGTTGAAAAGCTAGATGTGAATATTCAAGATGTGGCCCACGACTTCATGAAAACACACCAAAAAAGCAATAAAAATACCAATTCAATCAATAGGGTCCTTTGACTATTATTTAGCTTTTAGAACAAAGTCCAAAAGCAGGATGAAGTTATTAAAAAGGTCTAGATACTCTGTTCAAAACATTGAAACCTTCCTTCTGCATCCAGTCTTTCAAAATTAAGCCCAGTCAGAATACTGAGGGATTAAGTCAAATGAAAAGAGCAAACGTGACCACTCCATGGCATTAATAAGCACAGGAACTTCAGCAGGGATCAACACACATCACTCATCTCCATCTTTTCCACAATGACACTTTTGGAACACCCTCATAACCTGGGGGATGTTTTTAGGAAGGAGTTTCCTAGCAGTAGTACTTCCATTTTTGGTAAACAGGCTTGTTTCCTCTCAAATGTGTCAGCAGACACTGGGAGGTGCTATAGACTATAAAAAGAAGGTGATCAGACTTGTCCTTGGCCGTTTTGATACCTTGGAATTTTAGTATTTGTCTAACTACAAGGTAATGTATTTCAAAGCAGAAAACAGAGCCCCAACTGTTAAAAAGAAGCATCTTTTCCTTAATCACCTGTCCTGAATTTATATGCTTTATTATGACCTTTAAATGTCACATGGGATTTGATATTTCAATCAAAAGTAAATGTTTACAGCAAATAAAAATAAATAGAGAAAACTTTATGATTGTTAAACACAGAAATTCTTTTAGATGGACACACGTATTACCTAGAGCTGAAAAATATTAGAGGGAAAAAAATATCCACAATCAACATCAAATTTGGAAAAGGTTGCACATGAATCTGTGCTGCAGTGCCTGAGCTGCTCAGGTGAACTGCTGCTGTTGTTCAGTGGTTGGTTGTGGGCACAGCTGGAAGGAGGTGGCAAATGTGGAGTTTGATGTGCCAGGTGTGTGGAAACACTCACTGCAAGTGATGCCTTAGATTTTGACTTTTATATTTTTCCAACCCTGCAGTGCCCAGTGTAACTCTGCAGTTCCCTGGAGCTCGTTCAGTGCTGTTCTCTCATGCTCACACTGACATAACAAAGCCTCTCCAGCTCGCTCTCCAAGGACACCCAGACCCTCCTGGGCCCAACAACTGCAAACCTTCATCTTGGGGAGAGGGGGGCAAGCTTGGGCAAATTCCATCCTTGCCTGGCTTCTGCTTGGGCAATTGATGCTGATATCAAAGTGGGAAGAACTCGGGAGCTGGCATTGTCCATTTTGGGATGCACTGAGGCAGGAGCCTCTGGAGCCCAGAGTGTGACCTCTGAAGGCCTTTCCAATCAATCCCTCCTTTATTCCTTTATTCCTGTCTACTCTCTGTTTCTAGGGAGTCATTTAAGGCATCACAAGAGCTTGCTGCCTTCTTGTATAACACATGCACAATTGGAAAATGCAATTATGTGGTGATGATAGGTCTGTTCTTTGAGTGGTCTATATGAGCTCTAAGGGTGGCAATGTTCAGGCTCTCTAGTTAGCCACCAAGCAGATGGATTGGGGAGAAAATGCTCATCCAGGCAGGGGAAAAAGGCAGCAAAGAGTGGAGTGATTGCAGTGTCTGCACAGCTCCTTGTGAAAACAAGAGTTGTACTCCCTGACAGAAACTCTGAAGAAAGGAAACTGAATCCTGGAGAGTGCAGTCAGTACTAACACAATGGGAAACTGCAACTTTCACCAGCTTGCAAAAGCAACTTTAACTCCACCATGCTAATTTATTTCCTTTGGAATAGCCCAGGCAGCTTGGGGACTGCACATAATGTGCAAGATGATCCACAGAAATCCAAGCAGTTTTTGAGGGCTTATTGGTGAAATTTTACAAGGATTTAGGGAAGTAGCTATGTAAATCCAGCACACTGTGATTCAAATAATGAGACTTGCTTGATAGAGCTGCCTTATAACAAGAGAGATTTATGCTGTGGGAAAGGCCAACACAAGATTTCCCCCAGCAGCAGCCCTTTATGTTTGCTTTTGGGAAAACTGCACCTGAGAAGCCCTGAATTCACATCTCAACTGAATTCCACACCCAGCACTAGTGCCTGCATTAGTTCAGCACCATCTTAGCAATGCCACACTAGAACACAGCACAAAAAGAAATCTCTGCCATGTACTGGGCACATCTCTGACCTCATCTGAACCACAAGTGTGACAGACTCACTCTGCCTACACACATTACTACTAATGGAAAGCAAAATTGTATACAACTACGAGTCCTTTAAAACTGACTGCTGACAAAAAGCCATTCTTCCAATTTAAGTAAGCTCCATTCCTCTAACCAAACTTTTTACTTTTTTTACTGAGCATGGAGAATCTGGTCAGTATTTGAAACAAAGACCAAACACCAAAACCAAATAAAAAGGTAAATAATTTCCAGAGCAAGCAAGTTCTTTAAAGCACTCTAAAACACTGCATACCAGTCAGAAAAAAAAAGAAATAAACTTCTTTATGACCAAATTATGGTTCCAAAAAGACAGTTCATCCATTATAGGAAACAAAATACCACCTACCACATCAGATAAGGGACCACTTAAGAAGCATAGAGAAAAGCCCAGCAGGAAAGAGATGGAGAACCTCTTCCCTGTAAGGAATCCTCCTCTCCTAACTCTGGCCAGCTCAGAGGGCTCTACCCTCCTTCCCCTCGTTAGAGTGTAATCAAGTGCACAAGTGCTTTGAGTGTCCTGCTCTGTTTTGCATCCTACTGATGCCTTAGATTTTGACTTTTCTATGTTTCCAGCCCTGCCCTGCCCAGTGTAACCCTGCAGTTCCCTGGAGCTCGTTCAGTGCTGTTCTCTCATGCTCACACTGACATAACAAAGCCTCTCCAGCTCGCTCTCCAAGCACACCCAGACCCTCCTGGGCCCAACAACTGCAAACCTTCATCTTGGGGAGAGGGGGGCAAGCTTGGGCAAATTCCATCCTTGCCTGGCTTCTGCTTGGGCAATTGATGCTGCTATCAAAGTGGGAAGAACTCGGGAGCTGTCATTGTCCATTTTGGGATGCACTGAGACAGGAGCCTCTGGAGCCCAGAGTGTGACCTCTGAAGGCCTTTCCAATAAATCCCTCCTTTATTCCTGTCTGGTCTCTGTTTCTAGGGAGCCATTTAAGGCATCACTGCCACCCCACCAGTGCTGGCTCTGTGTTTCACAGAGCTGAGCATTCTCTCTGCCCATCTGCTGCAGCAACCAGCAAAGAAGGTTTTTTATTGATGCTGTAAAAGACAGTCTGGCATGTTCTCCTACCTTACTAACAGTGCAACAGCCACATATTTGGGTGCATTAGTATTGGACTTTGTAGTTGATATTTATTAGTTCAAAAGAAATAAAATGTTACATCAATCTTAGCCTTAGGAGAGTCTGCTAAAGTAAATAGCAAGAGTCCTAGGCCACTTACACTTTTCCCTTTAAATGCCTTTTAAGTTGAGCAATGAAATTGATACAACTATTAATAAAACCAAGCTTTTAGATGATTATACACCAATTTCAATCAGAATGTTTATATTAGCAAACTGGTGCTCAGCCTCCTTTACCAAACTAAAATTACTTAGCATGCCTTCATTTCTGATTGCACCCTTATGTGACTGGGGAAATTCAGTCTATATTACTGAAGAGAACTGTCATGCAACTAAATTAAAGAAAAAAAAATTACTACATCTTTCTAGGAAACTATTACCACATATTTCGCAGAAATCATGCTCTGTTGATTTTTTAGCTAAGTAATCCAGTGTTTTGAATTTGAATTCTTCTCATTTAGTCATATTCTTCTAGGACACATTCTGATGAAAACTGAAATGGCACTTTCATCCAGAGGGAACACTGGAAGCAAAACCAGTCTATACCAAACCCATAAAACTATCATTAGAACAAAACCAGAATTTTCCAATTATTCATAACATATAAGGCAAACCCCTCTAATTTCCTTTGGTGACAAATAGCCTAAATCTGATCCAGGCAGGTTATTTAAGAGAAACTGATGAGTTATAATGGCTCTAACATTTAAGCAGAAAATGATCTAGTGATAAAAGAGGTATTTATCATCATTATAATGAGAAATTATTGGAGAATTATTCAGCACTGCTCAACATTTGGAATACACTATGTTTGTCACAACAAGACTTTTTCTTCTTAAATAACAAAATATTCCATAAACCCGAGTAGGTATTTGTACACTGTCCCTTTCACAGAGGGTCTGTGGATGACCCAGAGCCAGTCCTCTAAAAGGGCTGACAAGTACTCAACTTGACACTTCAAGTTACCTTAAAAAAGGGCATTACTTAGGCCTAAACCCCACAGTATATATATGGTGCTTAAACTTCTACATGACTTCAGGTGGCATCTACAAAAATGTGCAAGCAGCCACTGTTATGCAGCTGTGTGAGACAAAAAGAACTCAGGTTTTCTTACTTTGTCCTAATCACTTTAAATGATAATCTTGTACACATGAGACATTTCTCTCCTGCCAGAGCTCAGTTAAAATCATGACTGCCATTACGAAAATCTTTTTTTCCTTTCTTCCTCTTCATGTTGCTGTTCACTTTTTTCTATCTGGGATATAATTTTGTTTAGGGTATCCTTATTCATATATGATAAAATGGAATAAATGTGAGTTTCATACAAATTATTTCCCCAAGAGACTACCCAGATGCCAAAATCAGAACATGGGTGATCACCCCTTTTTAGTTGATGTAGGAAAATGAAGAGTATTTCTGTCTGTATACAGCACTGTAAATAGTGAAGATTTTGGATCACAATTTATTATATTTTCTCCTTGTTCATACTACAACAATGCAGTTTTGGGTGTTTTCAGCTGGACTGAGCTTAGCAAGGAGAATTGTTTGTTACAGTGCTCGTTTCCCGAGTTTACTCTCTGACACCAGAGCCGTCACTGTGAGATGGTTCCTTTGTTTTCCTCTTAAGAGCTAGCTGGCAGCTGCACCCCAAACTAGGTTCTGGCAGTGGATTCCTAAAGAATTATATATATACCTCCTAAAGAATTATATATATACACCATCCCTCGTAATCACATGTGCTGCAATCTACATCGCAGGTGGTATTGTACAAAAAGTCTGCTTTGAGCCCTGTCAGACCATGCCATATTTGTTTCATTAACATAGATTTCACATGAAAAAAACCAATTCAGTGTGCATGGTATTTGATTGAAATGCATTCTCGACAGCACAGAGATGTAATCAACATGAGAAAGTAATTGCCAAGAAGTACAGCATTAGCTCTTTCCAACAAAAAGTCAAAATATGGCTTTTCTATTCCTACTGACTTAGGGATGAACTGTGGAGAACTATCACTGAGAGTCCAAATAGTTGCTGTTGAAAGTAAAAAATATTGCACAGCTGTGGAGGAGTTAAGTTACTGACTAGTGGAAAAGCTATCTAACCCTGTGATTCATTAGGAAAAGTTTGCTCAAGAGTTGAAAGACCCATATTAGGAAAGAGACAAATACATGCCATTTGTAAAAGTCTGGCTCTGCTGAAATCAGGAAAAGTTTTGTTACTGATACCTATCCATGGCTGAGGAGTTCATTTATAAATATGGCAAATAATAACTATTGCTTCATGCATGTGCTTTTACTTTAAGATACCATTTCATAACATCAGTAATAAATACTGGGCATAAAGAAAAATGAAATTCCTGTTCCACTATTAATCTCTTCCTGACTTTCAAGTCAGAATGACTTATCTATCTTACCAATATCTATGTAGGACTAATGCTGCTATTTCTATTTATTCTACTTAAGATACAGTCTGAAAAGCACAATACATCAGAATATACCCAATTTAGGATATTCAACTTGGAAAATAGTTCGCTATCACTTTTCAAATATATGTGCAAATTTATATTTATATATGAAAGATATAACTGGGAGTTTATTCTAGGTTTTTCTGAGCTATATTAAAACCAGAGATTCACATTTCTCTACTGACTAAAAACTTCTAGCATTATTTATAGTGAATATATATTCAATAGCAGAAGTATAATCTCATTTTGTAAGATTTTTTCCTACCACAGAACAATTGTATTTATGTATGAATCCAGAATACATTGATAGTCATGAGGGAGTTAAGGTGACACAAAGAGACCAAGTTAAGAAGAGCAAAATTCCTTTGTTTCATTTTCCATGGTATAAAACAATCATCATCTCAGTAAACTTCAGTAATGTTTCCCCAGCTCCTTCCTGTGATACAGCTGAAGTCACAGATATTTCATGCAAAGAAATAAAAGGTTTCTTCACCACTTTAAGTGCTTGGAATAGCCATAATTGTTTCAGTCAGAGCAAAAAGCATAGCAAATCCTTTACTAAGAACAGGTTTTCTTTATACATTTTAGAACACACCACTATGAGCACAGCCAAGCCCTTGCTCTTTTAACTGTACACTCTTCAAGGCAGTTTCAAAATTTCCTGTTATGCAGTCATGATTCTTTTACAAACATTGGGGGAGAATAGTACCACAAGGAGTAGAAATGATCAGAAATACAATGCAGACTCAAAAAAGGCTGTCAAACTGAGGCTGCCAATCACAGAATTATGCAAGCTCAATGCAAATCCTCCACAAAATAAAAATGTAACAGCTGCAAACCCTTTATTTGCACACGCAGCTTCTGCTACCCAGCCCAGAGTCTTATCTTAGACCCCACTAAGCATCACCTGAATCATTTCACTTTATAAACTTATGGATGAAATGAACATTTTATTCCTCCCTGCTTGAACAAAGTCCTTTAAGTTTAAACCCATTAGCTGAAATGCATGTTTTCAAACATCTCCAACTCCCAGCCCAGCTGTTTTCCAGATTTCAAAGGGATCCATCTATTCTGCTACAGGTTGCTTATGTTTTCTATGGAGCTCATCAAAATTTCATGACACCAATCCATATAAAAGCAAACTGTAGCAGAAAAAATGGAAAAGTGGAACATTCTCAAAGGCTCCTGACTGAAGCTGTTCTCTAAAGCTTGAGTGGTATGAAACCTGCCATTTGTTTCAAGATCAAGAGAAAAGTGTGTCTTTGCACTTCTGCCAACGCACTGCACTGTCGTCCATCAAACAGGTTGGTTGATTATTGTCAGAGATGGAAATTTGGAATTCGACCAATCTAACAATATGGATGCCAGAATGGATGTGAATTGAAGTTATTAAATCCTTTAAGAGACTGGTCACAGATACCTTTATTCCAAACAGTCAGCACACAGTGATAGAGCAGCACCCGAGTGCTTCAAGAGGCGAGAGAATGAAGCACTGCAGTTTGCAGCACAGCAGAGCTCACAGCCTTCCTCAGGCACTTCAGGAAACTTTCTTTACTTAAAAGGAAAGGTAAAGTGAAAGGTGACAGTACAGAAAGTGAAGTGGTTTCTATCATATTTTGCATTCTTTTCTCGGGTTAATTGAGAAAATCCTTTATGTGGGGCTCTTGGTGATAACGCAAATAAACAATTGGTATGAACGCTGAGCAGCTTTCTACCTTCATAGTTGCCCTTTCTTATATTGCCTCTATATATCTTTAGCTGAATACAAACTGATAATTTAATTGAAATAAATATAACTGCACTGATTCACACATGGGGATATAAAAAATAGAACAAAAGCAATGGGAAGCTGGATTGTGTACAACCAATAATATAATAAAAACATCTTAAAGTTAATTAAAACATTTAAAGAAATGTCATATAATTTGGCTAATCCTATCCTCTGTTAACTGTTTAGTACTGATTTCTTATTCCATTGCTTTTTTTACATTAGCTGTGACTGCTAACTTCTGTTCATAATATAACCTCACACTATTCTGTCCCAACACTCTGGAACCTTAGTTCTAGAGCCCTGATTTGAACTTTTAGGGTACAAGTAACTGTCACTGAAAAGCAAGGTCCCTGTTCTTAAGTAATCCAGAAAAAGAGCAAAGCACAGAAAGGCTGTGGACTCTAGAAAATATTTACATTACTCTAGCTGAAATACTTTTCTCACTGACTTCCTGATATTATGCATGTGGACAAAAGTAAGAGTGTGCACAGATACTTTTATCACCAGAGTCAAGGTGGTTCACATCTGATTTCTTCTACATCCTGGCATTTGCAGTCAAAACTGAAAAGAACTCCAGATTTTCCAGTTGGTCAATTCAGTTGAATTTTAAAAGGCAGATTAAAAATCTTTAACTAAAAGATTTAAATTAAAATACAGAATAAAGGAGAAATTTGGCTGCAGCTCTGGTAATATTTTAAATAATGGTTATTATTTAAAATTATCTGGTAATATAATAAACAGTCTATTTGCTCTGGTAATAGCAACTGGTCCTGTAGCAGAGGAACAATTTTCTCCACTGGTGCTGATGCTGCTGCTTTTCTCAGCTTTGATATGGAATTGTAAAGTGAGATAACACCTAAAGATAACAACTGGAGGACAGTGACACCTTCGCAAATGACCACATTCTGCTCACACAAACAGAGAGGTTTCAAAGTGCTGCCTGTGTGTAATGGCAAGTATTCCACTGATTTCCCTAAAGTCAGACTGCCAGTCAGGCTTAAATTTTAGACTGGTGAAAACTGTGTGTAATTAGAAGGAAATTAATTACTTTAGGCAAAATTATGACAAGGAATTACTGAAGGTATTCAAAAAAACAACAATGGCAGGATAATTGACACACATTTTGATCCATATACTGCACAAGACAGGAGAAGCATCTGCTACCAAACCCCTAATTTATTTATCAGAATTGGATAAGATTATTAGATTGGTTTTGATTTTGAGGGAGTTTTAATTTTCTCCTATTCGTTTATAATTTAGTCTTTGGTCTTACACCAATTTTGAAAGTTCAGCTAAATCTAAATTATTTGCCAGCAGCAAACCAGAACAATTGGAGAGACCATACATACAAATACATGTCCAGTAGTGTTTTGAAGGCAGGAGAGAGGCAGCTGGCTTCTATCAATTCCCACTCTGCCATGCAGCAAGGGGTTAGGAAGATTTTCTGAGCAGCTTCTTGCATTTTGTACCTTGGAAGGAATTCCGTAGAGCCTCTCGTGCTCCTCTCGACACTGTCATTGATAGATTTGGATCAGACTTCAGCTGTTCCTGCACAAAACAGCAGCTCTGGAAATGGAACTGGGATCTGTTCAGCTGGGTAGTGCTTGCCCTACATTTTACATAACTGCTGAGAAAAGATGTCTCTCAAATAGGGATTATATGACTGAAATGATCTCTCAACTATGCGAAACCAAATTGTACTGTCTAAAATTTCAAACCATTGAAACCTATTTGTTTCTATGCCATAAGCCCCATAGGATACCTTCTGGAATACTGCAGCCACCTTCTTTCTTAGGCAACCACTTTCTGACTTTCACTTCTTTGAAATAATTTTGGTTATTAGCTACTTCTGGGACCATTTTCACTGTTAAAATATGTTGCACTGTATATTTAAACTGATAGCATATTGCAGAATGTCATTATGATCAATAGACAGGAATTTAATATTTGCTTCTAGTAATTTGTCTCAACAATGTATAATTTTAAGCTATCCTGAAAGAACACAGGAAGGCAGTTCTTAGACTCAGTGTGCCCTCAGAATATGGCTCTGCTCTTTCTCCTGTCAAGCCTGTCTCAGGAAGCAGAAAAACTGCCACAGGAGCAGCTGGAGCCAGCACAATACACAGAACAAACCAGCAAGGCCTTGAGATCAGAGAACATTTCATAGAAAAAAAACAGATTCTATTTTGGATTTATTTTTATCCCCTTTAGCTGAATCAGTCTAGCACTCATTGCCACGTTCTGTTGTGGCACCTGGAATTAGTGCCTGGAATTAGTGACTGGAATTAGTGCTCCTCAGAGGGCAGAAAATGAATCCCTTGTACATGGAAAAGGCAGGTGAACATTCCTTTTTTCCTTAAAAAAACAGAAGAAAAATGTTTTCCACAGAAAATGACTGATTTTATGTCAACTGTGATCACTAACTCAGGAAAGGGGGAAGGAAAACATCAGCTCTTTACTAGATGAAAACACAAAACAGCATAGGAACAAACAGTTTTTAAAAAGACAAAGTAATCTATTTAAAGACTTCTGCATTATGGAAGAATTTGAAAAACTCTTTCATAGTTCAAGAGGCTGCAGTCTTATGTGGAATTTTCCAAGTCCAGATAACCAAAATAGCTGCAGACACTGAAACTGAATTTGGGAAGTTTTGCACCTCTAGTTGGATGGATCTGATTTTGCTGCGAAGAGGTCAATTAGCAACATTTTACATTTACTTTTGGTATTTTGAGGCTACATTCTGAAAGTCTGCAAAGCTTGAACAGAGTATTTATTCCAGTAAAATTGGCACAAAATATTTAAGTACTAGAAATAGCCTTCATCTGAGCTGTAGGGAAAGCATTTGTTGTACAAGTTCAGCTCTAAACTATTAAATCATTAATTTTATTACTGCTTGGAAACAATTACATTTTGTAAACAGCCATTCCCCTCTTTTTTTCCATTTTTCATATCAGTAAATTATTAATGCTGTAATAAGAGAGCACTTTTTCAGGCTGAGGATTAAGACTTGGATTTTACATGACAGTATTAATTCTAAAAAATAATATTATTCCTCATTATAACCATATGTTTAGCTTCAAGGCAATTTTTATTGGAGGGAAATGTAGTTTCCTGCAAAAATGAGAAATGACTACATGCTGTCTAAGAGGCTGATCAAGAAAATATTTATATGAAGCACAGTTTTGATCAGTGAAGTAAAGGCTCCTAATAAGTTTAATGAGCCATTCCC
This sequence comes from Vireo altiloquus, assembly GCA_013396875.1. NCBI lineage: Eukaryota > Metazoa > Chordata > Aves > Passeriformes > Vireonidae > Vireo > Vireo altiloquus. The sequence continues at coordinate 48,831 of VZRF01005806.1, forward strand.
AAGGGAATGACTGCCTGGGGCAGCACATTACTCAGCTGTTACTATGGACTGCTATTCACCAGTGACACCTCCAAATTGAAAAGCTCCATAATTCTGCAGTCTGCTTTAGTGAGAAATGTCACACCCTTTGTTCTGAAGGTCAAATCAAGAGAAATATTGGAAATACAGTGGTCTGAATTGCTACAATGTTCAGAAGAGACAAGCATAGAAGGTGAAAATTGACAGAACATTCCAGATCAATTCTTACTATGCCACCATTTGCAACGAAGAATGAAGCATTTGATTTATAAAACTATCTCCTAACTCACCAAAACTAACAGAGAGTTAATACAAAACTGAGGCCAAACAGGTTCTACAATAAGGAAAAATACTTGAAAATTTTAAGGTACTTCTCTTTAGCAATTGTTAATTGCAATACTGAAATTCTCACTACAGTAATTATGGGAGGTAAATACTGAGTGTAGTAAACTGATGAGGGCTGCATTACATTTCTTCACTTTGAAAAATAACTAAAGAAAAGGTTTTATGGCTTTTAATATTCCCCACTGCAGAACAAATGTGGTAAGTTTAAAGGAAGATGCATTTCCAAACACCAGCGTGGAAGTGCAAAGCAGACTCCCCAAACTCTAATATCAGCCACAGGTGTTTGGAAGGGCAGATTGTACATCTGATGATGCATGAGAAACTGTAAATACTTGGAGCAATGCAGAGCTCAGAGTGGATCTTGGCTTACCCCTTCCTTTTCTGTCACAAGGTAAACACCCCCAAGTCCAAGCACACATGCAAAGAACAGATCTTGTAAGTAAAATCACAGCATTTCTAAACACTCATTTCAGTTCCCTCTTGTATCTTCCCTCTTATGTTTGCCTCTCATCTTGCTTTTTTTTATACTTTTTTCACAGAGTTATCAAGTAAGCAGTTTCTTTTATAAACCTTGCCAAGGCTCAGATTCCATAACTAAGCTGTTATCACCAGGACAATGGTGTATCATAAAATTGCTCCATCTAGCAATGCATGCATCAACCAGTTTGTATGGCTGGAAAACTGGAGAAATTTATGGCTAAGGTGATGTCAAATTAAAAAAATTTAAAATGAATAATAAATGAAAATCCAATGCAGCACAAAAAATAACACTTTTAGATTTCTGTTTAGCACTTACTTGAATTTCTTTTTAAAATACAGTATGCCTACTGTTTTTGTGCCCAATGAATTGCAAAAGGGTAATTAAACATCAGCTACTTATGCTTAATCAAATGTTCTGTACATGGACTAAATCTTATAAGCAAATTCTGCTGCTTGAGGATGTTGACCAATGTGCTGCATCAAGTCCTCAAGGAACACCTCTCTATGGTTAATCATCTTTCCTTGGACAACTGCAATTTTTCCTGCTTGGAAATTACACATGGGACAAACCCAGGAGTTCTGAGTGCTCTGAATATTTCAGACAGGACAAATTACACACAGGACAAACCCAGGAGTTCTGTGTGCTCTGAATATTTCTCCATGATACCCAGATAGTTGGCATCTCAACTGTTCTCCTGAAAATCCTTGACACATCCATTATTTCAGTGCAGATCATTTTTACAGCCATATTCATATTTAAAAAGTTTCAGAGAGTCTACACAAGCACAGCAAATGCATGCACGGATATGGCACAAAGCCCATAAATAAGAACTTTTTTAGCCTTCTATGCTGTAAATAACATCATATATGTGTTTATGACATAAATCAAAATTCTGAGTATCACAAGGAGAAGACGAAGAAAGTGACAGTGAATGTATGTACCAAGTTGTTTGCTGTTAACTTAATTAATTGGTAATTAAAACCATATCCACAGACAGAAAATTCCTGGGGTGGAGAAATCTCATCTCTGCTTTGAAAGCCATTGTAACATAAACTTGTATTTATTCCTACTTCAAAAGCTTCTGAACAGGAGTTCTGTGAGGTACCTTCTAGGAAACTCCTTCATTCTCGTGCTAAGGAAAGTACTCATTACAAATTGAAATTCTACTTTCTATCAGTTTGAATTTAATAATAGGGAAAGATAAAAATAAAGTAATATTACAAAATATCTTAAATCAATACCTTTATTCGCAGTAATTTTTTTTACCATTAGTTTTTATATTTGAGAAAGAATGAGCACACAAATTATTTTACCTACAAATGAACTTCTAGATGCATCCATTTCAAAATATTAAGACTCAAAATAACTTAAACCAAACAAATACTTTACAATATAGACACTCTATTTTAAAAAAAGAGAAAAATATTTCCTGAAACCAATTCTTTTCAAAACTATCCAATAGAAGTACCCATTTCACTGATAAGACTCTTCTGGAAAACCATGGAAGTGTAACACATGAGCTAATGAACATATTTACTGTGCTGGCTCACGTACCAAAAACACCACCAAAGTTTTCCAACACTGACCATTGTGTTCCATATTTTCTTGCTTTAAGAGGCACAAACATTAACTTATTAAGTCTCAGAACAAAAGAACAAATTACATTACATATCATTAAACAGCATCTTGTAAGCAAAGACAAGATCATTTCCTTGGTCTTGAATAATTTGCAAAGGTCATTTGAATTCATAAATACGTGCTCTGAATTCAATTAATGAGAAACACAAGTTAGCAAAATCAGAAGTTACTTTTTTTTTTTTTAATTATTTTCCATCCAAGTCTTTTCTGTCCTCTCTGTCCCTATTTAAGATTTCACATACTTGATTATAAGAGAATTCTACTTAGGAAAAGGTGTTTCACATTCCTTACAAGTTCCTAAGGATGTCAGTGGCAGCCTCCCTACTCTAAAAATCAGCAGCAGAATACTTTTTTTTAACTTCACTGCACAGAGAGCCACAAAAAACAAAATGCTGGAGATATCATATGTGCTCTCCCAGCATATGTACCTGGCAGAACAGGGAAGAACTGGGATGAAATTGCTGTCAGCTTTCTGAAAAATGGAATGGATGTCAAAATGTCTCTTGAAATGGTTGCCTGCAGAAAGTGGGACTAACAAACTGAGGAGAAGTGACCAGAAATTGTGTGATAGATGTGGAGGGGATACCTGCAATGTATGGATTGTGTGATTAGAGAGAGGATACCTGCAATGTATGGATTGTGTGATAGACAGAGAGGGGATACCTGCAATGTATGGATTGTGTGATTAGAGAGAGGATACCTGCAATGTATGGATTGTGTGATAGACAGAGAGGGGATACCTGCAATGTATGGAATGTGTGATAGATGTGAAGGGGATACCTGCAATGTATGAAATGTCTGGAAGCAGAGTCAAAATGAACTGAACACAATGTGTACTTCACAGAATCCTCCTGAACAATCCTTGCACGCTGGGGCACTTCCCTAGCATGTGAAAAGTTCCCTAGCATGTGAAAAGTTCCCTAGCATGTGAAAAGAGATCTCTCTCTGTGGTGCTGCTGCCCCTCCTCTGCCAGAAGCCCCCTGACAGTTCAGAGCTGCCTGCAGGATCTTCATGAGCAGCACTCCCTGGTTTCCTTACAGCTCTCAGGAGCAAGAGTTGCAATTGTTCTTTCAGCCTTGTAGCTGACAAATGATTAAAGAGAAATGCCCTGATTTTATTAAATCACAAAGCTTTTGCTGCTTTGTTATAGACAAAATATTGTTATCTAAAAGAAACAACATATTCAACTACTCCTGCACACTGATGGCAATTAGTATAGTCTGCAAATGGATTGTGTAGCAATAAAAGCAAAGGTTTGTTTTAACAAATACAACATCAGAGTGTTGCAGAAGCAAAAAGAAGTCTAACAAATAAAAGGGAGATGAAAATGTTGATTTAAAAATACGAATGGAATCAGAAAAAACCACTTAATACCAGGTGATCAAAATTATCAAATACCACTTGCCAGGAAAGAATCATCTCGCATGACAATACTCAATTTTACATCAATGATGTTACTAAATGCCTGTTTTTCTACATAAATTTCCAGCCTGAGGTACTGTCCTTTTGTTCAGGGTACGGTTATGGAATAAGTCTAGACATTAAAGTGTCTGCTTGTAAAGCACAGAGCAACTGTCACTGTAGACCAGAATGCCAGGAAACTCACCTCATTTATGACATCAACTTTCTCCAAAACCTGATACATATTTCCCTCACTAAAACTGTTGTGTCAGCCTAAAGGCTTGCTTTGTTTCTTTTCTTTTTACTTTCTTTTTCCTTTTTTTTCCCTACTGGTATCAACTGTCTGTTATTTAATTTGCACCAAGTGGTTACAAACACTGCTGCCACCATCCACAGGCATCTTCTCTGAATTCAAACTACTCTGAATTGCTGAGCCTCTTTTACATACACCAGGAGGAATTTCAGCTCTGTAGGAAACTTCTTCCACTACAGGAATTTTAAGCTACATTTGATACACTGACCATACAACCATATAAAATTGTTTGGAATTTCATGCTGATTTTATAGCAAGTACAGTTGTTTTCAATTTTGGATGCCCATCTCTAGGTTGGTTTTTTTTCTCTTCCTGGCTTTAATCTAATTTCTTTCCCAGTTACTTTGTGGTATATTCAAGTCTTCTCTTAAACCTCTTCCGAATTTCTCTGGGGATGCTTTAGATAAAGCAACTGAAGAACATAGTTTACATTTGAATTTTTAAATCAGGGATATTTAAGACCTTGTTGAAGCTTGGCCTTCTGAATTTCTCCTCATCAACATCTTATTAATTTACACATGCCTTTAAAGTAATATTGGTTATTAGAGTATGAAAAGAGTATTTCTATGAAACAATCAATGTATAAGAATTTTTTCTTTCCCATCTAGCCTGGTAACTTTTTTTCTTGTCATGAATAGATATTGAAAGGATTAAACCCCTTTACCTCAAAAGGAAGCACACAGGAACAGACCTGCTCATTTAAGAGAAGGAAAGACATTGATGTCTCAACTGTAAATAAAGTAGAAAAACAAGTACCCCAAACCAAAATAAAGTAACTAAAACAAGTTAGCATGACTGTCACAATCTACTTCAGGAAAAAAGAAAAAAACTAAAAAACATCATGTAAAAATTGTACCAATAATAATATTGCTTTGGACAAAACCTTTTGGCATTTCCTTTTTTAAAGTAGTAGGATTTCTTAGTATTGCAACTTCAGCCAACATCAGCTTACTCAAGGAAATCTCAATTCCTATTAGCATGACTTGTTTTAAAAAGTAATTTTGAATCTTTCATTTTTTTAAATTCTGTATAAATAGAAAACTCAAACATAGATTTTTTAAAAAAATTCTCCCTAAGTTAATGGCCAGCACAGGCAAAAGAACAAATGGATAGAAGCTGTCACTGAAGAAATGCAGATTGCAAATTACTACAAAGTCCCTAGCCATTAAAATAAATCAAACTCTGGAACAGCCTTCGGCAGAAACACTGGAGGCAAAGAAATAACAACTCCAATTTAGTATTGGCAAAGTTTATGAAAAGAGAATTATCTGATGCAATTCCCAGGCTAGCAGAGCACTGGACTTGATGACCCAGAGATCTCTTCCACTGTTATGTTCTTTGTTTGGCTAAATGCAGATGTTCATCTGGTTTTTAGCCTCACTGTGGTGTTTCTAAAGTGAAATTTAAATGAAAGTTAATATAATTTTTGCAAGTTTCAGTTACAAATTGCCCTTTGTAAGAAATATTGCTAGGCCTGCAGCAAAGTGGAACTTGTCAAAGAATTCTAAAAGCTTTACTTAAAAGCTGGCTTAGAATTATAGGGGAACACAGAAGTATAAATGCTCCAAGATGAATGGCCAGCAGTGCACACATCATAAGAGGTAACTGATCTGCTAAAGAAAACAGGAATAAAAAAAATCCATATGTGCTAGGACTTATCCATCAGTCATATCAAGGAGAAAAGCAAAACAGAACATGAAAAAAAGCAAAGGACAAGACATAAAGTATAGGGAAGGAGAAATACAAATATTTAATGTATTCCTTAAAAAAAATGAACTAATGAAAAACTATTACCACGTGGCTGTGAAAAGTCAAAGCCAACTTAAAAGGGAAAAAAAGGAAATGTTTTGTTAGAGAGGAAGTTCAGGTGACAATCTAACACCTCCTCTGTCCCACCTCCCTCACTTGTGTCCCCAATGCTCAGCCCCTGCAATCTGCCTGGGGTTGGCTGCTCTGAAGGAGCTCATTTTGGAGGAGGCACAGGGCAGCTGCTGTGGCCCAGAGCTCTGTCAGAGACTCCACAGGGGAAGAAACAGCTCAAACTGAGATGTAGAACTCAAAACTATTGCTTAAGATAACATTAATAATATTTAAGCTTGAAAACAACCTGGTGTTCCCTAATGATGCCTTAAGTGGCTCCCTAGAAACAAAGACCAGACAGGAATAAAGGAATAAAGGAGGGATTGATTGGAAAGGCCTTCAGAGGTCACACTCTGGGCTCCAGAGGCTCCTGCCTCTGTGCATCCCAAAATGGACAATGACAGCTCCCGAGTTCTTCCCACTTTGATATCAGCATCAATTGCCCAAGCAGAAGCCAGGCAAGGATGGAATTTGCCCAAGCTTGCCCCCCTTTCTCTCCCCAAGATGAAGGTTTGCAGTTGTTGGGCCCAGGAGGGTCTGGGTGTCCTTGGAGAGCGAGCTGGAGAGGCTTTGTTATGTCAGTGTGAGCATGAGAGAACAGCACTGAACGAGCTCCAGGGAACTGCAGGGTTACACTGGGCACTGCAGGACTGGAAAAATATAAAAGTTAAAACCTAAGGCAACACTAATAACTTGCATAATCCCCCTGCCTTCCCTTTTTTTTTTATATTAACAAAAGAATATTTTTTATGTTGCAAGTAACCTAAACGCATCCCAGTGACTACAGAAAGTATTGCTGATGTGTATCACGGAGATGCAAATGAAGCAGTTTATAGAAAACAATGCTAAATGTCTTCTGGTTTGGAATAAATAAGTTCTCAGGACAGCCTTTAATGATTTTCAAATCCCTGTATCTTTACAGGCCGATCAGTCATAAAAGCACACAAAGGTCAAGCAAATACTTTATCTTATTTAAGGCACTGTGGTCTGGTTTCTATCACTCACAACTTCTAAGGTTTACACTCTTTCAAGGAGATGATACTGCAACACAAGACTTCAAAATAAAGGCTTTACACAAATTCTGTGAACCTTGATGGCTAAATAAATATCCCAAACAAAACCCTGATCCTGATAAATTCCAAGCTACATTGGATATCTGAAAACAGAGAAATTACTTATACTGACCACACAACTTCAGCATATACTTAAAAATGATCACCATCCAATTTTAAAGTGGCTGTATGCAGACACAATCAGAGGCATTTTTTAAAGTCTAGCCCTTTCTTCACATGAATACACATAATTTTTCTGTTTTGCAAGAATGATTGCTGCAGATTTCCAATAAACAATTTCCAATAAACATGGAAAGATTACAGAATATTAGTCCAACCACACCTTCCAGGGTGACTGGAGAAGAAGCATTTGACAGCCCTCACTGTGTCCCTCTGCAGGTATTCTAGAAATCCGAACGGTGGCAGTTGGAATAGTGGCAATCAAAGGAGTGGAAAGTGAATATTTTCTGGCAATGAACAAGTCAGGACGACTCTATGGAAAGGTATGGATGCAAACTTCTCTTATATGGACATCCCTACAACCTTAGAGATATGGATTTTGAGATGTAGCATTGATTCCTTAGTAAGCAAAATGCATTCTGCACTCACCCCATGCATCCCATATTAGACTTTTATGTCCATTTAATAAATGCAATGATTAGGTCTCATATACTTCTTCAAAATGTGGAATACTAAGGGGGAATAGACAAAGCTAAAATATTCAATACTCAGATTTCAGAAGTCAGATTTAGTTATTAAAATAATCATAATATTCAGGGTCTACAATGCATATTCTTCTCTCATCTTCCCTAATCTAAGTATTTAAAAAGACACTTGTTCTTGCCTTACCTTATTTTATTATTTACTCTCAACAGAAAGTATGCAACGAGGACTGCAACTTCATAGAACTGATTGAAGAAAACCATTATAACACATATGCTTCTGCAAAATGGACACACAAAGGAAAGGAGATGTTTGTTACACTAAACCACAAAGGGGTTCCCATGAAAGGTAAAAAAACAAAGAAAGAACACAGAGCATCCCACTTCCTTCCTCTGGCAATATCCTAACCACAAATGGTCTATAAAGAACTAGTTCCAGCAGGAAGATTAATTTTAAGAAGACTGTTTGACAAGAAATCAAGAGAGGCTGGAATACTACTGAGAAACTGAACAAGCTGGACTTGCGCATTTATGTTTATTTTTGAGAGACTACATGAAAAAGATTTGAAAATATACACAAAACCAGATTTACTAACTAAAAGTTGTAAAAAATTCTAAAGAGTTGTACAATCATTATCTTAGTCATTGTAACTGGGTAGTTTCTTAAATTAATTTACCCTGAAGAATAAGTCATTACTTGATTATCTGATAATATTTTATTTAAAAAACTATCTGCTTCTTAAATATGGCTGCTATAATAATAATAAGCAGATGATAATGTTGTGTAAAATATGTCAGACTTTAAGGCTGCTGGAATGAGTTGTCAGATTATCAAGTCAATAGAAAATGTGGAGGCTGAGCAGTATTTTAAATAATTCCCCCAAGAAACTGATATCCTATACATAAACTATATGATCAAAAAAATATAATCTTGTAAATGTTTATTGTTGTATTCAGATAAGAGAGTTAGTTTGGAAAAATTAAGTTTACTCTAACACAAAATGTTCCTATCTATTAATGAAACAAATACCTAATGCTGCTCTAAAAGATGTTTCAAATAGTGTATGTAAAGTAAAAAATAGGAATAAATAATGAACTTCATCTCACTTTTCACAAATTAACATTTTATGTAACAATGAAGCAAAAATTCAGACATATTAAGGTTTTTTATGTAACATATCCTATCTTTTGTATAATTCCTGTTAGGGCATACAGCTTTCAATATTGTTTTTCCATTCTTATACATGCTTTTTCTGTTGTTACAGCATTAAACTTTATTTTAAGTTGTATTTGAACTTTATTGTTTTAAGTTATTTGAATGTTATTTATAAAAAAAAGATACTTATTAAGCTGCATCTGTTTCATATGCTTTTAATTCTAAAGGAATAACAAAATGGTCTGGCTGAGATGCATGAATTTTTTTCTGTGAGCAGACACAAAGCCTAGTACACAACTCTGCTGCCAACATACATTGGATGGCAGACAAAAATGACAGCCTGCAGCAACCCACACAATGGACATCTCAAAAGAAACAATGCAAAAATGTCAAAAATCTTTGCCACATACTCTTGATTATTGAATTACTGGCATGCTCAGAGTTATGCCAGGTAAAAGAAGGTTAGAGTTCCAGCAGGCACTGGAAATAATCCTCAGATGGTTGAAGCTCCTCTCACAGATACAGAAATACATGCAAGCCTGGGGGACTAGTTTGAAACTACAGCTAAAATCAGTGTGACCTGATGAAGAAAAGACAGCTTACTTTTCTATTTTTAGCTATTAAAGCATCCACCAAAGCCCTACCTGACCTCTGCATTGGATCATTGCATTCTGTTCAGTTTCCCTACACATTTTCTTGGGATTGTGATAACTGCACTTAGATAAAGATCATCAAACCTAGTGAAAGCAGCTGACATGGGACTGGGATAGAGTCAATTTAAAATAGTCTTAAATACTCTGCATTGAATAACAAGTGTCTAGAGTCAACCATTTCTTCCTACATGAAACACTTGCATTTTAAGAGCAGTCAGAGAAAACAGCAACAACTTTCTTTGAAAAACATTTCTTTTTTTTAAAAAAAAATCTTGAAAATTTGAAAATCAATTATGATATTAGCAAGGCAAAAATCAAAGAAGATATAAACAGACTCATACAGAAAAATTTGTCAGTACAGCTCTATGAGTAAACCTTCACTGTGCTTCTGCTAGTTTATTTATTTTTCACTGAACTCAACAGACTGTACTATAAAAGAAGCTTTTTTGCTGGTACCTCTCTGCACTACTTTCTGTGAATATGTAAACAGTGAAACAAAGTTCACACTCACAATCAACATTAACATACTAGCAGAAGTTTCTGTATCTAAACTAGGTTAGTAGAAGCTTTGAAATGAAAATGAAAATAACAAAACTTCATTAAGATTGTTTCTGCTTAAAAGCTTTACTGAAGTTTTAACTAAAATGTATGTATGCACGTTAATATAGAAATATATATGTAAAAAAATCTTCAAACCAGATGCAGACAGGCTCTTTGATTATGTAATTCAAGAGTATAGAAATACAGTCAAACAAATCCTGAATCCAAATGGTAATTAATCCTAAATGCTGTATATATAAAGATTCACTATGTTACCACCATTTGAGGTAAGCTGAGGCTGCTTTGTGTTTTACAGCTGTCATAACTGAAATGTGTTTTGTGAGGGAATTGTTCCCAGAAAGACACCTGACTGCAAATGCTGCAATTCATCAGTACCACACGCATGTCCTTACAACTGAGCAATTTTCAAGGTATCTTTGTCTTAGAAAATCTCTTCTGAAATAATAACTCAAAAAAAATCAGTTTAGTGCCAAAATCAGAGAATAATAATCAGCAAATTTATAGTGATGACCTACAGCAGCAAAGTATTAAAAGAGAAGGATAATAAGAAGAATCTATTTGATTTTAACAGGAATTCAAATAGATGTCAGAAGTCTTCACAAAAGCCTCTTCCATCAATTACATCACAATCCAGTGCAATCCCAACACCAACACACAATTTCCCACGTAGGAGGAAAACATGTTAATACATAAAGAAGCAGCCAGACCTGTCTGGAAATGGCTCATTACTAACCTTTATAATACTAAAGGTTCAAGAAAGCCCAAGCAAAGCCTCAGGTGTAATTTCTTTGCTTTTCCATCAGAGGCAGTGGCTTTCATGCAGCTTTTCTCATTGCTTCCCACCCACAGCACACCGAGTGTCCACACTGGGGCTCAGAAGGGAAATGTGAGCTCAAAGGCTCCTGCAGCAGCCAGTCCCAATTCACAGACACTGCTCCACCACACAGGACCTGTCATTAGAAAGGTTTCCTTTAGTTACTTTTGTATTGCTGCTGATAAACACTCTGGGAGATGATCATGAGCAAATCTTATCTGGGCAATCTCAGAGAAGACTGCAGAATCTCCATTCTGGGAGGATTTTAAGATCTGACCAAAGTACAACCAGTGTGGGACCTATTTGAGCAGGAGATTGGACAAGAGACCTGCAGTGCTCTGCCAACCTCAATGAGTCTAGGATTCCTCAAGGAAGTTATTTTTTCTTGAAACAATCCCTTCAAACAACTACACAAAACTCATTTTCCATGTTAGGGGGATACTAACACATTTGTCTTGTAACCTGTGAGTCCTTAAAGGTATGCAAAATGGTGTAAATACATTCCATAACAGAATAAAAAAGACAATTGGACAATATCCATGACCTTTTAAACACATGCTATGGTACAATACAGTCTCACTTTTAGTTCTGTTGCAAGTACTTTAAAACATGGCTCTGCATAGCATCTGTAATAATCACATTACTAAATGATTGCTCAATTAAGTATTAAAATACACTTGTCTGTGTTTTAAATTACTTTTTGAAGAAAATATGTATATTCTCTTTGAATGAGCTGAAGCAAAATGTAAGTTGACATGAAATCAATAAAGTAATGAGAACATTGACATCAACGAGCAGTATCTGAGCACTCTAAATACTTCATAAGCCTATGAAATCTATCTCCTCACTACTAGTTTTTCAAATACCACAATGATTTCATAACATTTAACATGCAGAAAAAGGAAGTGACAGGTTAGATGATCTTCCCCAAATTAGGAAGACAGTCATCATCAGAGATGAGATCCACACTTAGAAATAGTATTTTTTAACTAACATTTATTAACAAAAGAAAAAAAGAAGTACAATTGTTTACATCACTAGATGAGTTTTAAAACATAACAGTCATTTAAATCACCTGTTTAATTAATACAGCAGAGAAGGTGAATTTACTAGCAGTAAAAGAAGCTAAATTCTCTATGTTGATAATTTTGAAGATCAGAACTCTACTTACAGCAGAAACCAGATGGGAAAAATATTCAAAGAGTTGCACAAGGTTTTTAACATGACATTTATTCTAATTTTAAAAATATTCCCACAGTGCAATTTCTAAAAAAGCTTTTTAACACCATACACTGAAATCCATAAAACCACAGAATTTAATGATAAATATTTGGGGGGTGAGGGCTTAATATAGTATTAAAACTACCAAGTGTTGAGTCCTGAGCTCTGTATATAACTTCTTAATACCTGTCTGAGGAAAGCTAGCTTGTAAATCTCAAGCATTCCAGACACTGAAAATCCACAAATGCTTACATTCCAGGCCTAAAAAGGGAGATTTTCTTCAATTCTGTCTGGAAGAGCAATCCTAGCTTACCAAGATTGGTTGTTTCATTAGGAACACTCTTAATTAGAGGCCTGGCACTTGAAAAGATTGACCCAATACAGAAGGAAAACCAAAATTACTCACTTCACATGAAATTACTTTCTCATGAAAATAATTATTTCACTTCAGTGCTAACCAGAAAAGCAGAGGAATTACAATGAAGATGTATAAATCTGTCCCATGAGGGTTAGTGTCACATCAGTTAGCCTGGCTCAGTTCTCTCTGCACCCCTCCCTTCAGGAATTTTTACACATTGCTGAGTTTCCTGCTAAGTCTTCTCCTCCCCAGGCTGAGCAGTCCCAGCTGTCTATCCTGCACCAGTCCCCAATCAGCTCTGGGGCACCTCACTGGACTCTCCCCAGTATGTCCCAGTCTGTGCCATGCCCAGGAGCCCAGAAATGAACACAGCACTCCAGGTGTGCTGTCACCAGTGCCAGGCAGAACAGAAGAATCACTTCCCTTTCCTTCCAGCTAATCCAGTAATATCTTTACTACCCCTAAAAATGTTTTTTAAATGTTATATGGTATAATTTTAATCAGAATTCAGGAGTAATTCCCTTTACAGCTGGCTGTCCAAACATAAACACAATTCACTATTACCTTGGACAGCACCAGTTTTGATGGACAGGAATCCAATCCTCAGCCAGTGCCTGCTGAGTTTTCAGGGTTCATCTACAGGCCTTTGAAACCTTGCTCTGCGACAGATTTCTTACAGAAATTTCAGCAAGCCACTTTCAACTCCTAGCTGATAAGTAAAACAAACAAGTCTGGGTCTGGTACACACTGCTAGAACACCAAACATGCACAAATGATCACAGACTGATCACAGCAGGGCAGCTGGAGCTGTCTGTACCCACACTCACTTCTGCTGCTACCCAGGACACCCCAGTGGCACAGGGAGATCAGCAGCAGCACCAGGCTGAGCCTGTTCATGTCTGCTTGAGCTGCTCTGATGTTCCTGCACAGCACAGGAAAATGGGATGAGTTGTTAGAGGGAACATTTGAAAGCCACAGACACTCAATTGTTGTGTAAGGTACATTAACAGCACAGCTAACTTGTCTATGCACCCTACTCCTATTGATTTCACAAAGGCACAAAAGTGGATCTGGACAAGCAACTAACTTCTCAGTGGTCATGAAAGAGAACAAGTGATTATTAAACAAAACTGAGAGCACCCTGAAAGCCTAA
>VZRF01005823.1:4863-16845 GCA_013396875.1 Vireo altiloquus
AAATCATGAATTCTCATTACATTCCAAGATTAAATTATGAAGAGATGAGATAATTAAATGCCTTTGTGCTTCTCCGTGAAGGTTTTTGAAGCGCATTTTCAAATGGCGTGGTTGTTCTTCAGAAGAAAATCCACATTTCATGAGAGACAGTTCTGAGTTTGACTCCTGTTACATTCCAAGCTGTTCATTTGGAAAAGGATAGAGGAAGCATTCACAGACCTGCATTTACAGCTCTTACCACAATGTGCTTCATAGTGTTGTGAAAATTCACTGCACTTATATATTTTAACATTATAGTATATTCTATTCTATATTCTGTTCTGTTTTACTCTATCAGATTCTGGACTTCACCTCAGCCCATTTTTGTCCCTGAGGTAATTGTTGAAACTGGTGGCAGCTCTATGAGCATGAGCAGTGGTGAGGCCTAAAAGTTACAGCTGGAAATTATTTAACCATCAACCTCCCAAAGCAAGGGTGATATTCAATCATTTGATAAGTCTTGAGATTTAACCTGAGTGCTAAGAAAAGGATACATTGGTCAAACTGTCCAAAGCAGTAAGGATGATGGAGAAACCAAGAAAGCTGGTTAGTGCAGTGGAGTGCATTGAACAGGTGAATGACTGAAGTAAGAGTATATTATATATTATATATATAACCTATATAGATAGGGAAGCTATCATAACCTGAAGGCACCAAGGTGTTTGGAATTTACAGTGGTGGAGTCACCATCCTTGGAAGTATTAAAAAAATGTATGGATGTGGCACTTGAGGACATGGTTAGTGGTGAAGGTGGTGGTGGCTGGGCTGGCAGTTGGGCTTGGTGGCATTAAAGGTCTTTTCCAACCTTAATGATTCTGCAGTAATGGCCAAAGCTGGCTGAAAACAAAGTACTGAAATGACACCTCACAAAGCAAGGAAAAAGCAAAGAGGTTGATGTGAAAGCCATAATGATTTAATGTTAAAAACAATTATGCCGTCAAATTATCAGAATGTGCTGATAAAGGGAGATGGGCTAAAATTTACCTGTGCTATCTCAGTAAAGAAAATTAAAAAATCCCAAATCGTGGAAGGTGATTTAGAACTACAAGTAATAGAGGCAGAAAATAAAATAATGAGAAAAATTTGAGCTTGGTAGTGTACCAGCAAATTGTACTTTGTAAGTCTGAGGTTTCCCAGCTCTTGTTAAATGGCTAATCCCAGTGCCTGTCTCCAAGAACCTAGTCTTCAATGAGGCTTTAAGTTCTATTTCCAGTTTATGATTAGGTCCACAAGTTGCTTGTCTACACACTGAGCTATCTCCAGGAACTCTTATTGCCTTGAATCTTGACTCTGACACCGTATCCTAATTTTACTTCTTCTTTAAAAATATAGCCAGGGACAGCTAACTTTGTCTCCAGTCAGTCATGATACCAAAGTACCCTCAGTTTTTTACCATGTCATGTTTTCTCAGAAGGCACAATCAGCAGAGCATGGGCTGCCCTGGGGTCAGGCAACTTCTTCATTCCAGATGGGAAGGTATGCAAATTTGAAAAAGCAAAATCAAGGATCTTTGAGCCAGAGGAGGAGAGAGCAGGTGTACAACACTGGTTAGGTCGCTGCTTGCAAGAGGGACACCAGAGGGGAGAAGAGTTCCCTCCCCTGAGGAACATTTATGAGCAGAAGGACAAAAGTAGAGCCTACTAGCAGGAGAAGAAAAGGAATTGCACTATTATCTCAAATTACTCAATCACCAGAGGAAAGAAGAGTTTTGCCTGTGCATGTTTCTATTCTGAAATGGGTAAATACCTCTGTCAAAAACATACATTCTCCATATTTCTCACCCTAGCAAGGGAAAACATTGTGAATAGCAAAGTGCACAAGTAGCATTTCAGGTAGCAGTGGAGTCTCCTTTCCACCAACCCCTTAAAATTCTGCATTTGCCACGTCCTCCATTTGCATAACTACAATTTAAATTCATTTTGCCACTTATCTTAGGATTTGAGAATCTGAGATCTAGTGACAAACACTCTATTAAACCACAACAAGTTGTATGGAGACAGAGGCTGCCATTACCTTGAGCATGCTGATGTTTTCTGCTTGTGTGAGTGGGAGCTGCCATCAGACACTTCTAATTAGAGACTGTGCCCGTGTGCTCTTGCAGTGCTCACCACTGACCTCCCACTGAACCATCACTTTCTGCATAAAATGCATTGTCATGCAGTGCTCTGGCTTTATTTCAAAGTATCAACACATGCAGCAAAAAATGTACTTTTGAAAGTGGCACGCAGCACTTCATCTTCAAAAAGAAAGCAATAAATATAAAGAAAAAACAATCCTAAGATGAGCGTAAGGTATTTAGTCATTTATGAATGGACACAAAACAAAGAAATATTGTTATTGTAACATCAGCAGTGAAAAGTTTTTCAAAGTCTTTTCATGCATTTTCTCAAAATGGAGACAAATGCAAAGGACTTTGCAGGAGTGATTTAGCTACTTCAAAGGATGGGAAATTATAATGTACAATTCAGTGCAAGGCTGAGCTTGACTAAAGGAAAGGGAGAACTGTACTCCTAGTGCAGTTCAGGAGTTCATTATTTAATAAGCAAGTACCACTAACCTGACTAATTATCCATTAAGATTCATGTTTCTTCCTCTTTGACTGAAAAGCAAAGTGGCAATAAGGGACAAAATGCACTCACTTATGAGTGAAAGCATTTCTGAAAAACCTTTGCCCCTCTTCACTGATATCTTCATACCTCAATAAATTTATTTAAGAAATGAGTGTAGGATTGAAGGTACCTTCAGCAGCTTTGCAGGTGACAGCAAGCTGCTTGTGGAGTTGATTCACATGGGAAAGGGATGCCAGAGGGAATGGGACAAGCTCAAGGAGTGGGTTTATGCAAAACTCCTGCAGTTCAACAGGGTCAAGAACAAGGTCCCACACCTGGGCTGGGGTAACCCTGGCATCAACACAGGCTGGT
The DNA here is from genome assembly GCA_013396875.1 of Vireo altiloquus. NCBI lineage: Eukaryota > Metazoa > Chordata > Aves > Passeriformes > Vireonidae > Vireo > Vireo altiloquus. The sequence goes on from VZRF01005823.1 coordinate 7,824, forward strand.
GTTCATTTATGTTTAATGTTTATCAATTCTGATAAAAGAATTGAGAGCAGCCTGGGAGGGAAGGACGTGGGGGTGCTGGTGGTTAAAAGACTGGGCATGAGCCAGAGTCCTGGGTTGCAGTGTATTCTGTCACCATCTTCATGAGCTGTTGGAACCAGGTGGGGCAGAGCTCCCTGCCTCCTCCCTCAGCACTATCTCCTGTTCATGGCCCATCAGTGCCTTGCCCATGGCTCACAGATAACTCTGGGCTATCTCCTGTTCATGGCCCATCAGTGCCTTGCCCATGGCTCACAGATAACTCNTTCAACAGGACCACTTCATCTGTACTGCTACCACCACCCTGACTGACAGGGTGTCAAGTTGTATTCTGTCAGTGTTCCTGTATGATTGCACTTATTTTTTTTTAATTTTGCTATCAAATTATTGTGGTCTTTAGACTTGTGGTCTCCCCCTGGTTTGTTTTCAAACTAGTACAGCCAGCAACGTCCAGTTGTGACCCAGGAGGTCAAACTTGTTCTGGGCTGCAGGAAAGGGAGGAGGACCAGCAGGTGGACAGAGGTGCTTCTGTCCATCTGCTCTTGTCAGGCCTCACCTGCACTGCTCTGTCCAGTCCTGAGGGTGCAGAAAGACATGGATCTCTTGAAGGTGCCCCAGAGGAGCAACACAAAAGTAGGACAGAGGACTGGGACACCTCTTCTGTGGAGAAAGCCTGAGAGAGTTGGGGTTGTTCAGCCTGAATAACTTAAGACCTTATTGCAACCTGTCAGTGCTTAAAAGGCACCTACTGGAAAGATGGAGAGTTAGTTTTTATTAGGAACAGGAAAAAAGGCAACACTTTTAAACAGAAATGGGTGCCTTTTAGATTGTAGAAAGAATTTTTTTGCAATGTTTGGTGCTGAGGCCCTGGCACAGGGTGCCCAGAGAAGCTGTGGCTGCCCCTGGATCCCTGGAAGTGTCCAAGGCCAGGCTGGACAGGGCTTGGAGCCACCTGGGCTAGTAGAAGGTGTCCCTGCCCATTGCAGGTGTGGGATGGAATGGGCTTTTAAGATTTCTTTCAACCCAAACCTTTCTATGATTCTGTGAAATACAGTAAAATTAGCAGAAATAATATATTTTTAAAAAGCAATAAGCTACAAGTCAGATAAGTGCTTCAATTTTTGAAATAATTCTTTTCATTAAAAGCAAAAAGTGCTGCAATAGTCAAAAAACAACATATTCAATTTAAAGAACAACTTTAAAAAGATACAAAAAAATTTAAATATCTGTATGAAAAGATCAAATTATCCTCTATAACAGAATAGTTTTTAAAGTCACATTCTTAGACCATTCTTTTTTATGTTTCTTCTTTATAGTCTCTTCAAGTTATTGAATTAGTTTTAGTTTTTGAACAGCATTAAATAGATATCTTCACATCTTTGAAAAAGAACTAAGAGATTTTCAAAGAAATTTGTGTAGCAGATGTGTATTTAGCAGCCAAAATGAATGGGAAATATCTAAATTCCTTGGGCTATTTTCAGTGCACCAACCTACACATCTTACTGGGCTTGGAACTGTCTGTGTGATTTAATTCTGTAAGGTCTGAGGAGTTTAAACTTTTACATCTGCAGTTGTGGGTGGTGTCATCTTCCTGTTGATGCTTTTTAATGCTTTACCCAAGTGCCATGGAATTGAGACCATCCTAGCATGTCTGATTCTGATAAAATTCTTATTCTTTAATGCTACAGATACACCTGTGTTCTATTTTTACATGCCTCAGCAGTGAGGTTCCTTATAGATAAAAATATGCAATAAGTTTTGCTGACATGAGATTTTGACTTGCTTCCTGTATTTCCTACCTCACTTCTTTAAAGCAGGGAAAACACAGATGTTTTTCTGAAGCCATTTTAGAAATTCAGCAGCATAGCACTAAAAATTACTGATGGCTCTTAGGTGAGGAATGCACAGGAAATTTTACCCCCAAATCACAGAGTCAGAATCCCTGGAATTGTTCAAGACCAGGCTGGATGGGGCTTGGAGCAACTTGTTCTAGTGGAAGGGAATCCTTCCCATGGCAGGGAGTGGAACTGGGTGGGATTTAAGGTCCCTTCCAACCCCAAAATTCTCCAATTCCATGGTGTTTATCTATGCATGTTATAATGGAGGAGGACAATGGCCTAGAAATCAAATGCCTGCTCCTGTTACTGAAACACTCTGCAGTGCCTGTCTTTACTCAAGTATTCACTCAGTGAACCCCAAAATACAGATTTTGGAATTTTCTATGCTGCACTGGTAGTGTACAAGACATAAATGACTCATAAAGCAGTAAGGATGTCATATTTTAAATTGCTTTCCTATATGTTCACAACGTCTAAGAATTGCTTTGCCTTTTGAAATCTCACATACACAGTCATCAAATATACATTTCATGGGTTAATTCACATCTGCACCTGCATTTCCTGCTAAGAATTTAAGCCAAACAGAAAAGCAGAAGTTTTACTTGCACTCTTAAACTTGGCCAAAAATGATAAAGAATCTTTATTCCACAAGCACAATGTGGGAGCAAAAAAAAAATCATGGCACAGAAATTCATACACTGCAAAACCTGAATTCAGTCCAGTGAAAAATCAGCATTTCCTCAAGCTATCACATTTTTTTTATTCCTGGTCTAGTGGAAAGTGTCTCTGCCCATGTCCAAGGTGGAACTTGATGATCTTTAATGTCTGGTCCAATTCAGGTTTTTCTATGATCCCATGTTGACTTTATGATTGCATTTATTCTAAAGAACTGAAAACCATGAAAAAAGCATAAAGAAGTTCCTTCCAGCTTCCGGTGCATGTTTTCAAAATAAGCTTTTCCCAGAGCAGAATGAAATAAAAAGTTAAGTTTTGTTCAAGAGGAGTTTAACATTTACACAAACACTGTAATTTTAAAAAAGAAAAGCTCCCACCCCCATCCATTTCAAACAGTACTTTTCTGTTGTTTGTTTCAGCTTTGGTGTTGTTTTTAGAATCTGTTACTTTCTAATGAATACGAAAGGCTTTTCTTTTTTTTTTTTTTCTCCTTTTATGACATCTTCAATGTTTTGTTCACAATGAACAATTTAAGAATTCCACAGGCACTGTAATTCTAACTTAGAATGATGTTTGCTTTATTTCTTTCTTAGCTCAGCTGTTTTTGACACCTTTTGTTAGTTATATGCCAACTTAAAACATTGGAACTACTATTTATATTCATCTGCTTGATGAACTGTGTAGTTATTTCATAGATCTCCCTTTAAATAATACTGAATGTCACTTAAGTGCTCCATCTTACCACATTTTGAGCATGTTTCTTTCCTTGGCAGTAAGATTGAAAGAATATAAATAAAATAATTTTTTTTTTAATGGTGGAGAGTCCTCCCAAATTGCCATTATCACTTCCAGTTAATGAGCACTTCTTCTACTGGCAGGAGAAGGTGATTGTAATGGGATGAATTACCTGTCCAGCTTCTGTGAATCTCAGCAGGAGAGAACCCAAAGCACAGCAGGGACTCTGCTTCAAGGACTGAAGGGGGACAAATCCTTTCATTTGTTCTTTGGCATTTCTAATTCTATAAGAAACTCCTTTCAGGAACCTCAAGTCTTTTGTTGTTCGTTTGAGGTGACAGAACACAAGAGATTTCTTGCCTGGATTCCATTATCATGGATGTAAAATAAATTGGGTAAATACTAAATGTAATATTATAATTCATCTCTGTAGCTTGAGGAAGGGATAATTTAAAAAAAAAAATAAAAATTGGGGCATCTTCCAGCAGAGGAACAAGATTTCTCTGTAGAAATTATAGATAATGCATCCACAATAACACCAAAACATACTATTCCAAAACATTTGGTGTTTTCCATATCCTTCACATCAAATGAACTTTATTATCACAATTTTCTAGTACTTTCTCTGTACTGAAGTTTCTACTGTTTGGTGTTCAGTGTTTCTGTACTGTTTTCCTGTGTTACTGAAGGAATCCATGGAACAGTCAGGAGTTCAGCAGAACAAGAACTCACATGACTGAGTAACCAATTTCACAGCTTCTGAATTTTGGAGGTTTGTGCTCGTAAACATGTTGCATCTATTTTCAAACTGAATGAATGGGGTTTATATCCTCAAAGGTTTTCAACTCTCTCAGCTGCTGAATTTTATTTTGATAATTTTCCTTTTTCTTTTTTTAATGAATAAGCAGATGTCCTTCAAATAACCACACATTGCACAATATTGCATAAGGTGAGTAAAATGTCATATCAAAATAACAAGAAAGGCTCCTCTGCACATTTAAGCTTTATTTTCAGAATATAAGTGGTGCACTGCTTTTGCATCAGCTCCATAAATGGATTTAACTCCAATGGAAGAAAATTCAGTCAAGAAAACTCAGTGTATAAGGTTTTGCAACTGGTTCAGTCACCTATGCTTCAGCTGGGCTAATTTCTTTATTTGCGTTGTTAATTAATCATACAATAAGAAATATCCCTAAGTAGCAATTTATGAAGCACTGCTGATCAAAGTCCCTTTAATTTGCCATTCAAAAAATTTCCTTCTCTATTTACGTACAGAACAAGTCTAGAAGGTGGCATTAGCCAAGGTGGCATAGCAGAGTGACACACATCATCTGCTCCAACATCCTGCAGGACACAAAGTGCCCTAAAATTCTGGATGAGAAAGTTCTGAGCCATGAAACTTATCAAAAAGGGCTCTTGTTAGGCACACTATGTGTGAACACATTGTTGCAATGAACAGGACTCCAAGGCAGAGTTTCGTGCCAAAATAAAAAATACCGAGGTAGGAAATAACTACAAGGTAACCTGGTTTGTGTGATGGAACTTTTCCTTAGTTTATCCCCAGCCTTTCATCCAGGGATGAAACTTTTTCTCTATTTTGCTGAAATTTCCTTTCTCACCCCAGGTCTCTGCTTTAAGAAAAAGGCCTGTGCTCCCCTCTGCCATCACTGAGAAAAAAATAATCAAGAGACTTTTCGCTCCCTCAGCCCCCAGTGAGGCTCCTGTGTGATGCCTCAGCAGCGATTCCATGAACTCCGACTTCTAAGGCTGCAGGGGTTTTAAGGGAAGAGAAAAAAAGAACAGTGCACTGTAGGTCCTTGTGAGACACAGCACTAATGAGCAGAAGACCTCACAGATTATGTTCTTGCTGTAAAAATCCCTGGGAACTAGGGCAAAGCAATGCACAAGTGGAAAGAGGAAAGGCATTCTGGACTCCCTTTTTTTTGGCCAGGGGGTTGGTTGAAAAACTAGCCAAGGTGGATGAAAATTCTGGTCTCTTGAGCCCTCAGGGATATATTGAGGCCTCAAATCCATATCAAATCCCATGCCTGCTGCTGGAGCACAACAAGAAGGCTTGATTTGTTTAAAATTGTTGACTGGATGCTGGAAAGAGATTAACTTTAAGGTCCTTTCCACCTCAAACCTCTCTGTGATTCGATGATTTCTTGCGATGCATAATTATTTTGACAGCTTAAGCACTGCCCTGAGGTGACCAAAGTTATTTTGCTGTTACCTGGGTTGGGCACAAATCCAGGGGCTGTCGTGAGCAGCATTTTTGCTTCTCCATCACCCTTGCTGCCTGGAGGCAGCCTCAGTTCACATGCACGGGGAGGTGTTCACGGGGCCCTGAGATGTCTGCACAGCCTCCTTGGTGACACCAGAGCAGGTGCCCTGGCTCACAAAGGACTGAGCTGGGTGGAAACGTGTCACTGATAATTCACTTGGATCAGATGTCTTGCTTGTTAAGGCAGAAAACACACATCTTCTGTCGCCAGCATGCTCGCGGAGTCAGAGCATCTGACAGAGTTTGGGCTGGAGGGACTTTAAAGCTCACCTCGTTCCAACCCCTGCTACTCACCCCAGTGGAAACCTGCTCTGCTGAGGTAAAGTCTTAGGGTCAAAGGGACTTTCTCCTGCTCTTGGAGTTCCTCATACATAGAACATGAAAGCCTCCCCACCAAGATTTCAGAGCTGTGTCTGTTTCTGATGTGTCATCGAAGAGTTACCTTACATCCTTAAATCAACTATTCATCATTAACACCTGGATGTTTAGTTAAAATTTAGGTTTTGACATGGGAGAGCATTGGGAGGGAGAAACCTGCTCTGCTGAGGCAAAATCTCAGGGTCAAAGGGACTTTTTCTCTTGGAGTTCCTCACACAGAGTAAACAAACCCTCCCCACCAAGATTTCGGAGCTGTGTTTGTTTCTGACCTGTCATTGAAGAGTTACCTCACCTTTTTAAAGCAACTATTCATCATTAACACCTGGGAGAGAGCATTGGGAGGGAGAGACCTGCTCTGCTGAGGCAAAATCTCAGGGTCAAAGGGACTTTTTCTTTCTCTTGGAGTTTCTCATACATAGTAAAGGAAACCCTCCCCACCAAGATTTCAGAGCTGTGTTTGTTTCTGACGTGTCGTTGAAGAGTTATCTCACCTTTTTAAAGCAACTATTCATCATTAACACCTGGAGGTTTATTTAAAATTTAGGTTTTGACATCAGAGGAGGCAGACAGAAGAGCAGCTGTCTAAAGAGAGGTGTAGAGAGAGGACAGGGACACCCAGCACTGGTGAGTTCCTCCCTGTGTCTGTGCTACCACACACCAAAACTGGAAATCCTCTGGGGGTTGCTGTTGTTAATTTAACTACTCTTTAATAATTTCTCTGTAATGCAGGAAAAGACTCCTCATGCTAACCCTGGCTTTTCTTGCATTGCTTCACGTTTTCAAGGCTTTACATTTCACTGTAGCAACATCGGATTTTGTATAGTAATTTACTTCTAAGAATTCTCAGAACTGTAAGCTGACTTCAGTTTTATGCTGAAGAAATAAAATTTCCTTCAGATGAGCTGAACACATTGCACATTTGGTGTATTCATCTTATCCACAAGCTTTGATGAATGGCTAAATCTTTAAAAAAAAAAAACAAACAAAAGAGGAACTTTATAGACTGAAAATATTTAGCCTACATTTCCAGTACAAAAAAGAATGTTACAGACCATAAATGGCCTTTCTGATATACATTCTATGTATCTCAATATTTATCCAGAAGGTATTGAAGAAACTGCCCTTCTTCAAACTTAGTTAAGCATATTCAAGAACAAACAAATCCATGCGAATGTAAACTTCCACATTTTCTCTAATAACCCAGTAAAACCAAAGCCTAAGGGGATTCTAATAAGGCTTAATCAAAGTCTTTTTGTACAAATACTTTACTGAGAGGATTTTTTTTTAATTGGAGAGTTTGCAGTAATATATTGCTGAGAATAGAAAGAAATAATTTTTCTAGGAAAGTTCCAATTAATTTTAATAGTCTCAAATTTTTACCATTATTGTATCAATACTTTTTCTTCTGGATTCTTGTTTTTTTCTCCTTGGTACTGAACAAATGAAAAGAAAGATGAGATTTTCTTCCATCACAAAAGGCATTCTCAGCATGCAAATAAATCCCAAGTTAAATGTTCACTACCCATTGCAAAGTCAAAAGTTTTGCTCCCAAATTAAAACATTTCTGCCCTTTACCTGCCAGGATCTCAAGTCCTAGCCACCTTTTGCTTTTGGATCTTCACCATTAAATGTTTTCGCTGCTCTCCAGTCAGAGAACTACTGCATCAGCTTCTCCTTCCTGTTGTTTTCTTGACCTAACCTTTTACTTTGCCTGTCTCTTTTCCTCCTGTTTCACCATTTGTTGCTGCCTCTGCATTCACATCAGCCAACTCCTTCAACCATTTGTCCTCGTTAAAAGTGGAAAAAGGTGCATTGCAAAGGAGGTGATTTTTCTCCTTAATCCTGTTAAGAATTAAACCTAAACTATATTAAATTTTATACAGATGTCAGAAGGCACAGAGGCACCACAAGGGCTACTCCCCCATCAAATTTTAACCACATTTGCTGAAGTCATTAAGAATGACATCAACAGAAATTTAAGTAATGAAGAACAGTTTACTTTGCAATAGCCTTGATTTTGGTAATACTAGGAAAGGGGCCTGGGAGTGGAAGCTCCTTTAAAAAATCCCACCAAGACAGCTTTAGTCAAAAAAAATTTAAATTGGATCAAGACACAAGCAGTTGAGAAAAGGGTAGAAGAAGCTTCTGAAACACATGAAAATAGGTCTGCTCCAGTATCAACAGTGCAAGGGCCCCACCAGCAATTTTAATTTCCAGTACTTGAAATGTTTTTAGGAACTGAGAATGAGAAATCATTTTCTTTCTAGCACTGGCTGGGAATTCAGGGAGCCAAGCAAGGCTTGTTTCCCTAGGTATGAAATAAATCTTACCTCTACATGGATTTTTACTGACCTGACAGATTAATTACAGAGAGTTGGAAAGTGGAAATCTTGTAAATCAAAGGATATTTTGTAAATCAAAGGGACTTTTTGTTTTTTTGACATTTATTTAAAAGAATGCATGGAATTTTGGGGCCAAATCAAAGACATAGTGTGTCTCATCTTCATTTAGGAATACTGAATCTTTCTTAAATTTAGGCACAGGGCAGCTTGCTTACATTGACAGGACTGACTTGCTGGATAGCTGCTGCTGAGTTTCTGTGAGAAACCATCCAGACAGCAAAATGATCCATTGGAGAGGAATCCACTCACTTGGAAAACTTCTCTAAGCCAAGAGGGTAATTACCCTTCCACAAGGTTCAATTTATTGCCTTTTGAGACAGTGAGGGATTTTAAAATCTGATTTATGATATTTGTGCTCTGACATTCCAGCAGAATACTTGTCTAAAAAAAATGCCCTGAAATACTTGACACTGTAGGTTACCTCAGTGCTACATATTGATTGAACAAGGTCTCACTGACTGGAATTTCAAGTGTTTCATCAGAGAAAGGCAGCACCAGCGAGCTCAGCTGACCCACCTGTGCATTAATGACAATAAAGTGTAATTACACAAAGCCATCAGGTTGCTGGTACATCCCCTAAAATCTCACTCATTTGCAAGAATCTGATTTTCACTAAGGACAAGAGAGGTTTTTAAGATATTTTGTACATTGTGGGGGTCCCACAGAGCTGTTCT
>VZRF01005843.1:0-25346 GCA_013396875.1 Vireo altiloquus
TGGGGCAGCTCTGCAGGTGGGACCCTTCCAGGTGGAGCAGAGGAACAGAATCCCCCTGTGGCCCTGCTGCCCACCCTGGGGGGATGCAGTGTGGGGCTGCTTCCAAAAGGTGAAGTGCAGATTCCTGGATCGGGAGCAAGTCTGGTCCCATGCTTCCCCTGCTCAGTGCAGGTGTTGGTGCCAGTGCCAAATGGTAGTGATGGCCTTGCCTGGTACCCGAGGGCAGCGCCTGGGCACTGGTGCAGGAGAGCTGTTTCCTAGCCCGGAGCCCAGAGAGCTGGGATGTCCTGGTGGTTCCTCCCAAAAGGGAATGAAATTGGTTTTTCTCCCAAAATTGCTGGGTGAAGCTGAGAAGCTGTCTGGATAAACCCTGCAAGGGGCAGGGCCTGCTATGGATGGCTCTGGGCTCTGCTGGGGGAGCTGGAGAGGGGTTTGGAGGAGGAAAGGTGGGGAGAGAACAGGGAAAGGAAAAATGGAGAGAGAGAGTCTCCTCTTGAGAGAGCAATGGGGTTCTCAGCAGGAGGAGGACAGAGGGAGAGGGGCTGGAGATGAGTAGGAGGAGCACCCCACATTTGGGACCCCCATGGATGGGGTTCTCACTTTGCTCTAGTGCCACTCATCACTGCATCTTTCAGAACTTTGAGGGGACTTAGAAAAATGAGGGAGAGGAACTTTTTGTATGGGCAGATAGTGATAGGACAAAGGAGAATGGTTTTAAACTGCCAGAGGGGAGGGCTGGATGGGATATTGGGAAGGAATTGTTCCCTGGGAGGGTGGGCAGGCCCTGGCACAGGGTGCCCAGAGCAGCTGTGGCTGCCCCTGGATCCCTGGCAGTGTCCAAGGCCAGGTTGGACAGGGCTTGGAGTGACCTGGGACAGTGGGAGGTGTCCCTGCCCGTGGCAGGGAGTGGAATGAGATGAGTTTAAGGTATTTTCCAACTCAAACCATTCCATGGTTCTCTCTCAGGTGTTGGGAGCTGGCAACTCGAAAGTGCCCCATGCCCTCCGGGCTGGTTCAGCCCCTGCTCTGTGAGCGGAGCTGTCTCAGCAGCCCACACACTCTGCTGGCACAGGGACACAGCTGGGCCCTCCCTCAGCTCCCTGCAGAGCCCTTTATCCCTGTGTGCCACTTGTGTGTCTGTACGCTGGGGAGCACTCTTGCCTCTCCCTGCACGTCTCACACGGGGTGCTCAGAGCATGTGCAGCTCCCCGCGGGGCTCAGGGACACTTTCCCCTCAGTGGTGCTGCTCTTCTCCTCCCTTCACCCACTTGCTTAGAAGCAGTTTAGTGGACAAGCTGCATTCTCAGTTTGCAATTTGTCAGTGGCTCAGCAGGCTGGAGTTCCTCCATTAAATGCTTTTCCCTGGCTAACTGTGTGTGTTTCAGGGCAGAGGGAGGAGCTGATGCTCAGGTGGGCTGGGAGCTGTGCACCTGTGTGCTCACAGTGGGCTTGAAGACCCCTTACCCAGAGCAGCTGCTTGATTTCAAGACTCCAGGTGCTCAGTGGGAACACGGGAAGAGGCACTTTGACTGTCCTGCTTTTTCTTTCCCCTTTCTCAAGAGAGACTGGGAGGAAGGGAGGGTTAGATGACTACACATGTGCTCAAGTGGTTGTGGAGCAAAAGCAGCCCTTTGGATTCTGGTGAAGCTGACACAGAGTTGTGTTCTTTGCTGGAGCTGCAGAGCCTGGCAGTGCTCAGGTGCCTGGACACACAAAGCTGTCCCTGGTTCTCACCCTGCCCCTTCCCGAGCTGCCCCCAGGACCCTGCTGCAGAGGTGACCTCTTCATCCCACAGGGTGTGGGCATGAGCTGCCCTTTGGCTGGCAGTCACCTCGCTGCCTGAGTGCCAGGAGATGGGTGCTGGGCTGCATTCCCCAGCCTGCTCCCAGCCCAGAGGGTGCTCCAGGCTTGTTTTCCTTTCGTGGCTCTGCTTTTCTGCCACACTGAAGGGAGAGATGCCGAGTTACAGCTATCCATGGGTTGTGCTGGTTGGTTTGGCTCAGCAGAGGAGTGTTCCTCGTGCTGGGCACTGCTCTGGCCCAGGGGACAGTGACCTGCCCTCCTCTGTGCCCACAGGGGGTGTGGCAGCTGCTTTGGTTCAGCCAAAGAGGTTGGGATTAGAGGGCTCTGACCTGCTGGGAGTGAGCTGGGATGAAAGCTCAGCTTGGCGTGCCAGAGCTGCCATCTGAGCCTGTGGGTATCTGCCACCAAAAATGTTTCCCTGGAGCACCAGGAGAGGGGTGGGTTGCTCTTTTTGATGTGTTTCTTCTAAGCACAGGCCAGGGGTGCAGACTTGCAGCCCTTTAAGCAGTGGGGAGATGGGGCTGGAGCGCTTCTCCCTTTGCCAGTGCCATCAGTGGCAGAAGGGCCACGTCCTGTACCCAGCTGCTGGTGCCAGCAGTGTGTGGAGGAGCCACGTGGTTTGTGCTGCCCTGAGTGGGACACAGGGACCTGGAGATGTGATGCTCTCTGTTCGGGGAGTTTTCCAAACACCATTCAGCTTTCAGGGCTGTTCTAGGAGATGAGAAAGTTGCCCAGTACCAGCACAGCCAGCTTGGGTGCAGAGGGGGTGGGAGAGGAGGGCTCTCCTCGGGAGAGGGTTCCTTGGCAAGGCCTTGGCTCTCCTGTGCTTCCCAAGCTCCAGCAGCCCTTTCTTTCCCCACCACGTTCACTGATTGCTGCATTTGAACTCCCTGTTATTCAACCCCTGCTTTTTGGGGAACACCCAGTGACAGGGGTCCTTGACAGGGGCTGGGGACAGAGGGACTCTGTGGGGCTCAGTGAAAGCTGAGTGTGGATGTGTGGGACACAAAACACGCTGCAAACCCCGAAAACTCCGACTGCGATGTTCAGAGCTGTCATAAACTGATCAAAACCAGATTATCTGCATCCATCAGAGATCTTAAAGGGTCCTTCTCACTTCTTGGGACTGTTATGAGGCCGTGACCACCACGTCCAGGAGGAGGAAACTCGGAGCTGAGGGGAGCAAGGGGTGGGAATGAGAGCCGTGGGGAAAGCGCTGGTGGTCCTGCTCTGAGGTGTTCCCGGGGGAGCAGCATGGTGTTAAATGTCATTTTAATGGGGACAGCAGCCCCCTAAATGCAGCAAAATGCAACATGAGATGAATCAAAGCTGGGTTAATGGTGGAAAATGTCCATGGCTTTTAAAAACTAATATTGCTGCGGGACTCGGGCTGTGTGTCACAGGAGACCCCAAAGGGTTGGCCCTTGGCTTGGCCCAAGAAAATGGGAGAAAAGCTCCTGGCTGCTGGAATGTCTCTGTTGAACTTAGGGTGGTGGGGCAGAGGAGGGAGGGAGAGGAGCAGTTACACAAGATTTGCTTAAAGGATACTCTACCCTCAGATCAGCAACGATGGAGAAAAGGGAGCAGCGAGAGGGGAGGGAGAATCTTTCTATCACCGTAGTTGTGGGGGGTAAAGGGAAAGCCAGACTTTCCCCCTCCTTTAGAGTACCCCATCCCATGGATTTAAACACTGGCTTTAAAAGGAGAATAAAAAATAATGAGGACATGGATAGATGGTTTCTTTTTATCTCTACAACTGAAGAGATAAATGTGACATTAATTATGTGACACAGCTTTGAAAATCATTATGTATCTCTGGCTTTTCTTAAAGGAGGTTTCATATTTCTGTCTGGGACTAATAAAGAAGGACAATTTAAAAGAAAAAAAACTTTAAAGATGATCTGTAGGGAGAGTTTGTTGTCTTAATTTTCCCTTCTGTAGATGAAGCTTGTTGAGCTCTCCCGTCTCTTGCACGGAGTTAGCATGGGTGTGCAGGAGCTGCGGGGGAGGGAGGAGCAGGAGGGTGAGTTTAATAGGACAGAGTGTGCTTTGGGATGGCTGGGGGTGAGAGGGAACCACGGGAGGGGGAAGTGTTGAACTCTGCTCCCAGGAGAGAGGCAATGACAGCAGGCAGCAGCACTGAGTGAGCAGTTCAGGCCTGCAGGCAGCTGCCTCCTGAGCTGGTTGGGATAGGGCAGGGATCAGGTGGGGGAGGTTTGTGATGACATTTGAAGTCCTGTTTGTAGCACCCTACAATCATTTAGGTTGGAAAAGCCCTTTAAGATCAAGTACAGCCATGAACACAGGACTGCAAGGCCACCACTAAACCACATCCCAAGTGCCACCTTATCATAGAATCATCACAGTATCCCAGAATCCAGGTTTGGGTTGGAAGGGACCTTAAAGCTCATCTTGTTCCACCCCTGCCATGGGCAGGGACACCTTCCACTGTCCCAGGCTGCTCCAAGCCCCAATGTCCAACCTGGCCTTGGGCACTGCCAGGGATCCAGGGGCAGCCACAGCTTCTCTGGGCACCCNGTCCCAAGGGCTGGGGCAGCTCTGCAGGTGGGGTCTCACCTGAGGGGGCAGAGGGGCAGAACCCCCTCTCCTGCTGCCCATGCTGTGGGATCAGCCCAGAACGGGGGTTTCTGGGTGCTCACAGCTGGGGCATGGCCACTTTCTCATCCATCAGCCCCCCAAGTCCTCCTGCTCAGGGCTCCTCTTGATCCATTCTCTGCCCAGCCTGTTCATGTGCTTGGCATTGCCCCAACCCTTGCCATGGGCGCTGGATCTGCCCAGTGCCAGGGATTCAGGCTGCAGGGACCAGCATATCTCATGAGCTGGGGCTCAGCATCTGTGACCTGTGTGTCTGCAGGGCTCGAGCTTGCACAGCATGATGCTGCCTCATGGTTTACCGAAACTTCACTGAGGTTGAGATCCCTCTGTATCCTGCTCCCCCCCTGCAGCAGCCTGTACAGGGGGATTATTGTTTCAGAGGGCAAAGCTTCCCCAAACTTGGCACTGGCTTGATGTCTTGCCGCTGCTGTTTTGGTGAGGAACCTGCTGCCCTGTGCTCCCTGTATGGGGCCAGTCCACCCATGGGGCACTGCAGGTCCTGCTCCACTGCCCAGGGACGTTGGAGCTCTGACCCTCCTGCCCAGGGACCCCCAGGCACCCATGGCCCTGCACCACCCCTCACCTGTGCAGCCAGTGCAGCTCTTCAGCTTGGCACGAGTGCTGCCCCAAACCTGTCCTGGGGGGACCTTCCTGTCCCCTTTCTCAGTCTCTCCATGGAGAGATTTCTGCTGGGCGAGTCTGGGTGAGAGCAGAGAGGGCTCTCGGGTCACTGCTGCCCATCAGAGCCCACCCCAGTGGCAAAGGGTCACTGTGCTCTGCGGTGCCCCTCGGGCACGTGCAGGGTGATGGGGCACAGACAGGACAATGTCGTGGTCACCGCAGGGAAAGGCAGAAGGGAAACACCCCTGGGACAAAACAGGGAGGTTCCTGCTGCTGTCAGTGCCCTCCCCTCCAGCACCAAATAAATTGTGGAAACGCATCGCAGAGAAACGCAGCCCTGAGTTTGGGTGGGTTGGGTGTCTAGAGTACATGGTGGTTTGGGGATTTTTATAACATTCATCTGCACGCTGGATGATGAAAGGCTAATAGCTCCCGGATGGGAGCTCTCCAGGGAATTCCATCTTGCTACCAGAGATGGGCTCCAGGGAAAAGCCAGGCAGCTCAGAGCCATGCTCCAGCGGGGATTTTTCTCCTGCCTCATGAATGGTGGCCAGGAGTCTGATGCAGCCGAGCCTGTTCCACCTTGGCATCTTCCCAAGGCAGGCTCATGCCGTGGTCCTCCTCCTCCTCCTCCACCCTGATGGATGGTGGCCGGGCCGCTGGGGGACCTGCAGGATGATGTCACCCTCTGCGGTGGCTCCTGCTGTGTGGTGGCCGTGGTGGCCCCACGTCACCTCCAGCGCAGGCCCTGCTAATATTTGCTTTATGACACATCTCTGATAGTGCTCGGTGTGCGCTCAGCCAGTCCCTAGAACTCAGCAGCGCCGGCAGGACGTTGGACCAACAATAACAAAAATAAATCACTCCACACTTTCTGTTGGGTGTATATTTAGTGGTTACTGTGCACGAGCCCCCGGGAGAAGCTGATGTGTTTATTGGGGCCAGCCCTGCCCCTCCCAGCGCTGCCCCTGAGGCTCGCTCATGCCGGGCTGCAGAGCCCAGGTCACCCTGCTGTCAGCAGCTCTGTAAATCGTGGAGCTCTCCGTGCCCTCGCCCAGCACCGACCTGAACTTTCCTTGGAACGCAGGGAACCGGCAGAGCCCACCCAGAAGGTTTTGGGAGGGGAAGGGGGAGGCCCAGGGATGCCCCCCGTGTGCTGCTCCCCCCCGAGCTCAAACACAGGCTCTCATGTACCCTCAGCAGCGATGTCTCTTCTCCTGCACTGCCTCCTCAGCCTCCTCCCAGATGGAATTTTAAGCACTCCAACCTCAGCAACCACCTTTCAGCTCCAAAGTTTTCTGAAGAAATAGAAGCGTGTGAGCTGCAGGGTCGTTCTTCCTGCTGCCCTTCCCTGCACGTGCTGTCTCCAGCCTGTGTCCCCTGGCAGCTCGTGGCAGTAGCTGCTGTTCTGTTAAAAACAGCCCTACCAGTGTCCTCGTCCCTGGGCCAGCTGCCTGTGCCACAGGGGCTTCCAGGACCCATCTCCTGCTGAAGGATGCTCTCTGGCTTGCAGCATCATCGGGCAGGCAGGCAGGTGCTGTGTAAATGGACAAGGGAAGAGATACCTCCACTCCTCTGACCCTCACCTGAGCAAAACCCCTGTTCCCTGTGCTCCAATCTGGCATGTTTTTAAAGGATCTAGCAGTATTTATTTTATGCAGTAGTACTGGGCGTGGTGGGAGGTGATAGAACCCCCTTGAAATGCAGAAACCTGCATGGCCTAAATCTTCTGTTGCTTTGGGATACATGGAGGGGAAGTCTGGGAGGGAGGTAGGACATGGCCATTCCTGTGGGCAGCACCTCCACTGGGAAAGGCTCTGGCCTCTCCTAGGGGAGAGCTCATCTGTGGTAGTGCTTGGGCTGCAGGGATGGAACCTTTCCAAATACTGACAGGCTTTTCTCTATTATTAAGATCTGATGTGTTTTTTCTCCCATTAGGATACAGACAGAATCGTTCTTTACTTTCTCTGCCATGCATGGGATGAGTCCCAGTCTCACACCAATTCCCTGCCCTGTTTCTTCTTGGCTAAAGCCCTTATGTATTACCAGATCGTGGTCTGGCACTTCCAGTACCCAACCCTTTGGCTCATGGTGTCAAGTTATGCCTTTCTGAAGAAGTAATCTCCAGGTGGCTGCGTGTCCTGGCACTCGTGGGGCTGTGACCCCATGGCACACAGGGACTGTGACCCCATGGCACATGTGGGGCTGTGACCTCATGGCACTCCTGGCTGTGACCCCATGACACTCCTGGCTGTGACCCCATGGCACTGCTGGCTGTGACCCCATGGCACACGTGGAGCTGTGACCCCATGGCACTCCTGGCTCTGACCCCATGGCACTCCTGGCTCTGACCCCATGGCACACAGGGACTGTGACCCCATGGCACTCCTGGCTGTGACCCCATGGCACTCCTGGCTGTGACCCCATGGCACACATGGACTGTGACCCCATGGCACTCCTGGCTCTGACCCCATGGCACTCCTGGCTCTGACCCCATGGCACACCTGGCTGTGACCCCATGGCACTCCTGGCTGTGACCCCATGGCACACATGGGGCTGTGACCCCATGGTACACCACCACGTCCCGTGTCCTTGCCCAGAGAGCAGGGTGTTACTCTGGGCTTGAGCTCTGCTGCTCCCACTGCTCTGAGCTCTGGGATCCTGGAGGAGGCTGCAAAGGCCTTTTTGCTCTCTGTGCCCCTCCTGTGTTCCCCACTGAGGAGGGGGAACCCCCAGCCCTGCCAATGCTCTCAGGCTTTTGTTGGTAGCTGTGCCCAGTGCTGCCTGCAGGCAGGACCTGTCCTTTTTTGGTTTCTAGCTGGGTATGGAGGAACCTCTGTGTATCCAGAGGGAATTCCCACCAGCTCCCAGCCCCGCAGCTGCAACAGAGGGTGGGCAAAACAAACTGATGCCTTGGCTTCTGGGCTCTGGCTCCTTTCTCTGTGCTGGTCCCCAGGTGGGCACCGGTGGAGCTGGGCACAGGCACATCCCTGGTGCTTGCAGGGCAGGCCAGGGCTCAGCCAGGTTCTGCTTCACCCCACCATGGCCCCCAGACGTGACAGGACTGCTCACCCAAGGCCAGAAAAGCACTGAGGGTTGGGAGCAGCCTGGGAGGGGTGTGGGTGTTGGAGCCCACAGCCCAGGGTGTGTGGGGATTAAAGCTAGCTCATGGCTCTGCTGGTGGCCCTGGGCAGCCACTTGGCCGCTGAGGGCAGCAGAGCTGTCTCCACACTCCCACACCAAGCCCAGGACTGTGCCTGGCTGTCCTCCTGTCCAGCCTCAAGCTGCTGCACACTTTGCTGGGGTGGAGCAATGCTGGAGCATGAGTAATGATCCAAACCAAACCAGACTTGGCTCTTCTGCCTGCCTGAGTCTCTGGCCTGATCTCTACCCTCTGCAAAGCCTTTTTTTCCACCAGGGCACTGCTCAGGAGGGAATGCAGGAGTGGTTTGCACCATTTTAAGCTCAGTACAGTGTTAGGACCAGGCTTAATGCAAAACTTCTGAGGATGTTTTACCCACCATGCCACCAGCTGATCTTCTGAGTCAAAATCTTTGTCCCACTGCTAACCTTCTTCATAGTGAAGATTGTCACCTGCCTTGATTGACCCCCAATGGGACCTTGCTGTAAGATCTTGCTTTAAGGTACACTGCCAGGACAAGGGGGAATGGCTTTAAGTGATTTAGACCAGATGTTAGGAGTAAATTCTTCCCTGTGAGGGCAGGGAGGCCCTGGCACAGGGTGCCTAGAGAAGCTGTGGCTACCCCTGGATCCCTGGCAGTGCCCAAGGCCAGGTTGGACATTGGGGCTTGGAGCAGCCTGGGACAGTGGGAGGTGCCTCTGCCCATGGCAGGGGTGGGATGGGATGGGCTTTAAGGATCTTTTCCCACCCAAACCCTCCTGGGATTCTATGACCACCTGAGGGTCCACCAGAGCAGAGAGTGGGGATGGAGAAGGCACATCCACCTGGGCAGTGCAGGGCAGTTGTGTGCTCATGGGCAGCTGCCAGACAGGACCCCTCCCCCTGGCTGGGCAGTGAGGTGACCTCGTGAGGTAACATGACCATCATACCTGGTCAGCTCAAGGACAGCAAACACATCCTAAGGAGGATTTGCTTGTGGGAGCATCTGGGTCTGAAGTCGAGGCAGAGGTTGCCTCAGGAGCCCAGTGGATGAGGAGGTGGCCATGGCCTCCAAAGCCCCCAGGAGCCCCCTGGAGTCACCTCTGAATGTGGCTGGTCCTTGCTTCCCTTGGGCCTGGTTGCCCACACCGGTGATGGGTTTCCCAGCATCTCCTCCTCTCAGCAGCTCAGCCTGGATCACACCATGGGCTGGCCTTGCCCTGCTCCTTACATGGATCACCCATCTGTGCTCCCAGGCCTTGGCAGGGTGGGCAGAGGCTTTTCCCCAGCAGCCTGTGGAAGCCAATGTCGAGTTTTCTCTTGGCATCAGTGCATTTCAGATAAGAACTGTAATTGCTGCTCAGCACTGTAAATCTCAGCTCTCTGCTCCCAGGCCTGAGCCTGCCTGCCTCGGCCTGGGAATGCCATGGAGCAGCAGAACATTTGCATGTCCTGATTGCTGCAAGGCTGCTCCTGAGCAGTCAGGTATGGTTCCATCAGCACAGTCCCAGCCTGCCAGTGGCGAGGCTGGCTGGCTTTGGGGGCAGTCTGTGCTCTGGGGTCTGGCAGTGCAGCCCCTTGGAGTCACTGAATGCTGCACTGAGTGTGTTCTTCCCCTCTGGAGTGGGCAGAGCTAATGCCAAGGGGCAGGAGGCCAGGCAGCCCCGGCCTTGGAGGAGTGCTGTGCTGGAGAAAGGGCAGCAGCAGGCAAAAGATCTTCATCTGGGAGGAAAAGCAGCCCCTGGCGTGGCAGAGAGCATTACTCCAAGATCCAGCAGTCTCTGAGGTGTCCCTGGAGCCAACCCACACCCTGCCTGCTTGGCTGGGGGCAGGGACGCTGCGGGGTCTGCATGGATTGTGCTAAACAGGTCCTGCCATTGCAGGAGATCCAGGCTTCAGCCACACCCCGCTCAGCCCTGGAGCCCCTGGCTCCATCCCCAAACCATGGCCGATTCCCAGAGTGACTCTGCCCTCATCTCTGTGGGTCTGCGTTGGAGCTCCAGGCCTGGTCCTGCCCCTGACTGTGGCTCGGTGTCCCAGCATGACCTCAGAGATGTCCCATCCTGTTGGAGTCCAGGAAAGCTGGAAAACTTTTCCTGTGGCTGTGAGGGGTCCCATACCCACCCTGAGCCCCCCAGGGGGACACAGCCTTTGATCTGAGCCCCTGGGAAAAGCTCCCAACACTCCTGGATGAATTGAAAGCATCGAGAGTGTGAAATGGATTGTGGTTTAGTTTATCACAGGGTGAAGGTTTGTAGTTCTAGGTTTTGTTGTATACAGATAAATGGAGGCAAAACATGGGGGATTCAGGGCATTGGCTCTGGGTTCTCTTTTCTTCTCCTTCTTCTCCATTTCCTGAGGTCAAGTGAGCATGGGGTCATTGGTGGAGGGAATTTGATGTAGAAGAAACGTGTTAGCAAGAATTAGAAGTTATTGGTACAAAAGGAAAAATAGAATACCTTGTTGTGAGTTATTGGATGATAAGGTTTTAAAAACTTGCCTCACACAAGCTGCAGCAGCCATGGCAGCTCTGAAAAACTACAGCAACAGCCAGGCACAGGCTGTGCTCCTGAAACTGAGATAAGAAAAAATAAACAACCCAAGAAACTGCAACAAAAGCTTCATCTCCTTCATTCCTGATGTGAGTCTTTGAAAAAGAAGAAAAATTAGCCAGCCAGGGGCCCTGAGGCTCTGTCACCATCCCACCAGTTCACTCGTTATCTAGACTCCTGCTTGAACCTGGCCGTGACCCGCAAGTGTTCCCTGCCTCTCACAGGGCAGTGATGGTCCTGCTGTGAGCTCCTCCCAATTCCTGGGCCTTGCTGCACCCCAACACTTCCCACTGAGGCTTGGGAGCAAGTTGGAAGTGCTGCCTGGGGCTGGCAGAAGCTTCAACAGGGAAGCAGAGCTTTGCAGAGACCACCTTCAAAACACTTCCAGAATCTCCAGTATGATGGGAGAGAAGGTTCTTGTGGCAAGGTCTGCCCACCTGGGAAAGATGTCACAGGTTTGCTCTGTCCCCAGAGCTGTCAGCTGTGCTGGACACTGAGCTTGGACACAGCTGGCAGGAGAGCAGCACTGAGGGACAGCTGGAGCAGGGTGTTCACACCACACATGGTCCCATCTCCTCCAGGTGCAAGAGACAGCCAGGCCACCCCTGGAAACACATGGGCACTAAAGGCTGCATGGAACTCTGTGGATGGCTCCACGATACCTGTGCCTACTGCACCTGCTGGCCTCCTCAGACAGGACCTGCTCCTGCCTCTCGCCTTGGAAGGGAGCAGGAATGCTGCTGGAGAGGCGTGGACTGATCCTGCTGCGTGCAGGTCGGGAGTATTCTGGCTGCTCCAGGCTTTGCAGCTGACAGAACACCCCAGGAGCACAGCCAGTGGACAGGGGTTGGGATCTGCAGGTCCCACCTGAGCTCTCAGGGCTGCTCCCCTTTGGCCAAGAGCTTGGGAGCACGAAACAAAGAGCTGGGGGGGTCCAGAGGAAAGCAAACACTGCTGAACTCATCGTGGCTTTGTGTCCTTGTTGGGGAGCACAGGGACAGGCAGGGTGCCCAGCCCCCACATTGGCACCCTGCAGAAGGTGCTGCTGTTGCAGGACAGAGCTCTCTTGGGTGTCTGGGGTGTGTGGAGAGGAAGACTTTGTTCTCCACTGTGATGAAGGACCAGACCATCCTGCTCCCTTCCCACCTGCTGGGGGTAGAAGGACCTGCTCTGTCCTCCACGGCCACTCCAGCACTCTTGGAACAGCAAGTCCTGAGTGTGCATACCCGGGGCAGGCTGGTGTCTGCTCTGCTTCAAAAATAACCCTTGTGGAGCTCTGTTCCCACAGTCTCCTTGGGAGAGGAATTTGTTACTAATGTGCCTGTGAAATGAGCTGAGTGGTTTTTTACTCCCCACCATTTATATGAATGTGGCAGTGACAAGCAGGAAGGTTTGGTTCCCTTGGGAGCACATCTTTGCGATGGCACAAAGGCTGAGCAAGGAGCGGGGAAGAAATCAGTCACTGTTTTGCCTCTGCAGGAAGGAATCAATGAATTTGTGCCTGTGACGTGACTATGGAACCCCCAAACCTCCAGAGACACCTCTGTGCTCTGCCACACACCCTGTGCTGGGGCTGCACTTGCACATACAGATCTGGTCACACATCTGGTCAGAGGGTGTAATTATCTGTGTCTTGGTTTTACACTAGAAACATGGATTTTTACCTTTTTTTTATTTTTTTTTTCTCTTCAATAACTGAGAAAGACCCAGAAGGTTTTTTTATTTTTTTTGTTTTGCTTTGCTTCTAGGTTTAAAGAATGAAAAGTCTTAATTTTTAGAAATCTCTTTATTCCTAAAATTAGGTTCTTTAGATCTTTAAGAAAGATCCAAAGGATCAGGTTTTCCCTCCTATTCAGTGTCTCATTCCAGCTGGGATATTGCATCTGTTGGTTCTTAGGAATCTTTGTGATTTTTAAGTGCTCCATTGCCCAGGATTAAGGAGTGAAGATGGAGGTGGTTAAAAGACATCTCACCTGTGGGGAGGTTCAGCAGGTGAGATGTCCTTCAGCCAGGCAGTGACTCTCACACTCCTGTGTGTTTCCTGCTCCAGGACTTTCACCAAAGCCCTGGGAAGCAGTGGGTTCTGGTTTCCAAAGGCACAGGAGAAAGGTTTCTGCCTTATCCTGTGGTCCCAGCGCTCCTGGCGTGGGGCTGGAGCCTTGGGGTCACCCTGTGCTCGGCCAGCTGAGCAAGGTGTGCACTGGCTCTTGGTTTGTTGGGTGTCCTCGGGACCAGGGAGCTCTGCCTGAGGAGAGGTGGTGTTTTAAACCACCTGAGCTCATCCAAACATTTCTGGGAGCAGCAGGTCGGGGTTTCCCCCACAGTCAGAGCAGGAGAGATGTCTCTCACCTGGCTGTTGGGCTGACTGCCAGAATCCACCCGAGGGCTTCTCTGTCCACCCTGGGATGTGTGCTGTGGGCATCTCATGGTGCTCCTTGTCTGGCAGGGAGGGAGAGCCACCGGCGGGCACGGACACGGTTCCCATCTGTGCTCTGTCCAGTCCTGACTGCAGGGGTCCCTTCTGTATTTATGGGCTTTTCTGACATTTTCGTGCTGGGTTTCATGGTCTGAAGCTGCTCTGCTGGAGGAAGCTCCTGTGAGCTCCTCTCAACACAGCCCAAGCACTCTCTGCCTCCTTCTGCCCAGCCAAGAGCTGGACATTACCAGGCGCCTTCATCCCATGGGAAATGCCTCCCTCCCAACCCCTGGGGCTTTCCATGCCCTTATTCCTTTCTCTGGTGCCTGTCCCTGCAAACAGGCTCTGCTTCACCCAGCTGGCTCCCCCGTGGGACAAGCAGAGAGCAGTTTTTTGAGAATGCCAGCATGGGCCACAAGCTCTGTGCTTGAGTCACCTTTTTCCTAGTGGGCCACAAGGTCTGCTCTGGATGTAGCTGTTTCATCCTGTCTTCATCCCTGGGATTTTTGGTGTGGGTTTGGACTTGTCAAGGCCCTCGGGGCATCCTGGCTGTTAACCAGTACCTGCATTTGGGCAGGAGTGGTCTGTGGACAGGAATGAGTGGCCATCCTGAAGATGCCTTGGCTTCTGTGGCTGAGATACAGCAGCTCAGGCAAGCTGGCATTGCCACTTCCTACATTTATTTAGCATTCAGCCCAGTGAGACCCAGATTTTAATTTAGGCACATCACCTGGTCACCCTCAACCTGCTGAGCCCTGCAGGGCTGTCACCTCACCCCTCCCTGCGTGTGGTGATGACTCTGCCTGTGCCCTCGGTGCTCATGTGGAAGATTTGCTCTGCAATTTGTTTTGTTGCAGTAGCTCTTGCTTGTAATTACAGGGAACCTGTAATCAAAGCCAAAGTGTCACAAGCCTTGTTGCTGTTCTTGCCTGTGACCAGCAGCAATGGCAGCAAGGCAGTTTCTGTGTCCCATCCCTGGAAGTGTTCAAGGCTAGGCTGGACGGGGTTTGGGGCAATGTGGGAAGTGTTCCTGCCCATGGCAGGAATGAGATGGGGGTAGAATGGGATGAACTTTAAGGTCCCCTCCAACCCAAACCAGTCTGTGATTCTGTGATTCTGCTTCCACTTTCCTTTGCTGGTCAATGAAAAGTGCAGGAAGATCCCTTGTCCTCCAGGCTCTCCTGGATCTGGGTCCTTGGCACCAGCTGGAAACCAGGCACACACCTTTCCCTGGCTGCTCCCACCTAGTGCCTTTACAAAGGCCTACGCAACCCCTGGATGAGGAAAAAATCCCATTTTCCTGTTAAAAGGAGCATGCAGGTGTCTCAGTGCAGATGCTGCCATGTCCTGCAGCTTCCCAAGATTTGGGGTTACACTGATTGATAGGTTTAATTCAGCCTGGAGTTCCCATCCCAGTCTCAGCTGCTGGATTGCCCAGTGCTAACCACAACGTGTGGGGATACCCAAAACCATTTTGCTGTGAAGGTGGAGAACCAAATTTACCCAGACAGCCAAAGTCTGGCATGTGAAAGCAATGTGTGCTCAGCTGTGCTCTGCTTGCTGCCCCTGGGTATGGGCCTGCCTTGCCTTCCTCTGATGATGCCTCCGATACAGGGGGAAAATGGGAATGGAAATAAAGGCTTGTTACCAGTTCTGCACAAACAAAACTTGACTGTTGGGTAGCTGCAAGATAATGACCAAGATTTGGTGGTGGTATCATGTGAAAGCATCTTGCTGTCATAGATAAAGATCTGAGACAGCACCTCCCTGCCTCTGGTGCTGGGATCTCTTCAGCTCAGCTTGTAACGTACAAGGTTTATCTCAATATTAAAACTGATAACGATGATTTCTTAAATCCTTCCAACTTCAAACACACTCATGGTTTATAGTGCTGCAGTGCCTTTCAGCTGAGCCAGCTCCAAGCTGTCAGCAAGGATGGAGGCAGAGAGCTCTTGTCCTCCCTGGGACAGGAACAGGGGTGGGACGTGCTCAGCAAACCCACACAGGGCTGGAGATGAGATCCCTCCCCCCTTGCCATGTGTGGCTCAAGTATTCCCCACCTGTAACACAGCAGGAGTGGAGTCATTGGATAAAGCAGATGAAATAATTCCAGATGGAAGTAGAAATTATGAGTGCAGCCTTCAGGTGCCTAAAGGGGCTCCAGGAGAGCTGGAGAGGGACTGGGGACAAGGCATGGAGGGACAGGACACAGGGAATGGCTTCCCAGTGCCAGAGGGCAGGGCTGGGTGGGATATTGGGAAGGAATTGTTCCCTGGGAGGGTGGGCAGGCCCTGGCACAGGGTGCCCAGAGAAGCTGTGGCTGCCCCTGGATCCCTGGCAGTGTCCAAGGCCATGAATAGCCTGGGACAGTGGAAGGTGCCCCTGCCATGGGGTTGCAGCCAGAGGATCTTGAAGGTCCCTTTCAACTCACCCCATTCTATGATTAATGTTATGCTCTGGGTATAGGTTTATCCCTGCTTCCCAGAGGTGAAGCTGGTCAGGAAAAGGCTCCTGAGGATGCTCTGCTGTCTCCCCAGTGACAGGGCTGAGGCTCAGGGGCTGTCACTGCCCAGGGTGGGGTCTGCAGGCACTCCTTTGTCCCTCCTTACACAGGCTGCCTCCCTGTTGGGGATGCTGCATGGAGGGTAATGATGTGGAGGTGGATCAGCCCTGCTAGGCCTCCCTGCTGCAAGCAAATGGATTTTCAGCTCCAGGCAGTTTGTCGTGACTGTTGGGACACCCCCATACTTTCTGCTGCTCTGTGGGTGCCACAAAAAGCTTTGTCTAAAGCAGCTTCCCACCAGGGCAGGATGGGTTTCAGCATGGCCTCAAGCACCAGGCTGCAGCAGGACTGAGTTTTGCATTTATTTTTCATTTTTGCTGAGCATCTGCTCAGATTCTTCTTTGAGGTTATCAGACAGTAACTGCTACCTTCTCCAAAATGGGATCACATCCCTGGCTTGAATGTCACAGAATGTCTGTGGTGGTTCCAGCCCAGTGGAACAGCAGCTGCTGGGAGTCCTGAAATGGAGGGGGACAGCACGACAGAGGCCTGGTTCTGGAGGGGAACTCTCCTCCTGTAAAATAAGTGCTTTGAAACCCATGCTGGATAGCAGGAAATTCCTCACCTCCCTTAGTGTGGGCCTGTATGAAAGCTGGTGATGCTTTTGCTCCGCAGGGAACACCTGCAGGCAGCAGGGTCGGGGTTGTCCCTGCAGCAGCCGTGAGTCCTGGGTGGCTGGAATGTCCCCACAGCCCTGGGACTGGAGCTGTGCAGGGTTTTCCCTGTGTGCAGGGTTTTCCCAGCCCTGCTCAGACCGAGCTGTGCTGCGAGGGGCTGGCCAGGAGCGGGGCCTGGAGCCAGGGAGGTGCCATCAGGTGCCCAGCAGTGGGACAGGGCCAGACAGCTGCTTTGGAAGTAAAGGCAGGGAAATGTGCCTCTGCCTGCTGGGCACCCACCCCTCCTGCCCCAAATACCCCAAAAATGAGCTGGTCCTCAGTGCTCAAGGTGGGGGTGGAGCAGTGCTGCAGCACCCAGCCGGGATAATTTCAGGTTCATTTTGTGTTTCCCAGATACTGTTCAGCAGAGGTTACCAAAACACTTTTCAAATAACAGGCAATTTTTCCTTTTACTGCCCTGTTCAGGCTACTAAGTGCTATTTTCCTTTTCCACAGAAGCAATGTTGTGCACATGGAAGCTGCTTGGCCTCTGCAGACACACACAGTGTGGCCGAGGCTGGGGGAGGATTCATTTAAGAGCCCCAGGCTTGAGTTCTCCTTTTTATGCCATTTCTGCCAGATTTGGGTCTATGATTCTCCACAAAAGGTAGCCAAGGCAAAATAAATGTGGAATTAGATGGTACGTGGAAGCAGACTGGGTGATGGGTCCCAGCCAAACTCCAAATCTGCTCCTGATGCCAGGGTTTATGGACTGCTGTAAATCTGAGAGGTAGCTTTGTACACTTAATAGGTGTGTGATTGATCCTGGTGCCAGGAGATTGGCCATTCTCGTCAGGTCATTCTTTATTTATAACCTAAAGCAGCTGGAAGTTTCCTCCTGGAGGGAGAGGAGGTCCCAGAGCTGCACTGGCAGGGACACGGCAGGGTCAGTCCTGCTGCTGTCCCCAGGCGGCTGTGAGCTGGCCTGGGGTGAGTCCTGGAGCCGTGGTGGCTGGAGCTGGGATCTCCCTCCCTTGGCAGGGAGAAGGAGCAGAGAAGCAGCTCTAGAGAAGGAGCTGCAGCTCCTCTCAGCCCATGGCCTCCCTTGCAAGGAGAGGCTGTGCTGGGAGAGACAGCGCTCGGGATGGAGAGGGACTCCCCTCCCTCTCTCACCCAGACCCTTCCCACCCATCCATCAGTTTAAAAATAGCTGCTGGGGTATTTTTAATCCCCAGAGGCTCAGGCTGGTGGTGAGACTGGTTGGGAAGGTGAGGGAATGATGTGCCTGAGCGTGCACTCAGTTCAATTAACCAGGGCCGTGTCAAACACCACCAAGCTCCCCTGTCCCCCTGCCCGGGCTCAATTAGCTCTCCGTTTAATGAGAGCCTGCCTCTTGCCTCGCTCAGCTAATTAAAGAGCCCATGCCAGTAAGCCGTGGCACCAGGTTGACGGTGGGGAGCTTTTCTGAGCAGGATGTGAAGGGAAGAGGGATCACGCTGGCAGCAGCTGCTTGGCTGGGGGCCCTGTGGGTTCAGCTCACCCCCACCGAGCTACTGGAAATGGAATATCAGGTTTTAAACCCTGGTTATAAATACGAGTGCGGGAGCTGATGCAACCCTGGCAGACGAGAGCGAGGTGTTTGGAAACAGGAGACTTCTGGCAGGGAAGGCAGAGCTGCCCCACTCCCCCCACACTGGCTGGGCAAGCTGCTGAGGGGGTCCCTGCCACCCCCTGCTCCCACCACCCACACCGACCTGGGGGTTCAGTGAGGGAATTAGCCTGGGTAATTAGTGGGCTCCATTTGCCCTTGGGTCT
Source organism: Vireo altiloquus (assembly GCA_013396875.1). Lineage (NCBI taxonomy): Eukaryota > Metazoa > Chordata > Aves > Passeriformes > Vireonidae > Vireo > Vireo altiloquus. The sequence goes on from VZRF01005843.1 coordinate 18,104, forward strand.
CTCTCCACCTCTAATGAGTTATTCAGCCTGGAGAAGAGAAATCTCTGGTGAGACCTTAGAGCCTCTTCCAGTTCCTAAAGGGGCTACAAGAGAGCTCGTGAGGAGCTTTGGACAAGGAGAAGGTACTGGGAGTGACAAGATATGTTTCTGAAGCACTTGGGACATCTTGTCTCCCCCCTCCAAGAGCAGATCTGTGCCGAGGTGGGTCAGGGAAGGGCTGGATGGGAAGCCAAGGGAAGGGTGTTCACAGAATCCCAGAAGGCTTTGGATCGAAAGGGACCTTCCAGACCATCTCATGCCACCCCCTGCCATGGGCAGGGACACCTTCCACTATCCCAGGTTGCTCCAAGCCCCATCAACCTTTCCCCACAGGAGAGCAGTTCCATCCCTCAGCTGTTTCAGGGCATGCTAAGCCCTCGCAGCACCCATGGGTATCTTCTGGCTGAGATCTGGTGTCAGAGCCCTGTCTGCAGCCGACTCATCACCTGCAGGGATTTGGGAGTGGAAGTACCAAGCCAAGTCCATCTCTGCTCCCTGAATCTGTGGCTGCTCCAAAAATCCTGTTCCCATTAACAGAAAAAATGTCCTATTCTGAGTGGGGCAAATGGGGGTCCCAGTGATTGAGCTAGGGTGAGGCCTTTGCACTGCAATCTCTCAGCTGGTCCACAGCAATGACTGTAATTTGTTAGGAACAGACCTTTGTTTGGAATTCAGGGAAGAATTTTGCACCTGCTGAGGAATATTTCAGGCTGGTATAGAAGAAGCACAGCAAAGACTCTTGAGAATAATAAACTCTGTAGGTTTCAAAAGAATGTCTTTAGCAGCCTAATGGTTTGATACCTGTGAAGTTCCTTGCAGAACTTTGCCACCAGGCATTTATCAGGTGTCAGAGAGTGATGGGAAACAGGGGAGGGCAGGGCAGGGAGAATCAAAAGTTCTGGGTGTGGGGGCTGTTCTTGGCTCTGTGCCTATACCTGCTGTGTTCTGCACCTTTCCATCTTGCCTATTTTCCTTTTCAGCAGTGGTTTTGTTCTTTGCCTGAACCGAGAGTGTGGCACCAGCCCACGGCTCTGTAGAGGGTAAAATGCAGCTCCTGCTCCGCTCCTGCAGCCTGAGCCCTGCTCCTCACCTTCCAAAGCATCCTGCACCTTCATCCCTAAGCTCTGGGATGCTTTGGGCAGGTTGGGATGTGTCTGCAAGGGGCAGAGCTGCTGTATCTGCAGCCCCTGGGGAGGGCAAAGAGCTGATGAGGAGATGTTGGTGCATCCCTCGTCCCCTCCGGGGCTGCAGATCCGTGCTGTTACCGGTGAGGGCTGTGCGGTCACTCCGCGGTTTCAAGCCCAGCTCTCCGGTGAGCCCGGCCGGGAGCAGCCGTGTGCCTGCAGCCGAAGGGATGCGATGCGAGCGGGGACGCAGCAGCGAAATCCTTCTCGTGCACCCGCCTGTGGAGTCCTTTAGATGTCGCGCTGGAGCAGCGAGTCCCCTGTGAGCCCTCGGCCTCCTCCTCCTCCTCCTGCTGCTGCTGCTGCTGCTCGCCTCCAGCCTGGCCGGGGGAGACTCCGGTAACTCTGTCTGCTGGCGTCTGGCTCCGGACGAGTCACGCGGAGCCGTGACTACCACATCGCCTGGCACGTACGGAAAGGGCTGGCACGGCTCTAGTCTGTGGCTTGGAAATAGCTTGGAGATCTGTTGGGATCTTTGGGATCTCATGGGGTCTCCCAGGGTGCTGCCTGGTGCCGCTTCCCCCAGCCGTGGGGGGCTCCGGCACTCCCCTCTCTCCCGGGATAAATCCCTATCCCCGCGGGAGCCGGCGGGTGTCCGGTTACCCCGGGCTCCGCGGCATCCTCCTCGCAGGGCCGGGGCTGTCTCACATGCCGACGCTTTGCTCAGGGCTCTTGGCCGGCTTTGGGGAAAATCTCATTTCGCTGGCGGTGACACGGTGTGGGCGACGTTTTGGGGAACGCTGGGAACTCCTGGGGCACGAACACGCATCTCCTGTTGCTCCGTGTCCCGTGCACTGGTGATCATGTAGAAATCCAGCCCTGGGGTGGGATGCAGGATTGGAAGGGGTCAAAACGAGGAGCTACCCACACTCTGCGTCTGGTCCTACCCCTCTCCCTCAGGGCAGGCTGGCTGTAACCTCTGGGATTTTTGTTCCACTGTGGTGTTACCTCTCATATTTCCATTTTCTTGGCCTAATTTTTAATTTTCTTGTTCCTTTTGCAGTCTTAGCCTTGGTCCCTTCTCCTCCCAGTGCCAGCTGTCTGCCCACCCCTGGGTCCTGAGCTGGCTCCTGAGCTGGCTCCTGGGTCATGCTGCCCCATGGAAGGGGAGACCCCTGCCTGGAGGAGAAGATGGAAGCTCAGGGGGATAAGGGGAGGCCTCCAAGAGAGCCACACCCAGTGCGGCACCTCTTTGAACAGAGCTGTCCAGGTGTAAAGTACCCTTCTACTGGCACATTAAATTGCATTTCCAGCCCTCTTTGGGCACCTGTCCAACAGAGGAGGACAGATTACGGACCCACACTCGTGTACCCTGCTTGCATTTTGTCTTGGCTAAGCTGTTTCTGGGCTGGCTCATTTTGTTCCTGCCCTGGTATTTCCAGGGTGAGTGACATCAGAGGCTCTGGAGCCGAGCCACTGGAGAGGGATTTGCTTGTGGAGCACTTGTGGAAAGATTGGACTGTTCAGTTCAAAGGTAGAAGATCCTACTTCTCTGGAGGCAGTTCATAAAAGCCTGGAATCACTTTCAAAACTCCGATTACCTGACCTTGGGCATGAATGCTGTGCCCTCTGCAAGGCACCTCTGCCAGGCTCTGGGAGGGATCTCATCCCAGCAGGATGCAGCCCAGCCCTCAGGACATGCTGGGGTGCCATTTGAGGAGCTGAATCTGGTCCTCCTGACCCGATGGCCCCTGGAGCTCCCTGGTTTGCAGCAGTCCCTGTGCCAGGTGCAATGCAGCTAGAATTCCTACCTTGCAAGTCTGAGCTCTTCCTCCACCTGTGGTGGCTTTGTCTCCCCTTGGTTCCCACCAGGAGATGGATACAGGGAGGAGACACCTTGAGGTGTGGAAGGGGAAGGCATTTGACTTTTACATGTAGGTGGTCCCCAGAAGAGCCACCGTGGGCAGGAGGTGTCAGTGCCTGAGCAGTGACAAACGTGTCCTCTGTGAGCCAAGTTGGCTTCCCAGACCCACTGGATGTCTGCCTGGTGGAGCACAGCTAATCCTCCACCAGAGGTCCAATCCTGCTCCTGCTCCGTGGGACTTGGACCATCGGTTTCAGCAGGCAGCAAGTTCTGGGCTGATGCATTTGGGAGAGGGAGGAACAGAATATATGGTTCCTCTGTGGGTCATTTGCTGCTTGGGAGAAGGAAGCTGTGTTGGGTTGCTGGATGGCTCCCAGGGAGAGGAGACCTCCATGGATTTCAGCTTCTTTCTGCAAGGCTGACTATGGTGAAAGGGGAAGGCAGAGGCAGGAGAGGAGTTGCATGAATGCAGTGCTGTGAGGAATGGTACAACACCTCCTGGTGACCGACGTACTCCAAGGGTTTGAGCACGATCCCTCCCAGTGCTGTGGGTGTATGAAGCACCACCAGCAGCCAGGATGTGGGTGAAACAGGGAAGACATTCTCATTCCCTTTCCCAGCAGGCTGGAGGAACAGAAAGAAGCAGGTTCAGTGCAAGGAAGGTGGGAGCAGATGCCTCTCCCCTCCTTTTCTTTCCCTCTGACTTTATACTATTTTGGAGGGTTTGTCCCCAGCCCCTGTGCAGCACCAGGCACAGCTCGCGGGGCTTTGGGACCCGCGCGCTCCCAGGGTGCAGCGCGCGATCCGTGGGAAATGTGGGATGGTGGCAGGAGGGCAAGGGGAAAGGAGCAGGAGCAGAAGGGTGTCCCCCTGAGCCCCCCCGTCCCACGAGCGTGCGGTGAATTCCTGCTGGCTGGGCTCATGTGAGAGCATTATCCCCAGGATGAGCTCATGCGCGAAGCTCGCGGGTTATCCGTGCGATTCCGGGTGCTGGGGCACCGCTGGCGGATTCCCTGGAGTTATGTGCAGTTGCCATTTCCACGCATTCCTGGGTTAACAGCCGATCAGGTTTCGCCGTTCACATCCCCATTGAGCGCTCAGGGCCGTGGCTCCGACGCTGGTGATGGAGCGAAATCCCTTGGCTGTCTGGCTTCTGCTTTCCCAAACCTGGCCTTCCCCCTTCCTCTTCCTTGATCTGCTCCAGGTCCTCCCTCCTCTCTCCCGTGGCATTGACCACGTTGCAGGTTCTCCATCCCATTCCTCATTTCGAGTTGAGCTTTAGTTTGTGATGCTGCTATGAGTTGGTTGGGGCCACAGCTGTGTGGGATGCTTGGAGAGCTCCCATCCCCTTGCTGGTGTGTGGATGAGGCTGGCAGTGAGCCACCACACCCATCAGAGCCCTTGCTCTGCTCCAGTGGGGTGTCCTGGCAGAAAAGCAGAGTCTGGAGCAGGGTAATTCCCCTGTCCCTTCACCTCTGTTTCCTTACTCAAGGGAGGACCTCAGGGAAGGTGGACAGCTGAGGAAGGAGACCTGGTTGTGTTCGACCAAGAGACTTGGCTCTGTGTTTATCATTCAGTCTCCAGTGGGTCAGTGATGGGACCAGCCCTGGAAGGGTGTTTGTGACTGCACTGGAGGGTCAGGTCATCTCAACCACTCCACCCAGGCCATGAGAGGGTTCTGCCAGGCTCTGGGTGAATCCACGTGGCTGTTGGGCCACCCGTGGCAAAGGAGAGTCTTTGACTTGCTCAGCTCTTGGCTGTTTTCCTGGTGAGGAAGGGCTAGGGGAGCCAGCAGGGCCATAGTTGCAGGAAATGAGCTCTTCCAGGTTTGGTGAGTGTCCATGTGCTGTAAGAGGCTCAGGGCTGGCACCAGGCTCGCTGTGACGGTCAGGGTGGTGGCCCCTCAGCTACACCTCTCCAAGGGAGAATTCTGGGAGACCCCAAGCGTGTCTCCAAAGGGTGGAGCCAATGCACGTGGGTCAATGTCCATGTCATTAGCAGAACCACAAAAGTGGCTGGAGCCTGCTCCTCTGCTTCCCAAGGTCATCCCAGCTTTGAGAGGCAACATCTGCATGGAAGCTCATGGCTGTGCTGGCATCTCCCCTAACTTCAGGGGGTGAATTTGCTGCCAGTCCATAGCACAGATGACTCTGCAAGCTTTGGAGTGACCTTCAAAGCCAGGGCCAGGTGGGAAGACCGTGGAGGTGATGATGGGGAGATACCACTGCTCAGATTTCCCTGGTTCCAAGTCAGGGAGTGAGGTGGGTGAGGAAGGAGCCTGATCACTCAAAATGAGTTTCCACCCTGAATCCAAGGGCCTGCAATACCAAATGAATCCATTGGGACTCTACAGGGGAGTGCTTGGAGAGGGTACTGTGAGGGCTGGACAAGCTGGACACCAGGTGAACTTTCTGCTCTGCTCAAAGTGGAAGGTGTTGGCTGAGCCTCGGGGGTCGGGCAGGTACTCTGCCAGTGTAAGTGTTGGTGCTGCTCTCGGAGTCCCGAGCACATCCCCTGTCTCCTGCTCACCTCTGCAAGGATGGGAACTGTATCCCAGTACAGCAGGGAAGAGCTGCTTTGGATGCTCTAGGAAATAGCCTTGTAAAAGAAAAATAATGCATGAATTGTCTTTTTCTGGAGAGTTCTGTGCTGCCAGTTTGTTTGGACTTGAGCAACAGGCATTTATAACAGCAGCTTCAAATGAAGTGCTGAAACTGTGTGAATGGGGCAGAGGACTAAACTCAGAGGCTGATTTTATTGCTTTTCCATACTCTGTGCCTTAAAAAGCAAAAGACGGAGTGACATGAATAGATAAAAAACATGGTAATGGCCAAATTTGAAACATCTTAGAAAAAACTGGAAGGACAGGGCAGTGATCACAGCAGTGTGTGTGCTTCCTTCTCCTGTGCTGATCCTGGCCCTGGCGTGGTGCCGCCCTCCTGGTGAGGGGCTGGGCTGACACGTTATTTTAGAAGATATTTTATATACATCCTAGCTGTGCATTGCAGCTCTGTTACTGTTGTTACAAGAACCTTTTTAATTTCCTGCCTTTTTTTTCCCCTGTGCAACCTTAGGGTGCTGTAAGTGAAGTTCCCTTTGTGAACGTCGGTGTGTGGAGAAGGAGGGAGGGCCAAACATGAATGGTTGGAGGGGAGATGCTCCCCTGCTTGGGGAGAGGAACTGGGGGAGATGGGGGAACACTGGGCTCCCACCCTGGAGCCATGGAGGGGAGCGAGATGGAAAGAAAACACAGCCGAGGATCAAACACATGAGCGTGCACCGAGCTGTGCTGGCTCAAACCTTCTCCTTGTTCAGCAGCAGTGAGGTGAAGGGTGTTGACATATTAAGTGGTGGCAATTAGGCCAGGAGTTAACACCTTATTAAGCGGGACTGGGGGCAGTTGGCACCTCCCAGCCTCCAGTCTGCAGGCTCGGCAGGGACACAGCAAGGAGAGACTTGTTCCCGGCCGCTGGGGTTGTGCCGGTCGTTTCTGACGTCCATAAAACTCTTCTGGCTTCCGGACGAGGCAGCAAACCCTGGGCAAACCCAAGGGCAGAATGTCTTTGAGAGTCAGAGGAGCTCCGGAGTCGTGGCTCTCGCACCCTCCCTGCGGCCAGCTCTGCCACGGCAGCTCAGGGCAGGCGCTGCCTCGGCTCAGGTTTTCCATCGGGATTGCTAACACCATTCCCAGATCCTGTGCCCACTGAACTCTGGGGCTCAGGGTTCCTGGGGGTTGGGTGGGGGAGCTGGCAGTGTGACCTGTCCTTGCCCTGCGTGCCTCCGGCTGGCGGCGGAGCGTGGCTACTGCGCTGTGCTCCTGCACGCCCTGGCACGGGAATGTCACTGCGGAGGGATCAGGCACTCGGGATGCCCATCAGGCACTCGGGATGTCCATCCACCAGCCCCACTGCAGAGGGATCAGGCTCTCGGGATGTCCATCCCCTGGCCCCACTGCAGAGGGATCAGGCTCTCGGGATGTCCATCCCCTGGCCCCGCTGCAGAGCCATCAGGCACTCGGGATGTCCATCAGGCTCTTGGGATGTCCATCAGGCACTCAGGATGTCCATGAGGCTCTCAGGATGTCCATCAGGCTCTCGGGATGTCCATCAGACACTCGGGATGTCCATCAGGCTCTCGGGATGTCCATCAGGCACTCGAGATGTCCATCAGGCACTCGGGATGTCCATCAGGCTCTCAGGATGTCCATCAGGCACTC
>VZRF01005860.1:0-58839 GCA_013396875.1 Vireo altiloquus
GTATAATATATATATTATATAATTATAATATATATTCTAATATATATAATTAATTATATAATATATAATTATATTATATGTATTATGTCTATAGAAACATATTACTACTGTGAGTAGTTTTACTGAGATAAAGCTGATGATTTGAAGTCATTCTTTCATGACACGCAAATCGTGATCTGGTTCTCATTCCTGTGCTTTTACTGTAAAAATTTGCCCTTATGTTCTTATTTGTATTTTTAAGTATTGTAGATAAGAGTCCATGCAACTTTTTGCAATACCTTTAATGAATTTCCAGTGTGAAGAAGCTTCTTTAAAATCAACCCTAAAAAAAAAGGAGAAAAAAAATTGTTTGCTTTTGTTCTTTCTATCTAGATTAAGTAAGATGTCAGAGTTCTCGGTCAGACTTGACAGTCACTTTTAAACAAGTCCTTGGCAATCTCCAATTTAATCTTGGTGACCTTGATACCTTCAAGCAACTGACTCAATGCCAGAAGGAAAAAAAATCAAATGTCACCTTTCATAGCTTCCTCACATAACATCTTTCTGCAAAGACTTCTGAGATATCTACATTAAATCATTCTCAAATCATCACTATGCGTAAAATCAGCATTCCCTATTTACAAATACCTCATGTCAATTCTGAAATGTATTACTAAGAAAAAAAATAAGGAAAAAAAAATTAAAACTTTAAAGTTTTCACCTGTCCTTGTTCTTTCTCAGTCACTCTTCTATTTCTATATTCCCTGACTTAAATCTATCTAGAAGAGCATTCACTACATTGGTGGGGTTTTTTGTCTGTTTCTTTAATTTTCTTTTTTATTTTCCTTCACCCATCTTGCAAAATTATCAAGACCATAACCCCTGTTAAGCCACTTAAAGTTTAAGGAAATGATTGGTATAGTAGCCACTAATTAGTAGCTACTAATAAAAAGTAAAATGTAAGAAAGAGGGAAAGAGAGAGAGAGAGAAAGCAAGAAGATCAACTTACCAATACTATGAAATTGCCATCTCTGATGAATCCTTTCAGGAAGGAGTTGTAAAATTTTCTATAAAAAAACAGAATCCAAGGATGTAAGTTGTAGATAATGCTCTTGAAAGACCAAACAGCCCTTTTACAAAGGCCACAGATCAGAAGCTGAAGCATCAACTTAGAAAATTCTCACAATGCTTTCCTTGGAAGCATTATTGTCCTTTCAAGACGATCTCTTTCCTAAAACTAAGAAGGCCAAAGGCTCTGACAAGCTGTCTCTGAGTCCTGCATTGGAGACTTCAGATTTTACTGCAGGTCATCTGGCTCCACTGCCTCTCTGATGGATACTGCTGCTTACAGCAGAGGGAAAGGAATGGAATGGGATGGGATGAGTGTCTGTCTCAGTTGCTCTGGTTCACAATAGATTGCATTAAGTTATTCCACCTTTCTAATGGCTTCAGCTAGGATGTTCAGCTGTCAACTTGCCTCTGTGGCACAAGCAAACATTTGCTTCAGCCTTCTCAACCGAGGGGTAATGAGCTACAACAAAACAATGAAGGCAAGACCTCTACAAATAGAATGATCGTTTCCAGAGACAATAAACAGAGAACAGTTAGTAATTAAAAATCTATCATGTAGGACTTGCAACATTTGCACTAGAGGCATTTGCAACCTCTAAATAACCTGATTTCCCAGATGAGTTCCCAGCTGTGGCTCTCCAGCATGCTGGGCAAACACTTCCAAGGCACAGACCACCAATATTCCTTTATGCAGGAACTAGTGAACAAACGAACTAGCTCTCTTTCAGATTCCCCAACATACCTCACTAATAAATAAATAAATAATAACTGAATTAATATTCAATCACATGATAAGCATTGATTAGCTTTTAGTTTTGCAAATTCTTAAAAAACACAATGCTTGTTCCATAATAAGAAGCCTCCATCATTGACAAATATAAACTATATTGTTTCTAAACTATAGTGTCCCCTTAGAAATGTTCTGATTTTATTAAATTACTTCACTAGTATCTAATTAATCTTAATTAAGTCAAAATATGCTTTTGGAAAGAATATTGTGAGAAACAATTTTCAAATAATGAGTATTTTTTAAAACAAGGAATATTTTTAAGAAAGGGTCTATTAAAAAATTCTGCAGTAGCAATCTCTCATGAGAGAAATGAGAGATAACATGCAATCAAAAGGTCAAAAATATCATGACTAAATAGAGATCATCCCTCTAAGAATTTTAATGTAGATAATACATTATGGGAAAATACCACCACCAAAGAGTAATCAGCTATCTAGAGACAGAGAAACATCTTTTTCCAGTTAAGACATCTTCTTGCAAAACCTCCAGTCAAATTTCTATTTTTCACACAAAGCACATAAATTCAGCTCTATGCAAAAGTAAGAAGGACTGCAGTTAAATGCAAAGTGCATTTACAGGCAAATGTCGAATAATAGGACTTAAAGAAAAAAAAAATTCAGACTATCTTACCTCAAAAATAAAAAGAATAGAATCTAATTCTTCTCTCTGAGACTTGTGACCTAGCAAAAATAAAGTTTAAATAGTTAAATAGTTAAGGATAAACAGAAGACGCACTTTTATTATCAAAACAAAGATCCTTAAATGTGCAAAATGAAAATCTGCATTTATACAACCATAACTATGCACTGCTTCTGCAGATAAAAATTATACACCATAAATAGAGTTTGTAACAGCTACAATTTGTATAACTTCCTATTACGGCATCTCCAACTGGGAGAGATTAAGTCACATAATATATTGTTAAAGAATAACTCCACAGAACACGAAGTTTAACACCTTAAGAATCCTCACTCCGCAAAACAGCAAACGTGGTCATCGGAGACTTCTTTCTCACCTCCACTGTGTGCACATCTCATTGCTCCGCCTTTATTTCCAAAGTTAGTTCTTAGACATATTTCTGCATAACTAATATTATCATTTGTGACCACACAGAGCTTTATTTATCGCACTCTGATTTATTTTAGAACAAAAACACAAGTATCAAGACAAAAAGAGTTCTATCTGAAATACTTACCCTTCTGCTTAAGGCTCACTTCAATAGTCACAAAGTTTTCAAAGAACACATAATATATATGTGAAAAATGTAGGTCAAAAAACTGTTTGAGATCAATTGATTCTGCATTCTCTGAAAAACAGAACAGAATACTATTTATATTTCTTTCAAATATTCAGAGTCAACCATTATCCAGCAGTAAGAACTGAAATATTTAAAAGAAAAAAATGTTGTTTTTTAAATAATTAAATAATTAAAGAAACGATTGAAGTTTTCATTCTTTACACTGAGGCTAATGAAATTCAGTATGGCATGTCATAAGTGCCTAGTGAATTTTAAAACAGGAAGCAGCACCTTCTTGTACACCCACTGTTTGCACGACAGTAATGCCAACAAATGCCTACAACAAATGATGAACCCTAATTCCATCAGGACTAACACTGTACAGATGAATCTGGTTTTAACTGTTAATTTAATAGAAATAAAGCTAGTGACACTGGCCAAACTCTACAACAGAAAGAGCATCACAATCTCCAACTGTAATTAATAAACACAACTAAGCTTAGTAAAGAAAGTGGAAGAAGGATGTTAAGTGAGGAACCCATCTGCTCTGTAGAAAAACAAGCTGGGAGGACACAAACAGTAGCACTGATATCCCACTGTTGCTTCCTTATTCCCTCCAAGTTCCCACACGCACTTTACCCACATGCATCAGGGATACCCTGAGTTGGAAACATCACTGTACGTATAGAGGAATGTGCTTTCTTGTGTACCCCAGGGACTCTCTTGTGTCTTCCCACAACTCTCTAGATGGTTTTCTGCAAATTTCCGGTAAAGAAATACACAGTGGTTTAGCTAGATTAATTTTAAAGCCACCATTTTCAACAATCAAGCCTTAGTACACACCGAACCAAGACACTCCCTGTCCTGTTATTCGACTCCATAAGACTTGAGAAACTAGGTGGACAAAACAATACCATGGAAGCAGAGAGGAACGGGAAGACAGCATTTTAAATGGCAAAACTCTCCTCTTTCAGAATACTTATGAGAAACAAACAAAACCAAACAAAATCAAAACATGAAGAAAGGTGAGGCAAACAAATCTTTTATACCCTTTCACCAGCTGCATATACTGAGACATCCTCTTTCACTGTAGATATATCTTCTAAATAGCTCTTTCTAATTCTGTATTGGACCACAGGGTTTTTAACACATTTTTAGAATGACATCAATCTTTATCATCTCACATGACCGGATATAGAAATGGCTGAGTATAAAGTCAGGAACAATCAACTGAAAGGATGGCCAAAAGCATGGCATACTTCCTGTTATGTTTTCTTATGTAGCTGTAGAGGATTATTAACTCAATTTTAACACAAATTTTGCTATAAAAGTTTCCAATACAAATTTAATTTTTGCTATGTCACAACAAAAACTGCCAACATCTTGCATAATGAGTGTAGTAGAGCCAGAGTGCTCTTGGAGCAGACAGCGCTATATCAGCAACCAAGATCAACTCCTAAGCAAGGCAGCTCAGCTAGGAATAAGCAGTGGTCCAGAGCAGCAAGTACGTGCCTGACCATCTACAGGCTCACCAAACCCCCGCGTTTGCAGAAACTGCCACACCACCTACAGATCAGCAGCTGAATTGCTACAGCTTAGAGACGCAAATGTTAAAGTACAACAAAAACCAATTCCACTTAAAACAAGCTGAATGATGATTTTCAGTTGATCAGGGAAACACACATGAGCTATGTAGCTATGGACTATGAGCACAAGCACAACCACTACAACCATTTCCACTCATGGGCAGAGCCTTAAGACAGTCCTAGGCTAGAGACAAGAAAATACTGGAAGGAAAATCAAGAGTTTGAGATGGAAGGATTAAAGAAAAAAAAAGAAAGCAATGATTGAGACTTTCAGGAGAAAGAAGGGTGACAGAAGATATCTTGCAGCCCATATATTGATAGGACTGTATAGGAATTGCACACAGAAAGCAGTGGAATGGTTCACTCAATGCAAAGGCGCAGAAAATACTAGTTCCTAATGCTAAATGGATGGGAAGCAGTTAAACAGCGTCTCTTCTAATCAAAATACAGAAATGCTGCATTTTTGCAGGCATGTTAAATGTTTTGTTTCCTGAAATAGGCCCTCCTTCTTTCCTCAGACACAGGTCAACTCTGAAGCAGACCAAAAGAAAAAACCCAAACCCCTAAATCAAATGTATTCTTTAAACACTCAATCTTAACACAACAGTCAGTAATTTTTGGAGACGCTATTCCTAAATTCTTCAGGCAACAAACTGAAGGTATGTCTACATAACCAGCTGAACACTGACTGTCATTTTACCACATAATTGCATAAGTACAACTGATACTGTGGTAAGGCATTCTGCCTTTGGGGTGGAGGGTGAGGTGGAATTTCAGACATTTGTCCTTTTATAAATTTTTTGTTTGTTTTCTACTTATTTAAGAATAATACAGTGTCAATCATCTCAAAAAAATGCTTGAAGGAGCAGTGGTAGACCTGTATTATTACCACTAACATCCAATTAACATTAAAAGCATACCTTTAGAACACAGTTATAACTTGCCAGGATAAGAGGAGAGTAAAAAATTCCTTTGCAACTTCTACAGCAAATGCATTTCACTCTAATTTCTTCCAAAGATCACGCTTGAGAGCATAAAACCAAAAGCAAGTTTTTTATACTGAAACTAGTTAACAACAACTGAATTCTTGCAATAAATACTATTGCTTCAGATGGAAGAAAATACATTTTATGTAATGGGAATTTTATTCTTTTATTACATGCAAATAATACTTTTTTAAAAGCCCACTAACTATTTCTGTTAATGCTGAAAAACAGCTTTCCTCCTAAGGGAGGGAAAACACAGCTGTTCATCTGACAGGCTTGCCACCTACAGCAAAAGAGAACATCTGCTCATCATCAAGACACCTGTAGTGATTCAGTAAACTGCCAGTGCAGAAATTTGGAACCTTGCATTGGTTGAGAAGTTTGGAACTCATTACGAATACCCTGACATGAATTATGGCAAGAAGGAGGAATGGGGAAAATAGCAGATACGGCATGGAGATAACAAGGTAGACCTTAAGAGAGCCTGATCTGGCCACCTGTAAACATCACTCCATAGCTACCTCTACATTGAGCACAACCCACGAGACTAATGGGTGCATGGAGAGACTATTGCTCTCCTTGATTACCCTACCACTAAAACTTCCAGTAATATGCTGCTGTTACAGCATTCTTCCTTAAGTAAGGATTTGATTTTTTTTCCTAATGTCTCTAAAATATTCACTTTACCTCTATCCTTGTCATCAGCTAAAGGAATAGCTCCTCAATTCTCCCACTATAAACCATTTTCTCCAACACCAGGTCACTGTCTCTTCTCTATGCTCCCCCAAAGTATCATGCATATTGCATAGAGGTAAAAACAATTTCCTCTACAAGCAGCATAATCTTTTCTGACAGCCTTGAACTAGGAATTTGCAGGAAGGTGCTTCTGTGCTTTGACTAGTTGAATATTTTCCAGCTTTTTAAGAAGAGAGACATAGCTTTTTTTTAATGTAAATTGTTATTAAACAGACAGAGGCTTTCCTCTACAACTCCCAGTGCATTCCTCTTTTGTAAAAAAAATAACTTTATATTCTTCCACCACAGACCATGTAACTAACACAAACTAATGTACTCCTTGTGTTCTTTGCTTCTATGTCCAAATTGGGAAGAGGGATGGACTCAGAAATAGATCTGGCACCATATGAAATAGCTGGGAAAGTTCCTCAGAATGTGAAAGGGAAAAATGGGATACTACTGTATTCCAAAGGGATGTAAAAACTAACGTTTCTAACTGTATACAGCACAGTTTCAGTACACTAAAATCCAGATTTTCAGCATTTTATGAAAGCTGTTTGACAAGAAAATGCAGTTTTCTTCATCCTTTACAACAGCAAGAAACATGGATCTTTGCTGATTTTTCCTTAATAATTTTCTGTAATTTAAAAACTGGTACAAATCTGATCTCCATACTAACTCTGTGTTCAGTGGTGCTTTTTTTGGTTAAAAAAACCACTAACCCAAAATCTGTTTTGGCGGGGTTTGTTTTGTTTTAAGTTCAGTATTGTAATTGTTTATCCTTAGCATTCTGTCCTGTGCAGAAAAGTACTAGCTTACTTGCTTTAGAATATTTTAATTTCACACAGTATGGTGTTTCTTTGTGCTCAAATGTAACTTTCTCCTTAGAACAAAGCAAACCCCACCAAAACAGATTTTGGACATATATTTTAACTCTTCTAAAGAGAATTTTCAGCAGTTCACACTGCATTGCAGAAATTTAAGAAAATAGTCTGCATCATTACAGATTAAGTTGTGGTTAATTTTATGTTCCATCTTAAGAGTTTTAGAATTTAATGCTATGTTTATACATAAAATTGTCAGAGCATATAGTATAATGAAAACATTATCCTGTCTCATTCCAAGACTTACTGGCTTTTAAGTCACTTTTCCTTGTCCAGACCACAAACCAAACTGACAACTGCAGCAAACAACGACCTGGAAGATGGCCAGACTTCTGGATCTATTTCTGTAAAGCAGAGACCTGCTATGGACTGATATGGTCAGTATCAATCCCTGTAACAAACTGGTGCCACTAGAAAGCAAAGGTTTCCATGTCCTCAATGCATAATCAAAGTTATTAATTCTTAATTCTCCATGCTGAAAAATTTAAGGGTTTCTTTACAGCAAAACAGTAGAGAGATTCAGTTACATAGGGACTGTCTCGAATAGAAAAGCATGTAACTGAGAAAGGTTAAGTGGAAAACCTCGGGAACTAACTGGTGGCTTTGGCATAGTTAACAGACTGTCAAAGTGAAAGAGCCCTGATAACAGACCACAAATGCAAATCCATTAAACAAAAGCTTCACATTTGCCATTACTTTTTCACATGTAACTAACAGCTATTTAGCAAAACCATTTTTTTTCAAAAAAGGTAATTTTGTCAAAGAAAATATTCTTGAAGGTTTTGGTACTGAAAAAGGAACATAACTTTAAGAAATCTTCTAATGGACTTCTATTTTGCATCCAACAAGTCCGAACTCCTGATCACAATCTTTTAGATACAAATGAAAAGGAAATCACAAATGAATAAGGAGGTTAACAGCACCAATGAACATCATCTGCATACAAACATCATCTGCATACCAGTGCTCTACAGGAATGAGCAGAAGCAGCTGCCAGCTTTCCAAGCTAATTCTCTAAGGGTGCTTGCAGACTCTGAGAGTTACACTAGTTAACTTTTAAGAAATACTTCCACAACAATTCACATGTGTTCCAGAACTTAAGCTTTTACTTAAGCAACTTCAAACACTTCCACAGTAATGTATTTATTTTTATTCTGAACTGTCAGAGCTAAACCCACACAGACCTTTTCTTTGCAACCAAGTGGTCAAAGCCTCCCTTTTGTCTGCCCTGAGGTTTTGATCTGGCTCCAGCCCCTAGCCTTGCAATTCAGCAGCCCGGGCCACTGCTGAACACTGCAAATCAAGTATAACATTAGCCAAAATACTAAAGCAGAGTAAATCTTCTCCCTCTGCTCCTGACCAAAACACAACACGTTCATGGTTAACTCAAGAGTTACAGAACATAAAGACCAATTTCTTATACTGCATGCAAGCCACATCCAGACCCCTGAGTTATATGAGCAGTGGCACGTCCTCTGCAGTTAGGCTAACAAGGAAAGAAAAAAAAAAGTCTACAACTCTTGCCAAAAATAATACATCTTTGCACATCCACAGAAACTCCAGGCAACTACTTTTGTTGGAGTTTCTCATTTGCTGTCACTTTAACAATGATAAAACATTTTTCATTTATGACTGATGTTGATGATGTGCAACACCAATGAACGCCTTCCAGCTGAAGCATTAGGGCTAACTGCCAGTGAAATAGATTTCTTAAATTAAAACCCCTTTAGATGAATGCAATCTCTGTTTAAGTATATTGTTTAATATTAAATGATATATCAGAATGGATGTCCAATGTGGTCCATTTCATTCTGTCCCATATAATTTGACTTTTCCCTTTCAAAGACTATTTAAACGAGATGTCCAGCACTAACCAACCACCAAGAATAACAAAACAAAATAATAAAATAAACACCCTACATTTTAGATACTCTGTTCTCTTGCATTTTACAAGTATTCTCTCCATGGTTCCAGACATAAAAGCAGTATAGTTTTAGATATCAGATGCAAATAAAATAATTCATGAGAAACAATATATTTCCTTTTTTCTTTACTCCGGATTAACAGATTATAGGCCTGTAACTTCTACTCTAAAAAAAACTGAAAAAGGAGGGGGAAAAAATCCCACCCAACAAGAAAACAAGTATCTTAAAAATGCAGGCCTATAAGTAAATTTTAAACCAAGTATATTCATTTTGCTTACTTGCACACAGTAAGATTTCCCAGAAATCAGTAAATATTTAGAGGTTTTAGCTTTTTTAAAAAAAACATATATTCCCAAATTCTGACTGAAACTTCAAATTCAACATTTAATATCAAAACAAAAAGTCAGTATTGTTAAAGTATGACCTTATGAACAGTCACATACCTAGTTGTCCTAATTATTTACAGAATGCTCAAACTCAAAGCACTGTTTTAGCAAAAGGACAAATAAACCAAGATCTGATGCTTGAAAGATCACTAGAACAAACTTTTATAAACGACCATTTTAAAATCATAGAATTTTAGTTTGGTGCTGAAGTCTGATTAAAGAGTCCAACATTATAAGAATAATGCCATATTATTTCCACTTCAATGATCCTAAAAATTGCAATCAGCTGCTAATCGACTGGGGATGTATATACATATTTATACAGATATCTTTTCTGGAAAATCATTGTACAGGCAATACCTAACTCTGTAAGGTACAGGATGTGCCTCCCTTCCATCAGCTAGAGAAGTCTCAGGGATCACACCTGCACCAACTGCAGCTGGCAGCCAACTCCAGCAAGGCCTCGATGCTCCCATAGAGCCCCCAAGGGAATCCTGTTCGACATTCCCGCTCAAGGTTTGGATGCTCTAACTACTGCAGTCACACACAGCAAACAGAACTGTCACAGCATGTCCAGCACACAGGAGCAAGATGGCACAACAGTTTGCTAAAGAGTCACACATTGACCAAATCAGCACTGGGGAACTGTATGAGACTCTAAGGCACTTCCCAGAAATTAGAAGAAAAAACCAAATGAAGCAAGGTGGGGTAAACACCTCCCTATGGGAAGAAACAAATATATCTCAAAAGAATAAAATCTATTAAACCAGATGGTTGCAGTTGTTTCAATAAATATTCTGCAGCAACATAACAATGAAAAGCAGATTACCTTTGCTCACATACTGCTACGTCCCTAGCTATGAGACTTCAAACTTTCCAATTTTTCTCAGCATTTCTTAGCAATAATAGTATTTCTTACTACTCAGAGGTCTCCCAAAGGCTTTAGCTTCTACTAAAAAAACCTTATACCTATGACATGCATAAATTTGTCATATATTGTATTTACTATAACAAATAATTTAATCAATTCTGAATTAGTCGCTTGAGTTTCACAGAATTTTCTCTGATTCCCAAATTACAAAAAAGGCCGAATGGAGCCAAACTGAAACAGATCAGAGACCCAGAGACAGGATACTGGACTGAAGTGGAAAAGAGCAGTTATCTACTAAAGAGTTTCAGAAAAAAAAAAAACAGAAAAACATAACCAAAACCCAAACCACAAGAAAAGCATTTTCCCCCAGTACGCCTATAACTGATCGCTGGCCTAGCATTCAAGAGCTTCCCAAGACAAAAATCATTTACTGTAACTTGTAACTTCGAATTTGGTAACCCTTAATAGAAGTTATTTCCTAGTCTTTTTCATATAATTTTCATACATATTTTTCATCCTCTGTCCCTACACAAAGGAATTTTAAATCTTTCAATGTCTTTTCACATTAAAAAAATTCACATTTTACTCTCATCTGAGTCATTCCCATACCTAAATTTTCTATACACTGACTATAGCAACAAGACTCCTAAAGCAATGATATTTGGTACAATGGTACATCACTGCTTTACAAAAGACACAAAATTTTCTATATATCCTTATGCACTCATTTGCATTTTTTTGCTAAATTTAAACTGAGTTGTCACCAATGACAGGATACTTTTTCCTAAAAGAATACAATTCACTTCATTCTAAGATATCTTCTAAAAGACATTTAAAAAATCCCATCTCATCCCACACTACTTTTAATTTGTTAAAAATAAAAGTCACAGGCCTTTGTGCTATCCATCATATTAGGTTCTTTGATATTGTTCAGTTTCTTCCGATCCTTACTAAAAATGGCATTATACTAATTTAAATATTTTTAGATGATGCCTGACGTGCACCCCTGCTTTGCAGGATGCAAGTCTCAGTCTTTTACCATAATTAAATATTTAAATTTCTCTTTGGCTAATAGACAGCCATCAGTCTATAATTCACAAGCACTTACCTCTATTCATGACCATTCCATTATTTTGGTTTACTGGAGAACTGCTGCTTTGCATGCCTTGGTGAAATAGCAGGGAAATTAACTAAAACTCCCTTTCCTCCCCTCAAGTCTTAACCATGAAACCAAGGCCATACCTGTTTATTGCTGCTGAACCAAAGACTAAAATGTACAGCAAAAAAAGAACTCTAGTACAATACACCTTGCAGGCCTACCGAAAATATTTTAAAGAACAAGAGAAAATTCTCTCCTCCTGTATGTGAAACTGCAGAAAATTCTCTTCTGGATATCTTTTAGTCTCCAGTGTGCAGAGGCTAAGAGCAATAAACAAAATAAATCATATTTTCCTTCATGGAGATGCTGAACAGAGATGACCTGAGATTTCCCGTCCATCCCCTCAGATAGTTGGGAATAGCTACTTTGCCTCCCCTGAACATACAGAAATATGGCAATTATTTTTCTGGGGAAATTGTCACTGAGGACAAAATGATATGCAGCACTTCACCGCTCAAGCTGTGGGATGGTGCTTGTATGAGAAGCCACCTCAGGGAGCAGTCTGTCTTATGGGGGCTCCTTCATTTTTTTAATCTGGTCCTGAAGATTAGTCAAAGAAACAGCTGGAGAAGAAAGGACATAGATCTTATGTTTTGGAAGCCACTTTAGGCAGTAGAGAAAGGATTAAGGTAAGGAGGTGAGCAGAAGACAGACTTCAAATAATCTGCTGTATACTTTTCTTGCACTACAGTAGGAATATATATGGAAATACCTTACTCTTCTGCCCTAAAAAAACCCCTTGTTTCTGTACCTCATGCACCTAAGAATACCTGCATAATGACAAAATCTTGTAGATGTATCCAAAACAGACAAGCTGAAAAGTACTGTTACACCTTTCCCTAATTACACAGTCACTCACACACTGTCTTCTCCCAAACTCAGAGAAAGGATGTGTGGGAGTTGTGCTT
Organism: Vireo altiloquus; assembly: GCA_013396875.1. Classification (NCBI taxonomy): domain Eukaryota; kingdom Metazoa; phylum Chordata; class Aves; order Passeriformes; family Vireonidae; genus Vireo; species Vireo altiloquus. The sequence continues at coordinate 12,518 of VZRF01005860.1, forward strand.
CCAACAGCTGAGATATAGACATGGTGGGGAGGCCATCATATGAAAACATCCCCAGCAAATTTTGTCTGTCCTACAGCCAGTAAACAGAAACCTTAGATTAGATAAGAATGTCCGCTTGACATTGCTAATGGCTTGCAACTTACAGAAGGCATCCAATTATTTAGAAAGCAATAAATTGCAAGCAACATAAATACAAAATCTAGAACAGATCAGATCAAAATCATTCAGTGTTTTTTGCAGACTAAAGCAAAATTAGAAATATTCAATATACTTTAGCCAGGAAATCTAAATTCAGAGAGGTACCTACTTTAGAATATTTTTTCCTCTTAAGTTTCAGCTGAGGAAGTAGCAAAAAACCAACACAGAGCAAGCTACAACTGGCCCCGTACAGCTAGTTAGGAAGAGTGGCAGATTCTGAGTGAGGCAAGAGGATGCATCTGATTCCTGAAGTCTCTTAGCTAGCTACAAAACTATTCTCCATTTCAAGTCTAGATAATTACTATGTTGCAGAAAATAACTCATGCAGCAGCAGATGGTGCAACATGGGAACACCTGTTTCTTTAAACACCAATCTATATAAAAGGGAGCAATAGCTGTTTTCCTTTGAAAGGAAAAAATCCAGCTTTGGAGGACAAGATACATAAATACCACCAGACTGTGGGCAGAACCCAAAATAATCCATTCAGCATTCTGTGCTAAACACGGAATGCAGTTGCCCTTGACCCAGCCCTGCTCACGTGTTGTTGAACTGTCAGAAGCAACACAGGCAGTTACAGGACTGAAGCGCCCAAAAGACAGTCCAGAGCAAGCTTCTTCCAAAGACAGCTTGATGACAATGAGATTCTTAGAAACACATTACAAACTAACAGATATCTTGGAATGGTTAACTCTAGGTTTGTTTTTGTTTCTCCCTGGCTTTTTCATTAGGCAATTATGCCGTACAATCACAATTTCTAATTCATTGGTCAGGTTAAATGGCAGTTCACATGGAACTGCGGCAGCACCTAAGGGCTTGTGTGTCCTCCTTTACCAACTGGCAAACCAAAAGTGTTTTACATCTGGCTGTATAGAAGCCCATTCACATCTACGCTAGTGAGCACTCACTACTTTAGTTCTTAGCTTGAAAACGTACACAAACACAAACTGTTACTGTAAGAACGTAGGGAAAATGGATTCGGGAGTTACAGGCACCATTTGCGTTCACCAGCCACTTTTATTCATGCGCACCAACTTAGCAGTTTGTGTATTCTAGAGAATAAATCACATGGGAAGAACACCACTTTTTCGCCCCCTTCCACAGTTACCAAAGCAATTCCACCTTCAGACGGAAATGTCCGTGTCTCAGTACAAAAGCGACGAGCGAAGCATCCCGCGCCGCGCCCGCGGGGTCCCGCAGCCCTCGGCACATTGCTGCAGTCTCGCCGCCGCCGGCCGCGCCATGCCGGGCGCGGGGTCTTCCCCGCTCGCCGGGTGAGGTCTCCCGCGGGGGCTGAGCCCCCAGCCCGCCTCCCGCCCCAGCGCCCAGCCGGTCCTTCTAAATCCCCGGTCTTTCCCACGCCGGGACCCGCGGCCCCCGCTCACACCCTCCCTTCCCCCTGTCGGCCGCCTCACCGATGAGGACGCGTAGGTGCTTCAGTCGGGTGAGTGGGTCCTTGCGGGTGTCCAGCACCTTCTGCGTGGATTTCCGCACGTCCCCGTGCGGCTTCTTGGAAAACATCCCGCGGGGCCCGGCCCCGGGCCCGGCCCCGGCGCCGCGCTCCAGAGGCGAACAGCGGCCTCCGGATCTGCCCGCTCTGGGGCCCCTACATAGCCAGAGGCGGCAGCGCCGCCTCCTCCTCCTCCTGACTCCGACTGCGATGCGGCGGGGCGCGGCGCGGAGCCAACTCCCGGCGGGCCGGGGGGCCGGGCTGGGCCTGGACTCCCCCTTCTTCCTCCCTGCTTTCCTCCCGCTGCTTCACGACAGCCGTCAGGTACGACCCCAGGCGTCCCCATGGCAACCGCGTCGCGACGTCACGGCGGCTCTGCCCAGCGCACCTCCGAGGCGGGGCGGGCGGGGCCGGCCGCTCTCCCGCGGGCCCCTCGGTGCGGATGGAGAGCGGGCCCCGGAGCAGGACATTTGGGGGTGTCACGATCCGCAAGTACAAGCGGGGGTCGTGATAGGTTCTTTGATCTCAAGAGTGCAAAGGACACACGGGAAAACAGTATTAATCAAAACAACAATGCACTTTTATTATGCCAACATCAGCTTTATGCGATAGAGGGGAGAGAGAGAGAGAAGAGGTAAAAAGGATAGTGAGAAAAGAAAGAGGGGGAAGGGAATATAGCTACCAACGAAGAGACGAGAATCCTCGTGGTCCAGCCAATAGGTCCGTCTTCTTCCGTGGGGAGATCTCATCGTGGTTTCTTCGAAAAGTCCCTTTATAGTCCTTTTTTGTTAAGCAGTTATCACTATAGTAACATCATGAGCTAAAAGCAGAGTACCTCCTTGCACAGGTATATGCTGAAACATGCCTTGCACAGGTGCATGCCCAAACAAGCCCAGACATGCTGCATTTGCTCAGGTGTACAGGACAGATCTCCAGCGCAGCCCTCCTCGCCTGGGCAGCAAGAACTGGTGCTGACCATTGTGTCCTGGAGCAATTTATGCGTCCAGTGGCAGGCAACAGCTTGGCTGCTGTCCCATCTCAGCCAAACCAGTCACTCTGAGCAAAAGTTCTGTGCAAAGTTCTTGGGGCTTTTTAGGGATTCCAGTCTCTGTCCTTGCGACGGACGTGAGGCAGATAAAGCGATCTTCGGACCGTCTCTCACAGGGGGCTCGCTGCAGGGTCCTCTGCGCAGCTCGGTAACAGTAACTGGTTTAGGAAACTGTACTATTGCTGTTTGTAAGTAAAATGTAAAGCTATCCCATTAGACAGCTACTCCGGTTGTACAGAGACGCTGCAGTATAAGGGAGCCATTCTGTGAGCAATAAGGAAATAAAATCCAGGTGGAGACCGGATTCACCACGGGAGCGACTCCAAACCTTTACTCAAGCCTCAGTTGTGCAACCAGCAACGATGTGTCTCATAGTTCCTCTTTCCACACTGGTCCTCAAAGTGCTGCAACTCCTCACCCCGAGCTCCTGCTCAAAGCTGCTTCTCCCTGATTTCACTGCCTACGCCTTCAGCTGCAGTGCTGGCATTGAGACTGAATCATCAGGCGTGTCTGGGTCCAGCACGATGGTCTGAGGCATCCTCATTTCTTCTGCTCTCTGTAGATCGGTCCTGCTCCTTCTGCTCCTACAGCAAAGCCAGATGAGCTCAAGAGACCTCATTTGTCCCAGTCCCATGCACAACCTCACCAGCTAGGCCCACAGCCTGGGCCAGGGAAATGGATGAGATGCCATATCAACTCTTGCTGCAGACTAAATTATTAACATTGAAGAAGTCACAAGTTTCTCCTTAAAGTTTGTTTGCATTCATGAGACAGAGAATTCTTCGACTTTCCAAAAGACATCTGGTGTAGTATCATTTAAGACTCTTTCCAGTATCTCTTTGCTTGGACATTTTTAAACAGTCACTGCTGCTCTCTTTTCGATTGAGGATATCCTCTTCTGTTAGCTAAGAGTCTGATTGCAACAGCTGGAGTTTTTAATATTGGCAGTATTGAATTATTTGAGACTTGTTTTAAAATTCCAAGAGTCAGCATTTACAGACCTGTCACATAAATAACATAACCAAAGTGTTTAAATTAATGATGGATAACAGTTAATATTAGAAGCACAAGTGCAGTGGGATTTAGTGAGCAGGGCATCAGTGAGGGACTCAGTGTTGTCTGCCTGACTATGTGGTCTGCCCCAAAGCATTTAATATTCTGCCATCTCTGTAAATAAGAGCTGAAGATTAGCAATGTTAGGTAATAGCTAGTATTACAATTATTTAGTTTACTATAACACAGTATATTTTAGCTCTCTAAGATCTGACAATGATACACTGATTTATGTGCTTTGTTTTCTAAATTTCATTAATTCTAAACTCTGCATATTTAAAAACTTCGGAAGATATCTTTTCTTTGGAGAATTTGCTTGCTTTGCTGTTAATTTTTACATCTTTAACTCAAGAAGAGATTAAAAATAATAGCATAAGACCACTAAAATATTAAATGACAGGACAGAGCAGTGTTAACCAAGATAAGAGTGGCTTCTATAGATAACCTCCTTGTGCAGACCATGCCAGGCAGGAAGGGCATGTTCTGTGCACAGGAAAAGCCGTGATCTGGCAAAGGCTTGACTTTGAAGCATGTGACTTTGGTTCTTTTGAATATGCATGGAGGACAAGGTTAGAAAATAGCAGGATTAGTTAGGCAGAGGTTAGGTTCTGCTGCATTCCAGTCTGCTATTACTGTGCCAAATTCTTGGCATTTCCACTTTAAATAAAGAACTTTTAAAATATTTTTGTCCAGATGCAAGGGTACTGTCATAACTAAGTTTAGCTGAACTTTTAGAGGAGTACTGTAGACAATTAAGTGCTGCAGAACTTTATTCCCTCCTTCTATTAACTGTCATCAAGCCTGACAGAGTTTAGAAAGCATTTGGATAATACCCTTAGGCACATGGTGTGACTCTTGGGGATGGTCCTGAGCAGGGCCAGGGAATGGACTTGATGATCCTGGTGGGTCCCTTCCAACTCAGCAGATTCTGTGGTTCTGTGATCTCTACAGGGCCCCATAGGACACTCAAAGTAGTGGGGGACAACTGGGTCACATTCATACCACCAAAAAACTTTCCCAGTTAATCTAGGATTTATGATTTCCTAAGATTTCAGCTGTTGCCAAATATTTAAAAAAAGTACAATAATTTTTTAATATATCCTAGAGAGCACAAACCATTCAGTTGTAGCCTGATCCAACAGTTCAACATTTCAAATGGATAGATTGTTTTGAATTTTTGCATAGACCTACAGATATCTACATTTCTGGAATCCTTGCATTACTAATATTTAAACCACATAAGAGTACATGATTAAAAGTGAGTTAAAATTACTCAGATTTTCACTAAGTATTTCCCATCTTTCAGGTAGCTAGTATAAATCTTAATCCTGACCCCGCTGAGGTACATGCACTGAGGAGATATTTGCCCACGTGGTCCTTCAAGAGAAAAGGAGAAATTTAAAAGAATTTTTAAAAAGTGTTTCTCTGCTGCTGATCTTTTCATATTTAGCTCACAATGTCCTTCCTATGAGGGTTGTCTTGCTTTTGAGAAAAAAGGCTCTCTAAATTGTGGTGTGGCTATTGGAATGGTATGCTGTGAACCTCTGGGTTATGGCTTTGCCTGTGCAGCAGTATTCCTGTTCATCCCAAGTAGCAAATTTTTACTTAATTGCCAACTATTTACTTTATCAAAAAGGCCCCCAAAACTAAATATTTAAGTTTGAATAGTCAAAACCACAGTTCTGTACAATTAAATGCTCTAGTGTAACATACTGATACTAGAGATGTTTACTACTTTCACCTAAGCAGTCAAATATCAATATATCTAATATATTTCTTGTATAAGAATAATGGAACAGCTAGCTGTCCCTTCAACAAATTCCTCTTCCTATAAAAAACACCATGATTTCCCATTACAGTTGCACAAATCTGTGTCTCACAGATGAAATCTGGAATTTATATACTTCTGTGTTTAAGGGAAGGAGCTTTTCATGAGCTTATATTCTGCTTTTATTTTGTTAAGCAGTATATCAGCATTAATACCTCTGTGTGATAAAAAGTCAGCACACTGCAGTCTTTCCAACCACCAAAGATCCCAAGGTTGAATAAACTCTTCCAAGAACTATAGAACTCATTAAGCCAGAAATCCTCTAAATTTGTGTTCTAGCCACTGAAAGCCATGAGTCACCTCCCTTTACAACCATAAGCCTTCCTTTGTTTAGTCCTCCCCTACGTATTTGGGATGGGCAAGAGGCTGGACTGCAGTTAAGTCTTAACTCCATGTGTACAGGTTGGCAAGCTGTTGTCACTTGGACAAAGGCTAAGTGAACACATATCCCTCTCTGGGACATTACTAGTTTTTATTTGTTCCAAATGCTGTTTCACAAAACATTCAGAAACTTGGTATCTCTAATATTCATGCTTTCATGTAATATAAGATCTAAATCAGACAATGGCTTCAAAAGCAGCAGGGAGGGTGCAATTGAAAAAAAAAAACAAACAACAAAACCCAAACCGACCAATGAAACCACCAAAACCAACCAACCAATCATTACCTAAGCTTTGTTTCCTTAGCATGCTAAGACTGTGTCAGCCGTGCTCAAAGAACAGAAGGGGTATAGAGCCTATCATGATGAGAAACTTTCATACACTTGCAAGTCATCTAAAACTGGTATAATCATTACTAATTCCTGGCCAGCAGTGCCAGAGAATTTTGACTTTTGCTATGCAAAGTTGCCTCCAACTCACAATGTTTGAGTTCTAATGTAAGCTCTAGCACCCATATCTGATATGAAGGAGCTTCTGAAATGTGAATACTCTGATACAGTGGAAATTGCAACAACTTTTCTGTTAACCAAAAGTATTCAAACACTCTCTTAAGCACTGAGATGTTTTATTTTTCTTTCCCCACTTATGAAATAGCTTTGCAATATTGACAAATGCACAAAAGAAACCCTACATGTCTGCCAGCCTCCAGGGGAGAGAAAATTTTGTATAGATTATTTCCTTTCTATCAAAGGAAATATTTTGCCTCGATCTCTCTGTCCTGTTATGTCACCTGCAGGAGTAAAATGGATATTTTAGAAATAGGTCATATTTTAGAAATAGGTGTTTATTTTGATTAGTACAACTTTACACCTTTTGCAGCATATATCAGCGTATTTTGACTAGAAAAAACATGATCTGCAGAAGGAACATCATCCAATAGACTTCATACATAGCTCATAGCTTGCACCCCAAGACTGCTACTTTAAATTGCTGCTGATCTTGACCTGCATGCAAAATAGTATTTTCAGAGTTCTTGTGACCTACCTGTTAATATTGCACTTTCAAATTGAGGGTGAAGAATTAGATTTAATGATGTATTCAGTGTGATGCCTTAGGTTTTAACTTTTATATTTTTCAAATCCGGTACTGCTAGTGTAACTCTGAAGTTTCCTGTAGCTTGTTAAGTGCTGCTCTCTCATGCTAAGATAAACATAACAAACCTCTCCAGCTTGCTCTCCAAGGACACCCAGACCAAGAACTGTAAACCATCATCTTGGAGAGAGGAGGGCAAGCTTGGGGAAATTACATTATTGGCTGGGTTCTGGTTGGTGAATTTATGTTGATATAAAAGTGTGAAGAATTGTGACCTGTTGTCCATTTGGGATCCACTAAGGCAGGACCCTCTGGAGCCCAAAAGTGTACATCTGAAGGCCTTTCAAATAAATACCACCTTTTTTCCTTTATTCCTGTCTAGTCTCTGTTTCTAGGTAGCCATTTATGGCATCAAGTGTATCATTTTTTAGTGGTAGAAAAAAAAGGTACTTGTTGAAGTTTGGTTTGCTAGAGTACAAACACCCCAGGGCTGCCACTTCTTTCTGGCCAATATGTTGCTGTTCTGTCCCCTTTGGAGCACCTCACCCTCAGCAACCAGACCTGTGATAACCAGTCCAAGACATATTACACCTTTGAAATGGGAGACACTTCTAATGAGAAAGTATTTCAAACTCTTTAAGCTGTAGTGCAGTATATTGCACATATGGTAAAAGCTCTTTCATCCCTGCTTCTTCTTCCTCAAGGTGTCATCTATACCTGTATCCTAATGACTCACATTACACTTATTTTTGGTTTCTCCCTTTACAATTTTCTTCTTGTCAGAAATACTCAGTTACTATGCAGTTACTCACTATGACAGAAGCTGGCAATCAGGTTTATAATCAGAAAGTTAGTAACAGCTTTTCAGATTCTAAAAGGATACATGCTTCTACTCACTGCCTCCATTCAATAAATTAGGTGTAAAATTACAGCTTTACTTCCCAGCTTTTTCTAAAGGTGTCACAAATAGGGAAAGGACATATCACCATATGTACTAGCCAGCATTTTATTTATAATGATTGTTATTGCATCCAAATTTTTCAATGCCAGTTTTCAACAGATTTTCCAGTTTTGAATTTTTACATTATTGCCAACTGTCTTTGTTAATGGTCTCTTTCTAATAGTTGGAAAATACCACCAAAAAAAAAAAAACAAAAACCAAACCCAAACAAACCAGCTGTTAATCCCCACTTCCCCATTAAATGCAGAGCTGAGCAGATGAGGATGATAACAATAAGGGCATAAGTCATGATTCAGAAAAAAAATAGCCAAAACAAATCACACCTTAATAGGCACCTAATACTTTCTTTCACTTATCTTGACAACATGGTCAATCTACAGATTGGTCCTCTGGTACGTAGCTGGATTCATAGATGTATGTATACACACAAAACAAAAATCCTGCAAGTCCCCTAACACGGTGGACAGAATTTCTTCTTTTCCCACTCCTTCTAGCATTTGCCCCTAGAGAGCTGATTAAGATAGGTGTTGCCACTTTATATGTTAAGGGCTTATAGGCGGTCTGATAAATTAACTTTATAGTCTGGAAATAAACTATAAGGTGCCATCAGCACTATGCCACCATATGTAGTGCCCAGAGGTACCCTTTTCTCTCAGGTTTTCTAGCACTCTATTTGGGCAGTCAAGTTAACTTCAAGCAGTACCTTTTTCTTTCTCTGCACAGTACATGTTTACAAACAGTAGATGTTTACAAACAGTAGACGTTTATACTGCTTGAGCTGGGTAATCCTCCCCTCTCCTGGTGATAAACAGAATAGAAGCATGTAGAATTGTGTGTTATTAAAAAAAGTTTCTGGCTTAACTCCTCATCTTGGTTGCTGATTTCCAACAGGGCATGGGAACTTTGATTTCCTTTTAGGGTTTATTTTTAGCTCCTTTAGATCTAGTTCCAACTGTTTGAATAGGAAATGACAACCAAGCCAAAGGTTTCCTGTTTTCCTGCCATTCCTTTCCCTGCAACTGTTTCCAGTAGTTTTTTTTTCTAGTCCAGAACCTTTGATTTCTAGTCTTTTTATCTTGCTAGTCCAAAAGGCAACACTTGAATTGGGGATTTTTAGACATTTTGATTTCTGGTTTTGTGGTTTTTTCCCTTTTCTGAATCCCTATGGATATCTTAAAAAAATCAGATCCAGCTGGTGAAATTTCCTGTTTTTCTTCTGGGATGTCTCCTGGTCTTGTTTCAGGCTGTCTCCTAGCTCCTTTCAGCCATTTGACTATCATCCATCACTACTAACACTTTTACTGGGCTACCTCAAAAGAATACCAGACTGGGGGGAAAGAAAAGAAAAAAAAGGAAAAGAAAAAAAAAATGTTCCTCTAAAACTGCCTCTGTCAGTTTTTAAAGATATATGAACCAGTACTTGGCTAGGCTTCGGGGACTCACAAGTTCCCTGGGAAAAACCTGGAGGACAAGGTCAGCTGCGGTTGCTCCATTAAACAGCCAGAGACATTTAAAAATTCTGGGCCCGGCCCGCTCCCCTACGCCGAGGTCCAGCCCGGCGGCCGGAGCATGCGTGCGGCCACCGCCGCACGGCCAGCCCTTCCCTTCCCTTCCCTTCCCTTCCCTTCCCTTCCCTTCCCTCCCATTGTAATGGGTATGGAGAACGCATACCAAGTTTTGCTGTGTCCCTGGTTGACTACAAAGCCAGAGACAACAAAAAGAGAAAGGATGGAGTTTGCACACTGAGGATGGGAGGTTAATTTTGTCTAATATTTCTCTCAGTGTCCTTGAAGAAGAGGTAGCACACCTACATACACTTGTCTTGGAGAAGATAGAGGGAAATTACTTGCATTGGATGTACAGAGATGTGGGAGAAAAGAAGTAACTAACGTACAGCAATGGTTATTGTGATTGAGGTGGGCAGCTATTGCTATGGATGTGGAAATCTTGCATAGCAAATAGGGAAACTCAGAAGTCATCAACTGCCTCACAATATAGCCTCTATAACATCCATCCAGACAGCAGAGAGGGACCAAATTTGGATCTCAATATGAAGAACTGCTACTGCGAAGCACACACAACCTCAACTTCTTTGGAGCGGCACATCACATCACTGAGACACACTGCTCTTTCAGCTGGCCCAGATTTCAAGAGTGAGCCTGTGCAGTACAAGCAAGCTCACCTTCGCCCCAAAGGTACCACTGACACTGATCTGCAGGCCACAACCAGTTCTGTATTTCAGGACACTTGAGGATCCCTGCCAGACTTCCTTGTATGTGCATATGTTCTGAGGTGAAGCCAATCAGTCCCTCAGAGCAAGAGGACAGTTGGGACAGCTTTTTCCAATAAGTGTCACTTGTATTCAGTACATCTTGTGTAGCACAATTAACAGCAATTGGCAAACGAACAGAAAAGTACCAATACTCAAAGGCCAAAAAACTATCCCAACCCCGCACAGATTGCAGAATATCTGTTTAGTCCCTTCCCTTATCCACTCTCAGTGAACAGCTGTTAGCTTTAGTTAAGTCCGATTTAATTTAAAGCATATCTCGCTGGTTACAGGACAGCATATGACACTGGGGAAGAAGCAAGTTTTACTGGGGAGGCCACAATTCATAGAATCATAAAATGATTTGGGTTGGAAGGGACTTTAAAGATCATCTCGTTCCAAGCCCCCTGTCATGGCCAAGGACACCTTCCACTATTTCAGACTGCTCAAAGCCCCATCCAACCTGGCTTAGCACAGTTCCAGGGATGAGGCTTCCACAGCTTCTCCGGGCAACCTGTTCCAGATCCTTACTACCCCTTAATAATCGCAAGGACCTCTCTCCTCTGAGATCCGAGCCATAACGGACGCCTTGCCAGGATGCTCCTCCTCGGTAGGAGGGTGGTGGGGGCACACGTGAGGGGGCACCCGCTATTCGGGCAAGGAACGGCAACGATCGAACCCTCCACCGCACAGGGCCACAGCCTCGCTCGGCCGGCCACCTGCGGGAGACGCGGGCAGGTACAAAGCGCTCCGAACTCTGCCCGGCCGCGATGAAGTCTCTCCCGGTGATGAGCAGTCCCGTGAATGTCCTGAGACGAGAGGGGGCGCGAGGACCGCCCCCGCTACGCGCCCGGCCCCTCACAACGCCTCACCCACCCTCTCCTCTCAGGGCGGACTACAGTTCCCAGGATGCCGCGCGCGCAGTGACGCCGGATGGCGGCGGGACTCGGCCAATGGGCGGGCGCGCAGGCGCCAGGCGGGGCGGGGCAGCCGGTGGCAGCGGCGGAGCGGCGGCGGGAAGGGCGGTCTCGGGGCTTCACAGCAGCGGCGGGGACGATGCCGGTCCATTCCCGGGAGAAGAAGGAGAATAATCACGATGAGATGGAGGTGGACTACGGAGAGAACGAGGGCAGCAGCTCTGAGGAGGAGGAGACCGAGAGCTCGTCCGTCTCCGAGGAGGGGGACAGCTCAGGTACCGCGGCCGCCGGCAGGCAGCGCCGCTGAGAGCGCGCCGCGGCGGCTCCCTCAGCGCCCGGTGCTTCCCCGGGGACACACCGGTTCCGCCCCGGTTCTGGCGGCTGTCGGTGTCCCCAGCTTCCCCTCCCCCCCGTGACCCCGCCCCGGCTCAGGCTCTGCTTCGGCTCAGCGGCTCCTCTTCGGGCCGCCGGCCGGGGCGGAGGAACGGGGCGGGGCGCATGGGCAGGGAGCCCCGCTGAGCCCCGAGCCGCTGGCTCCGGAGCAGGCTGGCACCGGCCATGGCGGACTGGGCCGCGCTGCTCCGCTCGTTGGAAGAGCCGTGGGTTGTGCCCTGCTGGGCTTGAGTGCGTCCTCGCAGAGGGACTTCTCGCTGAGGTCTCCACTTAAAGGCGTGTGCATGCGTGAACACGTGTGTACGTACATATAAGTACGTATTTCCATGCAAGTTCATGAATTTCATTTAGGCGTTTTGAGACCTGTCTTTGAAGGGATATTGGAAGCCCAGTCAATACCACTGGCCTCTTTTGCAAATCACTTCAGCCTCTGCTCAGTTGAAGGTTCCTTCGTTTTTCTGTAGCTTCCCTCTGGACTGTAGATTTTGAATTACATTAGTAGCTGAAATCTAACTTTAAAAGGATTACTTTTACTATGCTCAATTTACACTGTGTTATTAAGAAGATTATTATTATCTGTTCAAACTTTCCTTGTAATTACTACTTTCTGTCTTTGATCTTAAAACATATTTCCAGGTCATAACCGGTAGAAGTTTGTGGTGCCTTATTTGGCTAGTGATGAAATGCAAGACAGTGGATGGAAAGGAATTTGGACAGGGTTAGTGAAGTGAGAAAAGTCCTGATGTGGATGCGGACGAGGACCAGTCCTAGTCCTGACATGTGGTTCTGGCAGCTTAAGTCATTTAGTGCTGAGGCCCCTATATCACTAAATTAAAACCAGAATATGCTGAGTTGGAGGAGACCCAGAAGGATCATTGAGACCAACTCCTGACTCTGCACAGGATACCCCAAGAGTCACACCATACACCTGAGAGCATTTTCCAAACGCTTCTTGAACTCTGTCAGGCATGGTGCTGTGACCACTTCCCAGAGGAGCCTGTTCCAGTGTCCAACAACCCTCTGGATGAAGAACCTTTTCCTAGTATCCAACCTAAGCCTCCCCTGATTACAGATTTACAGATTATTTACCATTACAGATCTGGCCTACTGGGGAAGGCTGATCAGTTTTCCTTTACCCCTGTTCTCTCAAAGTGATTCTGTTGGAAAATGGGGCCAGAAAAATGTGCTCAAATAGTCTTGGCTTGTTTTGGTGAAACCTAAATTAAGTAGCATCTAGTGTGCTGGTTGTTATGCTGGAAGAAAGGTGGACTTGAGTGAGGCTGCCAGGGCAATCTGGAGGTAATCATGTTGGAAGAGCATACCTGATTTGGATATATCTTTGTGCATATACTTGTTTGCATAGCAACTTGCACTGTTCCTTTGAGGTGTGACTTATGAAAGCATGCTTCAATTCTTTTATAATCAGAATTGTACAGGACCTGAAAAAGGAATACTGTATTTTAGATAAGAAATTCATGGAGATAGCTTTTCCATCAGTTCTGGTATAAGAAGGTACATCTTTCAGGGGCAAACAGAGAGAGAGAATAAAGGAGGAATATACAACCTTAATGGGTGGTAGGTGGGTGAGACACAGAGTTGCAAAGATCTCTGATGAGGTTCAGGAGCAGCACTGCAACAAAATCCACGACTCACTTTGCTGATTTTAGCCTTCCAGTTTGTATTGTAGCTAGATGCCACGTGGGAATGCCCTTTCTTAATTTCTTATTCTAGCCAATATTTATGTCTGAGAAAATGTAATTTTCTGTATGAGAGAGTGAGTTTCATTCACTCATAACATATGTAAACTTAACTTTTTCTCTCCCAGCTCTCTGGCTCCAGTGAAGAGAGAATTGTCTCTGTTAGATCCAGCCTTGAAGTTTGCTTTTTTCCAAAATTTGCCTTGTTTCCTGTTCGTAGTTCTGTTACTTGCTATTTTTAGAGAAAACTTTGAAGTTTACTTGACCTCTAAGACACTTCAGCTGATTTTTGTTGAAGGCAAATTTTTCTATGGTTTTGTCCTTATCTTGGTTTCTTCTGGGATTAGGAAGGAGTAAGGGTGTTTCAGGTGAATGTAGTCGGTGCATATTTCTTTAAAACAATACAAGAAGCTCTCCAGCTAATTTCTGTTGCATTCTACAGAGAGATGCTTTTAAGGGAGCCATTAAAATGTGTTGATTACAGAAAATTACATGCTTTTCTCAGTGTCTTGACCAATATGAACATACTCCTTGGAGGTATATTGTTCCTACAGACTTAAAATGATTAGCACCCCAAGAAATAAGTCTTAATTGAAATTAGTAATGATATTTTTTGTTAAATTTGTCATTTACTTTACTTGCATTCGGCTTTTTTTTTTCTCCAGTAGATGCCTGAGAATACAAAAGGTGCTGTTGGAGGAAGCATGACTCGTCCTTGAGAGTTGGCACTCTTATCTTTCCTGTTCATTTTGATGTTATGTATTTAGTACAGGTGTTTTATTGACTGGGACATAGAGTAGTTCATTAGAGATGAATTTAAAAAAACACAGGTTATGCTTATCATCCCAGAGGAGAATTTGGCCATTTTGGAAGCCCTTTATATAGGCCACAGCTTATTAAAAAAAAGCTATTTTAGGTGCTGTTACGTTTCAAGTGCTGTGTGGAATTTTTTATCTTTAGACCAGGTTGCCCTAATTACTGTGTTGGACTGCTTGAGTATAGTAGGAAAAAACAACTGTGATTTTGAAAGTATTTTAAAATACCCTAAATACTTTTTGCAGTATGAAATTGTATAGTAAATCTGAAGTTTTGAGACAGAATGGGCCTATCAGCAACTGTTTTAATATGAAATGAGCAATCTTCCACTTCTGTAAATTTTCAATTGTAAAGCCATGAGATTTGATCTTAAAACATTTTACCTTTTCAGCAATGCATATTCCATAATCTGTATGTTGTTTAAGGCCATGAGGAAGAAATTCCATAAGTGGGGAATTAAAGATGTTTCAGGACTCTGAAAATCTTCATCATTTTATGAGTCTTGTTGGAGGAAGAATAAAAATGAAACAAATAAAGAGCAACTTGGCATGTGAATTGACATTCAGTATGAATGATAGCTAGAATGTAGACTTCAAGGCAGAAAGTCAAAGACTTTTGAGGGTGTGTGTAGCTAAGAGGAGATTGGAGAGGGCTGTGTGTTATTTCTTTAGCTACAAGAAAGTCATCCTGCCCTCAGGTGCCCTCAGATACCAATGAATAGCAATTTCTTTGCAACAGAAGTTTAAAATGTGAGATGTAGTCCCCTTCCCCTCCAACAGTGGGTGTGCACTGATCCTCAGCCAGGGTCTAGTTGTCTTTGCTTTGTACTCCCTAAACATACACAAACAATAAAATCCATGTTAATTTAAGAAAAGCTTATGAATGAACTCCTTAATAAAACATACTTAGAATCAAAAGCGTAGCAGAACACATCTGAAACATGTTTGAGAATAAAGGGGAAAAACTGTGGGTATCCCAGTGCTTGTTCCTGTTTGATTTCACAGGGAGGTGCTTTCAAATTTTAAAGAAGCATAGAAAGTCAAGTATCTGCAATGTTCTAGACTTTTCAGGTTAAGAAATGTTTCATTAGAGTAATTTCAAGTGGTCACTAAAACAAACTGTAGATATTTTTACATCAGTATTTCAACTTTGAGGAACTTTTCCAACTGGACAGGATGATACCTGTTTCAAAATTATGTGTTACTTTTTCTTTTAAGAGTGTTAATAAAACATATCTTGAATTTTATATGACAAATGTAGCACTGAACTGTGCTTGCATTCCAGGGATTGCTTTTGTTTGTACTAACCCAGGGTACACTTGAATTTTCAGTGGTGGCTAGTAACTGCTCATGCTTAAGGGTGTCTTTCATCTGGTGTGATATACATTATTTAGTTTTTCTGTTTCGTGTATTCTTGTGTATTCTTTG
Source organism: Vireo altiloquus (assembly GCA_013396875.1). Taxonomy (NCBI): domain Eukaryota; kingdom Metazoa; phylum Chordata; class Aves; order Passeriformes; family Vireonidae; genus Vireo; species Vireo altiloquus. The sequence goes on from VZRF01005860.1 coordinate 28,045, forward strand.
TATTATCAGTCATGAAATACACCTCTTGAGGTCTTACAGTGTTGTTGTTTCCTGTTTTGAGGAAGAAGAATTGCTGTTTATGGGGTTTATTCTAGAATTAGATCTAGGTTTCTTACTTTGTAGCTTATGTGCCAAGTGATTTCTCATATTCTGCTTTATGAGAATAATAATAGAGAAACTGTTCATGGCTATAATTCAGGCTTCCCTCACATTCAGTAGAAACAAAATATCCAGTTTATTTGGTTTTTTATTACTTTTTTTTTTTTATTCTTAGAAATGGATGATGAGGACTGTGAAAGAAGAAGAATGGAATGTTTAGATGAAATGTCTAATCTTGAAAAGCAATTTACAGACCTTAAAGATCAGTAAGTATTTTAATGTTTTAAGTGCCTCATTTGAGGATCCATTCCATGAAAATATTGTGTGCTGCTGGTGTTTCTTGTCTTTCATATACGTGGATGCTACTTTTGGAGAAGAGTAGGAGTGCGGAATTCTGAAATTATTTGCAGCAGTTACTCTAGAATACTTCTATGTATTCATGTATTTTTTGTTTTGCTGTAAGGATGATCCTGTGAAAGGCTAGTCTGGGTCTGTTGCATCAAACTCCCTAGTAGAACGAAGGAATTGTGATTTTAGGGAAATTTGAGATTTTGTTTAATATTTATTCATTCAATATCATTCTCATGTTTTTATATATGTGGGACAGACCTAAGTGCATTGTCTTTGCTAAGTAAGAAATTAGGTTTGGTTTTTTTTTTCACAGGAGTAGTTTTTATAGCTGGGACCAATGAAAGTTTCTTGTGATTGCTGCAAAGCAGATACCAGTACTAGATAAAATGAAAATACTGTTACCTCTCAGTCTGTAGTTTGCCATAATACCTACATAAGTAGCTGGTAAAAACCTACTTAAAAGAAGAGATAAACTTAATTGCCACAGTTATTCTAAAGTGATCATAATTTTTTCTACAGCCTGTCATTTGTATCATAGAATCATTAAGGTTGAAAAAGACCTCTAAAATCATGAAATCCAACCATTTACCTAACAGTGCCAGGTCCACTACTAAACCATGTCTCTAAGCACCACATCTATGCATATTTTTGAACACTTTCGGGGGCAGTGATTCCACCATTTCCCTGGGCAGCCTATTTCAATCCATGAACACACTTTCAGTGAAGAATTTTTTTCTAATATTTAATCTAAGCCTCCCCTGGTGCAACTTGAGGCCGTTTCCTCTGGTCCTTCCTCTTGTTACCAGGTAGAACAGGCTGACCCCCACGTCTCTACAAACTTCTTTCAGGTAGTTACAGAGAGCAGTAAGATCTCTCTTGGGCCTCCTTTTCCCCAGGCTAAACAACCCCAGCTCCCTCAGGTGCTGCTTGCAGGACTTGAACTGCAGACCCATCACCAGCTTCGTTGTCCTTCTTTGGACAAGCTCCAGCAATGCATGTGAAGTTACATTTGTTTTCATATATGCACAGACAACTTAGATGCATCTATTCAAGTTTAAATTGGTGGCAATTCGGCAACTAACTTAAAAAGGTATTTGGTAAGTGAAATTTTGAGAAGATCTGGTCTGTTCTTGAGCATATGCTTTAACTGAAAACTTAATCAGTTGTTAAAATGGTTCAGATGCATATTTATATTGTGACATAGTTCTTTCTGCTACAGAACTAAGACATATAACTTGCTTTGCATAACAGGGCACTATGAGGTCTGGAAATAATAGGGTCTGGAAAGAATTGCCCAACAAGAAATTCCTTGCTGAAGTGTCTGTCTAGAGAAGACTGCTTGTCCTGCTGTTCTTTGGGCTGAGCATGGTAAAACCTGGGAAATGCAGCCAAGTGATGAGTTCTGAAGCCAGTTGGTACTGATTGGTTTGGCATTTGGAAAACTGTCAGCTTTTGAGTTCAGCCTTACTCTTCCATCTGTTTGACAGCTTGGATGACTGAAAACAATTTGTGGAAACAGACCTTTAAAGAGTGAATATGAAAGAGAGTGGTCTTGAGAGGAAGGAAGCAAGTGTTTCTGGGGGCTTAGGGCTTACGAATGGTATTTGAGAAGTGGTAAGGTTGTGGTATATGGAGGAAGGCATTGTGTAGACACAATGGTTAGTTGAGAGATAGAGGTATCTGTGTGGGCTGGAAGAACAGGGATGGTGAGAATACTGGAAATGGAGCATTAGAATGATGGAAGAAGGATTATAGGGAGAAGCAGCTGTGAGTAGGGAGGTGATGACGTTGGTAAAGTAGAAAAAGGTGGGATTTTTTGTCCCAACTAACAGCGGAGATGATGTAACAATTGGGTCTGCCTCCTCATCCCTTTCAGGGAAACTGAATTTGGATATTACAAGTAGCATTTACAGTGGTTTGGTAGCATTTATTCATTTTAGACAAATCATTGTTTGAAAGTACTGGATAAATAGTTATAGTCCGTCAACTACCTGCTGCATGGCACCAAGTGCTGACAGCACCCAGTCCATAACTGCTTGCTCCTATGTAGCTGGTACTTGGTGCTGTGTAATCAAATGTTAGTGACTGACCCAGTCATGTGCAGTGCACCCAGGCTTATGTTCTAGCTAAATAATTCTACTGTAGCTCTGTGTTAGCCTCTGTGTGCATAGCATGCTCATCAAGAGTTAAGCCCAGCAAACTGAGGTTTTATCAGCTGCAGGCTGTGTCAGTTGACTGCAGGACAGATTGTGCATATCATACCCTTAACAGGTTGCAGGTAAGAGGAAGGGCAGTGACCGCCGATGACAGCTCTGTGGTGCAGATGTGTGTACCTAAGCTAGCAAAAGTCAAAATAAGATGATGAGCAAGCTGGTGGCAAGGTGAACAGGCAGTTATTTCTCAAGGAGATCTTGATGTATCAGTATACATGTACTTTATTTTGTCTAATTAATTACTTAATCTGTGCACTTTAAATAAGTAAAAAGCAACACCCTTGTCCCAAGGACATCTGTTATGTTATCTGTTATAACATCTGATGTGTTATTTTAAAAATGTTTCTTCTAACTTCTGTTCTATTTTAAATAAAATACATATTTTTGTTCCTATTATTTTAAGACTTTACAAAGAAAGATTAAGCCAAGTGGATGCAAAGCTACAAGAGGTCATAGCTGGAAAAGCACCTGAATATTTAGAACCATTGGCAGCTTTACAAGAAAATATGCAAATCCGAACCAAGGTGGCAGGTAGGCACGTAAAATGAGTATTGCTGTTTCAAGGTATAGACTTGCTATGCATTTTAAGGTCAATCTTCTCTTTTCTTTAGAATTGTTGTGGGAGTGTGGTTTAAAGTTAGAAATACTGTAGCATTATTTTAAATATGAGGTGGTTTTTAAGTCAAAATGAGTATGTTCCTTACCTCCTTGCATATGCCTGATAACATCACACTAAAACTACAGCTTTTTTAATGTTTATTTAATAGCTTCCTGTCTTTGTGTAGAAAGCACACAATTACTAAGTAAAAGCTAATACTTTTTAGTAAGAAGGTTTGGGATCAAGTGTACACAATGGTCACTGTTGAAGAGATATGTCAGTGCTATCTCATGAAATGCTTGCTATCTAATATGAGCACATTTTTTCCTGCTCTTCTAGTCTGTGTCTCTTCTACTCCACTGCTCCTATCCTTCTGCTCTGTCTAGGGAAAGAGAAAAAACCTCTTGTCCTTGGCGCTTCTCTCTTAAGCTGAATTTTAATTATTAAAATTAATGTTTAGACAGGCTTTTGTGCTCAGAAGAAGAAGGCAAGAACGTTTATCTTCTTGTATGCAACCATATAATCATATGAAATGGTAATATAGGAAAACAAAGTTCTGCACTTCCCTATTTGTTTTGTAGTTGTAAATTTGTTTTATGTTACAGCTTGACTCCTTTGGGAGCATTCATGTCCTATGTCTAAGGGTTACCTGACATAGGCTGTCAGAGAGCCAAAAGACAAACATCTGTGATCTCTGTAGCCAAAGAAGCTATACCAGTGTCTTTTAAAAGAAATTTAGCAGAAACATGGTGCAGGCTAACTGAAAAATGACAAGGCACCTTATACTTTTCAAAATACTAGTGGTTTTTCAGTACTACTCAGTATGTCTTCATTGGTACTTCTGAGAATTTGAAATCTTTTGATTTATTGCATTTGTCTCCCTCCAGGTCTTCTCTGTAATGCTTTTTCTCAGCTGCTGACCCAGCATTTCTGGGTTTTAAGTTCTTAGCCCAAATTTACATGACTAGTCCCAAGTAGCCCACTTGAGCTTTGCAGAAGGATCTCACTTGAACTTGCAAAGGGTTTGATATAAAAGCAACCTTAATCCAGGCTTTTGATTTTCAGTTTTAAATGTGACTGTCCACTAGTGCTTTCATGTAGGTGGGTATAGGATATGCAGCATAATACACATTCTTCTGATTGGTCTTCAGCAGCATTGAAGAGCCATGTTTCAGTGTAAAAAAAAAAGCTCAGCTTAAAGTTTCCTTGAGGTTGAGAATAGAAAACAAGAGGTTTTTTCGCTTTTGTCCCCAACTGAATAAACTTGATAAAATTATTCCAGAGAAGGCAAGAGACTGCAGAACTGGCTTTTTTGCTCTTACTGTTTGAGAACCTTGACAGAAGTGGGTAATAGCAGGACTTGAGTTCTAGCAGGTAACCCATAAGGACTTACTGTTACCTGAAAGAGGGGAGAAAGTGGTGAAAAAAAACCCCAAACTAAGCTGTATTTAGCTAAACTTTGGATATAATTGCATCTGTCATAGAAAAGAAACTTGTGCTCCTCAGCTCTCTAAAGGCACTATTCAAAAAAAAATGTGGATCCTGACTATTAGAGCAAGTCAGAAAAGCAACTGTTTCTTCTAGAACTGTTCAACCTATATTGTTCAATTTCAGGAAAATAAACAGTGACCTAAATATGCCAGTCAGCCCTAAATATTAAGAAAATAATAGCAAACATAACTTAGCAATGTAAGAAAAGAACATTTTGAATTCTAGAATAGCTTCACTGTGAAAAGATGATTGACATAATACTTTGTGGTTTGTTTTTCAGAGGAAATTGCTGGTAGTAGTATTGTTCTTCTAGTACTGTGTTCATTTTTAGGCAGTTGAATTATAAGGGAAGTTGATTTAGGAAATTCTTAAGTTGCAAGACACCACCTCTGTGTGCACAAACTTAACTCCTCAAGTTTCTAATCTGAAGCAATTTAAATATTTTGTGTTGAATGCATTGAATATATTAAATGAAGTCTTATCCATGCTTTCCAGACATTACATTTCAGATACCTTTCAGATTTTTTTCAGCTGTTTAGTGGACACATTTTCAGAAATGTCTAAAAATGCTCCTAATACGTAGAAACGGTATCCTATGTATCACAAGGTGACTGTTTTTAAGAATGGAACAGTCTTGTTAATGAATTTAATTTATTAAGGTTATGCATTATAAAGTAAGTCTTATTCCAAATATTAATTTGTAAAAATCCTTTTCTTTCAGTCTGTAGCTATTTTAAAACCTCAAAACTTTATTTTAAACTTTAATTAGAAAATAGAAGAGGCCATTTAGTACTTAAATTTGGAAACTGATGATATTCAGGATAGTTCGGTCAGAAATATGAAACAGACACATTTTCGGAAGTTAGTATGACCACTGGTGTAATTTCTTGACTGACAGGAGAGGGAGTTAAAATAGCATTTAGTTTTTCTCAGATCTTCAGAATTAAGGATTTACTTGTTCTAATTTTTATTCTTTAAAGCAGCCAGCCACTCTAAGTGCATAATGTAATATATCTGTATTTTCCACTATGTGCATGTGTTGGGACTTGCAGGCAGTCTTAAAATAGAATACTGAAGTTGGATATTTGCTAAAGAGAGTAATTTTGCTTTAATTTGTCTGATTGCAGGTATCTATAGGGAGCTTTGTCTGGAATCTGTGAAGAACAAATATGAATGTGAAATTCAAGCCTCTCGACAGCACTGTGAGGTTGTCACATTGATAGCTAATCTCATCTAACTTTACTGTCTATCATGCTTTTCAGGTTCAGTGCATGTTTTTATTATTGCAATTATTTGCTATTTGAATGCAATTGCCATGTGACATTTAAGCCCGTGCAAGATGTTAGTCAAAGCATCTAAAAATTAGAATTGTAGAATATGCTGAGTTAGAAGGGACACATCAAGATCATCCAGTCCAACTCCTGGCCCTGTGCCAGAATCAAGAATCAAACCATGTGCCTAAGAGTGTTGTCCAAACATTTCTTGAACTCAGGCAAACTGGGACCACGTTTCTGTGGAGCCTGTTCTACTGCTCAGCCACCCTCTGGGTGAAGAACCTTTTCCTGATATGCAGCTTAAACCTCACCTGACTCAGCTTCATGCCTTTTCCTCAAATCCTGTCCCTGGTCATGAGAGTAAAGAGATTGGTACCTGCCCTTCTGCTTCCCCTTGTGAAGATATTGAAGACCAAAATGAGGTCTCCCCTCTGTCTCCTCTTCTTTAAGCTGAACAGACCAAGTGACCTCAGCTGGTCCTCATACAGCTTCCCCTTCAGAGCCTTCGCCATCCTTGTGACCCTTCTCTGGACACTCTCTAGTAGCTTAATATCTGTCTTATGTTGTGGCACCCAAAACTGCACACAGGAATTGATGTGAGGCCGCCCCAGTGCAGAGCAGGACAATCCCCTCCCTTGCCTGGCTGGCGATGCTGTGCCTGATGTCCCTCAGGACACGCTTGGCCCTCCTGGCTGCCAGGGCACTGCTGGCTCATGTTCAACCTGCCATTGACCAGAACCCCTAGGTCTCTTTCTGTGGTACTGCTCCAGCATCTCATTCCTCAGCCTGTCCATACATCCAAGATTACCCTGTCTCAGATGCAGAATCCAGCACTTGTTCTTTTTTAACTTCATTTGGTTGGCAGTTGCCCAGCCTTCTAATTTGTCAAAGCCTTTCTGCAGGGCATCTCTGCCCTTGAGGGAGTTGACAGTTGCTCCCAATTTAGTGTTGTTGGCAAACTTACTCAGTCCCCTTTGAGTCCCGTGTCTGAATCGTTAATAAAGATGTTGAAGAGATTTTTTAGTTTGGCTTTGCATATATATGTAGCTAAGGCTTCTTATTTTTCATTATCAAGTTCTTATTAATAGATTCCCACATGATTTTTTAACTTTGTTATAAAAAGATTACCAGGAAAGTAACTAAAATATCTGACATAATTTTAGCAAAAAACACCTTACATTTTAATAACAAAACCAAAGAAGTTTTTTTGAGATGCATTAGACAGCTAATGATAAGAGTTGTCACTTCAAAAGCAGTTCCAAGAAAAATACATTTCTCTCCTTGAACATAAACATTCCCGTTCATGTATCTAAGTACTGGATTGTAGTAGAAACACTCAAATACATGTATGTCCAATGCTGTACGTAGCTGTTTAGATCCTGAGGTTTTCATCATAGTACTCCTCAGCCCCCTTACAGTTGCTTAAAGGTGTTTTCTTCTGAGTGGTTCACCATATTCCTGAATTCCCAGTTCCTACTATACCAATAAAGCAAGAATGTGCATGTGTACTTTTGAAAAGCTTGCCATTTTCTTGATGCCCTGGGAAGGAATTAGGTATTATGAAGGACACCTCATTATTGGCTGTCTTTGCTCCTATGAATACTTGCAGGGTCTCTTATCCATGACTGAATGGTTTGCTTTGGCTGTGTATTATTCCTCTTTAAGGTGGGCTTTGTCACTTGTTTTGCTGTTATGTGAAACATTCAAAATTCAGATATTCACCATCCAATGAAAGTCTCTTGGGGGGAAAAGCTCTATTAAGTCAGAAATGCTGCTTGTAGAATCACTATTGCACTGAAGTATAGCCATTCAGCAAGAATGTCTCTGATGCCTGTAATAGCTTTTCGCACCTTATTTGTTACCAGGTACCTGAAGCAGAACATGTCTAAACACAAATGCTATTTAATTTTAAAATGGAATTTTAAAATTATCTTAGAACAGGTAACACTCATTTGTCACTTCGGGTATATGTAAAGAGGCATCTGTGTTTTAAATTCACCTGGAAATGTTTTTTGTATTGAGGGCTTGAAAAATATGTGAAAGGAGGTCTTTAGAATTTGAATATTTTGGAACTTGAAGGGAATGGTAAGCATGACAATCATTTAGTGGAATAGGGTTCTTTGTCCATTCCTCAGCTTATTTGCTTCTCTCCAACAAACTAGCTTGAACATTGGTACAGGTAGGTTTCTGTTACTGTGCTGTGTGCAAGAGCAGTTGAGGTGCAGACATCTGCTCATTTGGCTGTAGGGAACTGCAGCTTCTGACAGAGACATGGTAGCAGATAGCTGGATGCAGTGACTTGAGCTGCTTATGCTGTTTTTTCAGCAACTCCAAGCTCTCGTTTTCCAGAGTTGTTGAAGACATTGCTCACTGAAAGTGAATGTTAAAATCTAACAATTGGCTGTATTGTCTACTCATATTTTTGGAAATGTGCAAGCTTATTAAAGAGCAGTAAAGTTGTTTCCTTGAGACTTGGAACTCAGCTTAATTCCAAGTTACTGTTTTAGAGAATTCAGTGGGTTTTGATGCTGCCTTTAAAAGAATAACTGATCTGTATAGATACTGTGTAGTTTAGTATAGAAGGTAGCTTTATAAAAAGCTTTCCATGAAAATACTACCTTTTGTGGTTTGTAATGGAAGGTGGCATAGATGTCATTACTTTACAGTTACCCAATGTGAGTAAATATTTTCTATCTAGAAGAAAAATACTGTGTTTTTGTCAAAATGCAAACAGTTATTCTGGAGAGCTAGCTGCATGCTCTTAATTACTCTTGGTACCAATAGTTGATAAATATGTAATTGTATTTTCTCTTGTCCTAAGCGAGTGTGCTGTCTTTAAGGAGCTAGGATCTCATGCTAAGAAAGTGGATTACAGGGAGATTGATATGCTTTGTGGCTTCTGGAAAATCTGTTCTTATGTTCCTTCCACTGATGCCTTACATTTTCAATATTTAGATTATTGAACTTAGTAATGTAAAAATCTGCAATCTTGCTTTTTTAGAGTGAGAAGCTTCTCTTGTATGATACTGTACAAAGTGAACTAGAAGAGAAGATTAGAAGACTTGAAGAAGACAGACATAGCATTGACATTACTTCAGGTGGATGGAAATTCAGTTTGTGGTTTTTTTTATTTGTTTGCTTTTGATCTTCTGCTGGCTACTGATTAGTTGACTGTACACATAGTATGTCTGGTGATTTTTAGGTTATCTGTTAGAATGCTATTCAGCTGCAGACTTTGGGCAGGAGTTGAATTTAAACTTAAATCAAACTTTGGTTTAATAGTTATCAACATCCCTTGTTTGTTTTGAGAGTATTAATCTATGCCTGCATAATCATGTAGCACCTTTATTCTGTTCAGAAACAGCATCTCATCAGAAAATCTTATTTTTCTTTTTTGGACAATGTTTTCTGCTATAAAAAGAGCTAAACATGTAAATGATTGTGATTCATAGTATATTCTTATTATATCTTTTCAGAATTATGGAATGATGAGCTCCAGTCCCGGAAGAAAAGGAAGGATCCATTTAGCCCAGATAAGAAGAAACCTGTTGTTGTATCAGATATCCTTTTACTGAAATTGTTGTTCTTTTTAGTAGTGGTTGCAGTTTTATAGCTAATTTTATTACATGTGTCGTTAATAACAAGTTGAAGTGATAATGCATTATCAAAACTGATTTTTGCATGGCAGACATTATTCTAATTCAGATTAGAGAAACCATGTTGACACATCCCATTATGAAAATTGAAAATAAGATTCTCCTACCTAGCTACTAGTTTTATGTAGAAAGTGTTTCTAAAAGTTGATTTTTCTAACTCTTAAAGAAAAATAGAGTTACAAGACAAAAGCAGAATCAAGTTAGGCTGCTTGAGCTTCACCAACTGGCTATATGAATAGCATTGGATTCTGTGAATTATGAGCTACCTTGCTATTTTAAGTATATTACAAACCAAAAATACTAATATAGTATTAGATATAAAATTCCAGCAATTTCAGGCAGTTTATAAAGCTGAAAATCCTTTCAGTTATGAAGTAAGTGATTTTTTTCTTTTTGATTGTCCTTTAGAAATAGTTGTGAACTTGTCAGACCTGTGTAAAGCAAATACCTAGACATTTTACATGGCTTTTGATTTGTAATTTTTTGCTATTTAGAGAAAAACAGAATTGAAAGTGATTGAAGATTTTTAAAATTTTAAATGGAATTTTAAGTTTAGACTTGCTGTCCATTTTAGGAGATTTTTTTTAAACATCCATAGCACCTTTTTCTACATTTGTTTTTCAGAGATTAAATGGGGAGAAACAAAGTAAAAAGTGAAGACTATTGTAATGCAGTAGCTATACTAAATGGAATTCTGATTTAAAGTTCATATATTGTTCTAATACCCATTTTTTACTTTGCAGTTGATAGTTTAGGGAAGAGGGCTTTGCCTTTCTACTTCCTGTTTTTTGGATATTTGATATTCAGATATGTGGTGCTGACCGTTCTTTTCTCTCTAAGATAAATGATGCAGAATACTGTAAAATAATTATTTTATTTAAGATGGTAGTAGTGTAGGTGCTGTTTTGCAGTGGTACGTTGAAATTGCAATCAGTTTTAATTGTAATTTGAATTATTGCAAATAGAATAATTTTTGAACTGTTTGGAATGGAATGGTTGTATCTCAGTTGTTCATCTTATCCCTTAGTTGAACTCCTGTAGTCTGAATATCTACATACTATTATTGCCTCCTTTAATAATTCTTAAATTGCACTTCTAGGTTGCATAATTCAAAGATGGATGTGTTTGCACTTAGCTTTTACTTCACGTTGGTACACTTTGTGTGAAAGATTGGCAGAATGGAGCTATTAATATCTTTCTACAAACATTAAAGTGTTTTTATTATTTCTGTTAAAAAGAGTTTTCCCTAACATTTCCACGCCCTTATATAGTTTATATGTTACAAGACCTTGATATACTTGAAGACTGGACAACAATAAGGAAAGTAAGATGAAAGGATGAATGCCAATGATTGTTAATTTAGTTGGGTTCATGTCTAGTCCTTTTGCTACTTAAAAATACGTAACTGGATTTCTGACATGATCAAAATACTAAATGGATTTTTATTTCTTCAGTAGTCAGTTAATCCTTTCAGTTTAATCTGTGCTATTGCTACTTCTACTCAAATCATACAGAGGAATCCATTAAAGGGGTGCAAGAGGATATCTCTAAAATGGGGAGTCCAAAGTTTTCCATGAAAAAGGAAGCCTAAAGCCTGTGTTAAGTGGATCTGCTTTCTCATAGTCTAGCCTAATTGGATAGAAACTATGATAGGGTAGTCTGGTAGGATTTTGCTTTATATGAAAATTTAAAAAAATAATCTTATATGGCATGTTTTCATATAGTAAGTTTTTTATTTTAAGAAGATTTCTGTGCTTTGACCTCTCCTTATATATTTTTACATAAAATGTGAAGCTGTGTTTTTCTCAGATTATAAGAGAATCATGGTTTATAGGAAATTTGCTTGATCAGTTGATATATTTGAAAAAATGAATCCAGCTTTTAAGTGAGTAATGCCTTTTTTAGATCTTTGTAAGACTGTTGGATCTTGCTGTAGTGCAATGCTATCCTTGCCTTGCAGCTGCAATCAGAAAGCTTCCCCTAGTATCCTAGTGCATCCCAGCTTATGGAATAGCAAACCACTTAGGTGAATTCAAAAACTTGGTGGGGAATTGGCTTTGAGTCAGTTTCTATCCTGTTTTTCTTCCCTGTACCTATGTCCTGAACAAGTAAAATGTGACCTTTATGTGAGAACTTCTCTGACTTTTTCTATCACATCAGAGGAACAGACATAAAATATCTTGAGTTCTTTTCTGTAGTTTTACATAATTTTAAATAAGAGCAACAAACCCAGGATCTACTAGGGATTTTGCCTTTTCTGGAAGTAATTTTAAAAAACCCCAAAGAGTAAACAAATAAATGAACCCCCAAATACTTGAGTGCTTTTTTTTTTCCAAGTCTTTGTGTGATCTGGAGTTTGCATGAAGCAACATTTGTGAGCTTATAACTTAAAAGACTAGATTGTTCACATAGCATTTTGTTTTTCAGAATGAGTTAATGTAATTTTGTGTTTTCTTGACAGAATTACGTAAGAGCAATTTTGAGGATTTAATTTACAAAAACTTCAGAGTTACTTGAAATCAAAACTTGTTAAAGAAGGTGATTTTTTTCACCCTCAGAATGCTGTTTTATTTAGCTACTGAGTTACCATTGAACACATTTTTATTTTAGAATTCTCATTGTGTTTTTTGCATGTAAATGCAAGTATATGCTTGCATATAAAAGCAAACACCACTGCACGTTACTTCACAACTAAAGCTGGCAGTTAAGAAAACATGACTATGCTTACTGGCTAACTTAAATTTTCTTTTGTATTTCAAGGCAATGGCTACACTGGGGCCACACAGAGTAAAGCCAGAACGTAAGTAAATATGGTCTGGTTTCTCAAGACAGAACTTGCTATGTGGAATGGTGCTAACTGCATCCAGGCAGATTGTATTTATTATTGTACTGGTATAGTGATGGAGGATGGGGTGAAGTAGCTGGAAGATGCAGCTTTTGTCTTTCCCTTCTCTCAGGTGCTGATACCTGTAGCTTGATTGCTGTTGTTTCTGTTGACACAAATTCTAGAAAATTAACAACAAAAATTCAGTCTTCCAACAGTGGTTTGCAGCAATTCCTATTAGCAAACTGTGCCAGTGTTTGTACAAGATTAAGCAGAAAACTGAGAGCATCTGGATCTTATAGGTACATTTCAAAGGATGCTCATATTGACTGCAAACTACAACCCTGAAAAAGTGTAACTATGGGAAAGGAGTGGTATTCATATTTGGCACTGAAGTGACAAGCATGTTCATGCTAAGTAAAAGCACATATTTGGAGGTAAGGAGGCAAAGGGACAGTAGGCAACTAGGTGATAGCTTCTATTTGAAAATTAAAATATAACTTTTAGTTATCTGACTGCCAATAAAAAGGTATATTGCTTCCAAGTTTTCATGCAATTATTAAGAGACGGACTACTGTTGGAAAAAATGTGTATTCAGTGTAAATAACTTGATGAAAGTGTATTTAACCACCTAACAGATTTCTGTGAAGTCAATTAAATCACTTCTGTTACTTAATTTAGCACCTGTCAAATTAGAGAAGCATCTACATAGTGCTAGATCTGAAGAAGGAAGACTCTATTATGACGGCGAGTGGTATGGACGAGGGCAGACGATATGCATTGATAAGAAAGATGAATGTCCTACAAGGTAAAGATTATTTAGTTAATGCAGCTCTGTACATTCATGTTAAGCAATACCTAGGATGGTGGCATTGAAGAGTAAGGCCTATGCAGAAATACTGCCACCTCAGTAACATTTACTAGTTCACCCTAATTATGGAAATTCATACTTAATTGTGGAAAACCACTTTATACTGTTTAAGATAAGCTTTGTTTTCTGTTGGTTAGTGCTCTGAAAGAAAAGAGTTGGAACTTTTTAATGGTATTTCCTTCTCTTAAGAAAGGTTCTACCTGGGAACAGTCTAAACATTAGAGTGCAAATTTGGTTGAATGTTTAAGATTCATAAATGTATTTTCTCTATATGGATAATATTTGTAAATTCTAAAAGTCTGAGTATTTAAAATTAAATGTATATCTTACCTTTTACTGAATGACGCAAGTAAGTCTAAGCCCAGTATTGATTAAATAGGCACATGTACTCAGGAAAATTGACTTTAATTTCATCTATCAGTAGTTTACTGTAGAACTGGCCGTTTCTCTTTTTCGTTGTGTATGGTGAAGAGGAACAAATTTTGGTGATTTTGGTATTTGTTCAGGGCTGAGACAGGAAGGTACTTTAGTAAACTATAGATTGTGTCTTAAATTTTAAAAACTGAATTAATTTAGCAGAACACAGCAGTTATACTCAGCCAAATAAAGATCTTAGTATCCAGTGTCTGACAAAAGCCAAAAGCTGGGGCTTAACAGGGTGAGTGTGCAGTGCAGCTTTCCTGGGCTTTCAAGATTCCAGCAACTTCTAAGGCTAGGGGGAGCTGTCATGCTCAGTATGCAATAGATCTTTATTCTATTAACTGTTTTAATATTTGGTTTTGTGCTTTCTGTTTTCCCCATCAGTCTACTTGAAATGATATTTTTTCTGTGGGGTACAAGGAGGGAATTTTGTTCATTATTTGTGTTAAATGTTACCACAAGAAGCATAAAAGCAGGGCTCATTTAACAGTGAATCAGTAAATCAGTTTTCAATTTATTTCCTATGGTCTTGGTATAGTGAGTAAGAGTTGAATACATTTTGTGCTTTAACCCGTGGCTTCAGGTTCAACTTTTCTTCAAGTACTTCATATTTGATGTAATTTCAAGGCTTTTCTTGTTTTTTTACTATGGATGGTTTATTGTTGTGTTTTCTCTGTGTGACTGTTCTTTTAAATGATTAAAATCTTTGTACATGTTAGGGTTTTCTTGTAAGAGAATAAAATAGATGGCTGAAACATTCGCTGCCTTAACTAAAGACACGTGCAGTTGCCAAGGGATTCTGTTAAAACTGTCTTTAGAGTGGAGCCAGTATCTTTTGGGCCTAGCATTCAGAACTAATGCATATTTTCATTTACTGTGTGGAAATACAGCTGCAGTTTTGAGATTATTTTTAGCTTACGAGCTTTCTAAATTCTCCTTGTTTTTCTTCCCCTGACCCTTCTTCCCTCTTTTTCTGTAGTGCCATAATTACAACAATTAACCATGATGAAGTTTGGTTTAAAAGACCGGATGGAAGCAAGTCTAAGCTGTATATTTCTCAGCTACAGAAAGGAAAATATTCAATAAAGCATAACCACAACTGACCATTGCTCGCCAGATATCAAACAAGTGGTATTGCCATGAGTGATGTGCCATGGGGTGAAAATTGTATTTAATAGTGTTTTGTATTCCTTATATATTTACATGTATGTGTTGGTCGTGCTGTATGTAAACTTCATATGGACGGCCTTCAGAAACCTGGGGAGGGTAAATCCTGTTAACAGACATTTTGCCTCTAATTGGGTCCAGTGCCTAAGATATGAAGTATGCTCTTCAAGTATAATGCTTCAAAACTTACCATAATTGTAAAATGAAAAAAAAAAATTCTTCTTTTTCCATTGGTGACCAGTTGGTGTGAAAAAAAAATGATAACCATAATTGCCAGCAACTCACTTTATTTTCAGTGACTGTGTCATGCTTCTCTTGTGAATATAAATTTAGCCTGCTCAGCTGTTGCTTTTGAATAGATTGTAACATGCATAAGCATTCTTTTATCCAAAGTGTACTGATTTGTTAAAATTATTGTCCTCAACAGCTCTGCTAGTAGACTGTGCTACATATTGTAAGATTTACTGTATTGCTTGTAATGAGAGAAAGCCAATATTTTGAACTATGTTTTTTGAAGAGCACTCTTCTAGTGTAGGACCCTGTTCTGTAGTGGACAAATCATTGGTGGTGTTTTTTCTTGATTGCCAGCAAAATTTATGCATAAGGTAGACAGTGTTGCTCCAACCTGTGTTATATGCAGCCCACAAAGAACGACTGCGGGGATGGTTACATAAATGCTGTTGCATGGCCTGCATGTTTGGTCCACAGTTGTATGAAATACGATGAATTTTTGTTAGAAAAGGAAAATATTTCCCCAGAAGTCATATATCTGGTAGAATTTACACTGAGTTTTTCACCAAACACTATTTTCAAAATTTCTGTACCCCATTTCATCTTATTGTACACCAGAAGTATTTCATGCGGCTTAGGAAGCTGAATGTCTTTTAAAGTCTTGCTCTTTTAGCCACAGAGAAAAGTCCTAAATCCTTCATATTACTGTGATGTGCTTTGAGCATCTAGAATGATAGATGGGATTGTTGAAGAATTGTTAACACGTCGGTTATGTGCACTTTAATCTCCACTTACAATGATTCTTGGAGAAAAAAAAGCATCCATTTGCTTTAAATGATCACAGCAAATAAATATTTTTATTGTAACATATAAATTAATCGTCTCTTCTAGTGCAGGGTGGTAAGTACCTTCCAAATGCCAAATCAGTTTCTGCTGAGTGATGCTTTTCTACAATTGTATGACATTATAAATCAAATGTAAATAAAGTATCGATTGACATGTTGGCTTTTAACAATATGAACTGTATGTATACAGTTGTTTGATAAACTTTTTGTAATTAAATATTTGCATTTTTTTAACTTAGTGTATAAATAAATGATCTGTGGTAGTGAACATCTTTTATCTTGTTTCACTTTTTGATTTTCTCATCTTGTTGGAATTGTTGATCTACCAAATGGCAAAGGGAAATAGTTTTAAATTATCAGAAGGCCTAAAGCTTTTTAAAAACTTTTGACCTTGACTTTATTTTGATTTTAGAGAATTTGTATGATGTGTTAGGTTTTAGCTTTTATATTTTTTCAAATCCTGTGCTGCTGATGTGACTCTGAAGTTTCTTGTGGTTTGTTAAGTGCTGTTCTCTTATGCTAAGATAGACATAACAAAACCTCTCTAGCTTGCTCTCCGTGGACACCCAGACTGTCCTAGGCCCAAAAGTGTGAACCATCATCTTGGAGAGGGCGGCAAGCTTGGGGAAATTACATCTTTAGCTAAAATTCTAATTGGTGAATTTATGCTGATGTGAAAGTGTGAAGAACTCGTGACCTGCCGTCCATTTTGGGATCCACTGAGGCAGGACCCTCTGGACCCCAGAGTATACCTCTGAAGGCCTTTCAAACAAATGCCTCCTTTATTCCCTTATTCCTGTCTAGTCTGTTTCTAAGTAGCCATTTAAGGCATCAGTATGTATAGATTTTGTTTGTTTTTACAAACTTCTACAAAATATTTTATGGAAGCTTTATTCTGTGACATTTATAAATCAAACATAAGCACTGTTAAGAATCTCATGGCTGTTGACTTGCTTGAAATAATTTGTATTTAGGCCATGCTGGGCACTCTAAACTGTTTTTGTGATTCATCCCTTTCCTTTTTCCTCTTCTGTATTTTGCATCTCTCTAGCTGCAGTTGGTTATTCCTACAGCTTTTTCTGATCTGATCTTTTACAAAGCAGAACTTTGCTTTATAAAGCCCTGCAGTTTGGACACTTAGTGAATGTGTTTTCTCAATTCAGAATAAACATAATTCATATCAACATGAGAGGTAATAATCATAGCAGTATGGATTAGTGATCAGGCAACTGGGACCTACCTGTTCCATTACTAGAAGTACAGGAAACTGAGCTGTGGCTTTCCTTTTTGACAATTAACCATTTCTGCATATGTGATGGGGAAGCTGTAAGGTTGGTCTTTGTTTATAACTGGTTAGTTGTTTCATGATTAGGTGAACATATTTGGTACATGCTTTGTATCTTTTTAATAGTTGAGCAGTTAATGTTTTGCTTGGTCCAACATAAAATGTAAGGGATGTCTTCCACAGATTTTAGTCCTTTGAAGTACAGACATTGTTAGTCTCTTGTCCATCTGTTTTATCTTTCATGCCACTACATTAAAACTTTTCAAGCCTTGGTAGCATTGTTTTAACCTACAAATAGAATTTATATCTAAAGTGCTGAAAGGAATTCTCTGATATGTAATATGTGAAATGGGAAATGAAGAACAAGAGGCACTTAGTGATGAAAGTAACTTTCTATATATGTGTATATTCTATACATGTGTAGAAAAGGCTTCTCTATCAATAGTTATGTTTCAGAGGAGTTTGGTTTTTGCTAAACACACAGAGCAAACTGATCTGCTCATCTTTCCCACAATGAAGTATCTGGTATATTTAGCTGGAGTGCAGTTGTTTTAACCTGACAATATTTACTGCGTAAGTATCATGTAGAATTTAGCTTAGGTATTTCATAATAAGCAGGTCTTAGACTTTTCAAATGCATTTGCATTTTGACACTTTGTTGTAGTGTGTTTGTTTTTAAACTATAAAAATTGACTATTTTTAGTCCAGGAACATCTTGCTCTATGTTTGTAAGCCAAGACCTGCGTAAGTAGCTCACCACCCCCATCAAGTGGTAAGAGATGATTAAGTTCAGAAATTTTCATTCATTTTGAAAACCTATGCTGCCTTCCAACGATAGGTTCAGTTTGTTCTGTGAGGTTTTGTTTGTTTTTGTTCTTTTTTTTTTTCTTATAAGTAGAAAGAAAAAAAAAAATTTATCAAAACAGAGATGTGCTAATACAGCTTCCCATGTCCTGGAGAAATTCTTCAAATATTACTGTGAGAAAGAACAGCCTTTCCCCTCCCCTTTCCCCTCCCTTTTTTTTTTAGAGGACAAGGGGGAGAGGTAAGGAGAAAGAAACCATGTGTTCAAAGACCTTGTATTTAAATAGCTAAAATCTTCAGTGCTTTAATCCATATGAAACTTTGAGTAACCTGGTCTAGTGGAAGGTGTCCTTGCCCATGGCAAAGGGGATGGAACTTAGATGATCTTTATGGTCCTTTTTGACCCAAACCTTTCTATCAATGATCGAAATCAATGATAACATATTTTCAATCTTTGAATCAATGATAACAGATTGACAAGATGGCAGCCCTGTCCAAACAGCCTTTTACATGTGGCAAAGGAAGCTCTATTCTGAGGGCACATGATCATTCCTGAGAAAGTTCTTTACTACGCTATCCTCAGGCAGAGGCACAGTTACAGCTGGAATTCAGACCAGGTAGCCAGTATATTACCTCTGGAATGGAATTTGCAGTCTATAATTGAATCAAAAGCACTGTATGTATTCAGTAAACCCAATATTTCCTGAAAAGGCCAGTCTAAATGTACTTGCATGGCATTATGTATGCTTTTGTTTCTCTGTATGGAAAATGGTCTTGATGGATCAGATGTGACTTTGACCATTTAAGATTCATTAACTGTTTTTTTCTGGAACTACCAGCATGGAAAGCTGAAAATTGATGTTTTGAGCTGACTCTTGTTTCAGTGTGCTGGCAGTCCTGCAAACCTCACTTCTAGAAATTTAACTTTCCCAGATGTTGCATAAAGGGTTTGAAGGCTGAAAATAATCTGACAGATTCACTAGCAGGCAGATTACCTGAGGTTAAGTGTGGTGCTGAATCTGAAATTTCTGAAAAGAAATTCCTACTGCAGTATAAAGATTGGTTGGGTAAATGGAATAAATGAAGGGATGAAGTATGTGTTAAGCACTAACATTAAAAAAAATTTGGTAAGATGAGTAATTTAGCCCTAGTTACCGGAGGCACTGAGACAACATCGGTTTCTGATAGGAGAAAATACTGTGTGATATTGTACGTTAGGATTGTTTCAGATGGTAATGGGTTCAAAAACAGGCCTGGTAGGTAAACTTTATGTTTGATATTTATAAGCTTTAGAAGTATGAACGTTGCTCTTTCAGTTTGGTTTTCTGTATGAAAGAACATAAATGTATAGGACTCAGGCCATTTAGTAAGGTAGTAATCTCCCCATTTTCCTAGAACAAATATTTTAACCACAGACATGATATTTTTTGTAAGATTTGACTTGCTAGATTTTAAAAAAGTCTGGCTTAAATTTTAGAACATAATAATTTCTTTGAAAAATAGAAGAATACAGAAAGCACACTGTTCAAGAGGTGCTTAGCAGCAGTAGAACTTATGTCCTTTATTACAGCGTCAATTCAGAAGGAAAATCTTCAGACATCACTGCTGTCTGCACAAATAGAAGCAAGCTGGAATAGGACAACAGAAATTAAAATAATCTGCATTATTTCATTAAACAGGGCAACATTACTGGGTTCTCCTTTTCCTGTAAGTAAAATAAATATGAATCAATTGGCCAGAGTTGGAACATTAAATTTGCTTTCCCTTCATCTCCCTGCTCCCATGCTCTGGAGACCCATGATGGTGAAAGCCTGCCTGCAGGTGGCAGTAAATTTATGTTGAAGTGACTTAATAGTAGTTAAGAATTTTCTGTCTGGATCCTGTTAGATAGTTTTTCATGGTTTCTCTTAGTTAAAGCACAACTACCACTGGTTTTAATCCTAATGCATACTAATTAAGGGATATTTGGAAAGAACAGTACTAGGAGTTCTAAAGGAGGATTATCTTTTCCTACTATACAGTGAAAGGAAATTGCTATGTAAAGGCTTAGGAAGGAACAGAAATGGATTAGATTCTGTCTAGTTGCCATAGAAACAAAATATGTAATTAAACAAAATCAAATATATTACATCTCTTACACTGATGAAAGTGCTGAAAGGTGGGACAATGGAATGAGTGTTTTAACCTGCAGCACCAAACCCAGAAATAAACAGAGGGTTCAGGTTTATTTTTCTAATGCAATTTTCACTTACTGTACTTTTTGTGCTTGGTTAACTAAAATCAAAAATGTTTTGCTTTGTAGGGTGAATCTATGAAAAGGAATGTCAGTAATAATCAGCAATAAGTAATGCAGTGAAAATTTATGTCAATACTCTTGCATATTAGTAACATTAATATTATATTATACTAGTAATGCAATTAAATTAAGCACATGCCTTTTTTGGAAAAATCCCAAAGAGTGCAAACAGTTTAATTACACTTTAAAATAACTTTTAGCAGATCACTTCAATGTTTCTTATTCTTTAAGATTATCCAAACAGCTTCATACCCTTGCTCTATAGCTAATAAAGACAATTTCTTAACAAAATAAAATGCATCAAAAGAACTTCCTTTTAGCCAGATATCAAGTGCTGCAGGTTAAGGATGTTTCAGAGCCCGCAGTTACTGCCAGGTGCCAGGAGAGGGCACTTTGAGGTCTCTCTTGAAACACTATTTGCTTTCAAAAGTTTAACTCGAGTTCTCAGAGTTTTCTTTTTCATTCTGGTACTGTAAAATTTCACTGCTTAAAGTTCAGATATGTAGCAGTGATTGTTACTTCTCTTTGTTAGCTTAACTCCTAAGGTGACTACATTCTGCTATTTATAAGTCAAGGAGGCTTATTGCCATGGTAAGATCTCTTATTTAACATGTCTCAGCGTGTGCCCTGGGAGGTGGATGGAAATTGGTTAGCTTTATGTTTCACACTACCAACACCACCCTTCCAAAAGAAAAAAAATAGAGAATTATGGTATATGATTCTTACTTTTATTGATCAGAGCTAAGGAAAAGAAGGAAAAGAAACTCCTGCACTCAGTTCAATGTATGACTTTGAGTTCAGGTGATTATGCCAACACACAACTAAAATATCAGAATCTACCTTATACAGGCAATGTTGACGTTGGAAATACTTTATATGGCACATCTGCATTTGCTTGCTAGGCTTCTATGTGGAATGAATAATTTCTTACAATCCTACTGAGGACATAGCAGCCTTGATCTAGCACACCTATTCCCAGGGCTCTGCAACTCAGAGTGGAAACAAACAGGAGGAAACATCGAATGGACACCGAGAGTCAGCTCTGCTGCAGAGGCAAAATGTGTCCAATGTCCCTCCTCACTCAAAACCAAAAAGGGAATTAGAGAAAAGGGAGGAAAAGACTGAATTCTTAGAATTTTCGGGAGTAGGAATTTATTTGAGATCTGCCTGACTTTTATTCCTCAAGCAACCAGTTGCTTCGGATGTGTGTTGTTATGTTTGGCTATATTTACACTGATTTCTAAAGCATCTGAAGCATTAATCCAGCTAACAAACCCTAAATCCCCCCCAAACCCTAGAAAAGTGCATTGACTTGCCTCCCCATTTTTGGAGGAGGAGGGAGCAAGATTAGGGTTAGGTTGGGGGTGTTTAAACACATTTAATGGGAATATTTTAGGATATCTGCCACTGTTAAGACTTATGAAGGCACGATTCTTCAGTTTTTCAGCAAGGTTGCTTGGAGTTTTTCATAACTACCAAGCCTACTATAAGTGATAAACTGTTTCCTAAGTGTTATCACTAGAAATTTTATATTATCTCACAGTAATGAAAAATTGTCACAATTTACCCCTAGCCTTAAGTTAACAGCATGATGTGCTCCAAAGTGCGTTAAGGATCTGTAAAATATCAAATTCCTAATTTTCTGTGGCTAACACTACACTGATGTTCTTTTGCCTACTAATGTTATTACAAATTAACTCCTAAACCATCTACAACTTCCTAAACTTGAATTGAGACGATTCAATGTTCTTTTGATCCCTGACTTTGTTTTAACCAACCAAATAATTTCCAACCTTTCTTATCATATAAAATAAGAGGTAGAGAAGGTCACATACCCCAGGCCTTGGGGGACCAAAGTTGAAGGTCCTTTTACAAGCCTCTTTTCAGCGTCTTTTTCAAGCCTCGAGCAGTTGTGCAGCTCAGTCTGTTCTCAGTGCAGCCACTGCCCTTCTAAGTAGCCTGAATACTGGTGGTGCCCTAGAAATTGGAAATTTAGGGCAAGCCTAATCCCTGAAAGGTGTGGAGTTTGTCTGGTTTTTTGTTTGTTTATTTTCTGCAAAATCCCACGTGGCTTGTTTCTTATGTCTGTTACCAGCCTTTCTGAAGCTGGAGGCAGACAGCAGAAGGCATTGGGTGCTGTCTAAAATTGTTCAATATGCAAAAGCCCTACATGGCAGTGGTAACAACATATTGAAGCGCTTCTAGTAAACATTAATGGTAACATATGCAACAATTTCAACAAGTGAAAGTGCAAGTCCCTGAGGTTTGGTGCTGAGGACATTCCTTGCAGGTCTGGGATACACAGCTTCAGTACCTGTCCAGAAATGGGTGTGTGTTTGAATCAGAGATGTAGCCACATGCAGGCCATGACTCAGCCTGCGTGCTTGCTCTTGCCTCAGAATTAGGCAAGGCTTTGCTACTCCGGTCCTAGGTACTACTGAGAGTTTGGCTCTCAGTAATCTCTTCTGTTAATCTCTGCACACCACTTAATCTATCCCCGCTTGTAAAATAGCACTTCCTTATTAGTCATTCAAGGATTATTTAATTGGAATAATTATTGGATTGAAAAACAGGAGTAACTTCAGTAAGGCAACATCTGTGCATGTAAACAATAGCTGGCCTTTTCAAATTTTTTACCATTTTAACAGCAAGAATCAAATCACAAATCAGATTTGCAAGTGTATAATTTCTGTCTCCAAAACTCACTTATGATGAACAGCCTAAAACTCGACACCTATGGAAAATGTTGTGAGATCATGTGTTAAAATATATTATTAGTTGCACAACAGTTAATAAATTCTCATCTTTGTCCAGGGTTTTTCATTCTCTGATTGTGTGGTCTTGCTACTTGTATCACTGGAGTATTCATTATATCTCTAAATAGAAGCCGAAGGAAAGATTTTTGGGATGAAATGCATTTTTGTTTTGTTTTTATTTTAATTGTTCCAATGTTTGCATTTTAAATAGTTTGAGATGCATATAAATATTCCTAATGATTAGGCAGTAGTCAGCCAACTCCAACTTGCCTACAAATGAACATTTTCAATCAGGCTTCATCTGAATGGGGCTGTATCATAAAAATTTCACACACAAACTTGGAGAAAGCTCATGGTTTCTCATTTTAAGTAATGCTCATTCTTTGTGGTTTTCTGGTTGGTTGGTTGGTTGGTTTGTTGGTGGTGGTTGGTTTTTTCCCTTCCTGGAATATAAATAGCCCAGTATTGTTTGAAATTGTATAGAATAATCTTTTTTTCCTTGCTATGTAGGATTCGGGGTGTGGGTTGCTTTATTAGTCTACTCTATAATACAAGAAAGATTTTTGTTACAGAAGACTGACCATATCCCATTCATACTTTATTTTATGAAGAAGGCTTTCACAGCAAGGGCTATTTCCTGATACCTAGTATCAGGCTAATCTCATTATCTCAAATTTTAACTTTGGAAACATACATAACCAGAATGTTAGCAATGACATTTGGTGATAATAATTTGGATAAATTTTCAGCATCACCAGCTTTTGGGATTTGGCATCCCTTCCTCAGAAGGAACAATTACAATATGAGTGGGAAACCACTTCCTTGGCCTTAAGGTTACAAACTTCCAGCCAGGACTGGGCAGCAGAAGCACTCCTGATGCTTTAAAGGGAATAAGGTTGAATCTTTAAAGGAAGATGTTGTAATTGGTGGAAGAGGAGCAAGAATGATATCAGCCTCAGCCCTCAGGTCTCCTCTAACTCCTCCAAAGGGAGCAACAACATAGGCTGTTACCTCCCACCCACAACCTCTCACTCACTGTAGAAAAGTGCTTTCCCTGAATCCTCTTGCTACCTTGTCTGATGTAATTAAAGCTGATGAAGAACATTTTAGACTGAAAGGACTGATGGAAAAACAGGAGGTGTAGTTGAATCAGTCTAATTTGCTTGGAAAACTACTCTAGGTATGTGTATTCATTATCTAAAATAGTGAGAAAGGAAACAAAAGTCAGGAATAGGGTTTTGCTCCTTTTGCATTTTTTTTCATAACTTTTATAATGCTTTACACATTAATTGTAAATTTAATTCTAAATACTCATAGTACTGGCTGCTATTCTACAGATATCTTGTCTGAAATTTCCTACAGAATATGTAAGTTCTTTTCTAAACTGCTAGGAAGTAATCTAATATAATTGCAAAAAGAGTATTATGGCCATATTTTAGGGTTTTCTGTGCATATCTGCTTATTTAGAAATTTGGTTTTTATGATTGGTGCAAGAAGTTTAAATGTACATAATAGATAATTATTTTCTTTGGGAGTTTTTTTGAGTGCTGTGAAGAATTCTTTAATAAAGCAGAAAAATAAACAAGCTTTGGTGGTGCTTGGCCAAGTGATGGGAGTTTGCCTGAGGAGCTGCAGGCCTGTACTGCACCTCTTTAGCAGTTTATATACTGCATTTATAGCTTTGCTTTCGGAACAGCATGTACAACTTGACCACAGGATAAATGTTGCCAGTGAACTGAGGATGGAGTGTGCAGGCAATTCCCAGGCAGTACCGGTGATCACACCAGCCAGGTGTCCATGTCTTTACCTGAAAATGTGGCAACAAGTTCTCCTGTGAATGCTCTTTTTGTTTGACAGTAGAAATGAATAGAAATGTTTGAAGGAAATCCCATAAAATCTTAAAAGCCCCAAATGGGGTAGAGATCAGTGCAGCATGCTGAGCACTGACTGGATCCCCATCTGATGCTGTGCAGCTCAGAATTCCCAGTATCTGAAGAGACGTAAAATCCTTTATACTATCCTCAGCTTTTTTTATGGTATTAGCTCTGCTAAGTGGTATTTTAACTGATAAATCAGAGTGTCTGAGTGCCTGTCTTATTGGGATCATAAGAAACCAGGACCTCTTGATGCACAGCAATGGCACACTAATTTTGAGGGAAAAATGTAAACCCAAAGGATACCAGCCTGTGCTGCCAGTATGACTCACAGAGGGTAAACGTAAAGGGGAGAGTACTACTATAGTTGTTTTGAATGCCTAGTATTAAATTCCAACCATTTAGCTTTTATTTTTTTATGCTGTAGATAAATATATTGATGTTATTTTAGCTCTGTACACATTAGGTACTCTCAAAATAGGAGGCCTATTCTCTCATACCTGAGAATAGTGCAGATGAACTTTGCATTCCTGAGAGGTCTTGCTTTCATGGAAGTAGAATTGCAGAGGTATAAAACTGGCTTTTGAAGACATGCAAAAGGAGGATTAGGCTTTTGGTGTTTAGGAAAGAGGGAAAATTATCTGCCATCTCTCCAATCTTATATTTGGAACTTCTGTACTGCTGTGATACCAAAGCTACTCTTTGTGTTATTGGTAATATCCCCTCGATTCTGGTAGGTACGGGTGTGATCTGTGGCACAAATCAAAATTTCTGTTGACTTTGTGTAAGATAAAATTTATCTTTTAATGTTTTGCATAAGATCTGTATAGGAACGCTATGTTTATTTGTTCATATTTATCACAGATCCAAAATAATCTTATTTAAAGAAATGGAGTGTTCTTTCTATGACTGCATGATGGTTTAAGACATTATTGTCAAGCCTATTTTATAAGCAGAGTTACTTGGTGCAGGATGTGCTTGCCTGTAGAACCGCAAGTTTTTGTGCTTCTTGGTGACTCCATAGCAAAATCCAAGATCTCTTCCCACAGGTACCTCATGGTACTTGGCTTTTCAGATAGGCCTTTGCTGAGACATGACCACCCACCTTGAGATACGGGCAATGGGAATGGTAAGCTTTTTGCTGCTGTCTGAATTTGTCACAGGTGTGCTAGTGAATGCTGTGACAGATGTGGAATGGCATGGTGCCCAGCTCCAAGGGGGCAGCAGATCTCTATCCTGGCTGATGACTATAGCAGGAACACAGGAGCCTGCTGGTGACATGCTGCTCTTATATGAATCCACACTAGAGGTGCCAGCAGCGTACCAGACTGCTTATGCACAGTAAACATACTGCTCATAATTTCAGATCTGGTAAAGGAGGTAATCCTGAGCTGACACAGTTGTAGCCATCCTTGCCCCACTCTAGACTCGCAGGCAAAGGCTCAGGCTGTGAGAGGGGCTGTTTTCAACACATACTGAATGGTATATTGCTGTACAGTGTGGTAAGGGGTGTTTATGTAGGTTGTGTTGATCTCACTTCTTAAATTCTTTCTTACTTTAACAAAGTTTGAACATACTCCCTTCTCTGCCTTACTTGTACAAGCTAAAGGTACAGCCTATATGTATAACTGTATCTGAAATTTACTTATCATCTGTTGGCAGCAAAGGCCATGTGTTCTATGAACAAGGCACTCCTGGGTGCAGAAGAGAAATTTATCATATAAAAAATCCACATACATGGGACTTATACTGGCAATTTATAGTTTAAAACCACAGTATGTGGCAACTTCATATAGGAAAAAAGGAAGAGATACAATATGTATGATTTTGCTCTTAGACACACACTTTTCCTTTTTAGAACTGTTTCATTTTAACAGTCAATGCACATGCTGCTTCTCAGCTAAAGAACACTTGAAAAAAGTTGTGTGACACAGGTATTCTGACAGATGACTTTTGCTATTTTTTGTTATTGGAATGCTGTATTTTCACTTTCATTTCCAGTACAGATTTGTATTACAATGATTGCATCTTTCTATGAAGGACAAGTAATGTACTAAGAAGTAAAACCCAGGGCAGTAATTAGTCTGGGAGGGATCAAAGGGTGCTCTTCTAAATCCCAACAATTTGATGGTGGTGAGCAAAACCCACAGTCTTTCTTTTGCCTTGGTCTCCTGTTAATTTTCCACTCTTGTTTGCTGCAGAGCAGGTGCTTTCTTGTCAATCCAGTGCACTGCTTGAAAAAAATCCATTTGGATGTAACAAATGTCATTTCAATGGGCTTAGTAAAACATCTGTTCTTTCACTTAACCTTTCTCTTCTGTGAGTGACTTGCAGGAAGAAGAAATTCCTTGAGAAAATTTGTCTCCAAAACTCATCAAAATGCAATACAGGAGGAATGTGTGTCTGAAGCCAGTGTCATGTTCTGTGATATGAATTAGTCTGGGTCTTCGCTGAGTGATAGCACAAACTGTGTGTGATTTAAAGGGGGAAAAGTAAAAGTAAATACAAAGAACCAAATATTCTGATGAGAATGGGGAGGGCTGGAATGGTAGTAACAGTCTATCACTAGTATTGTCAGCAGAGAGATTGCTTCCTTTATGTACCTTGCTGAGCTAGGTGATCTTTTGAAAACTATTTCGGTCCAGAATTATCATGATTTCACGACTTCAGTGATTTGTTTTCATTATTTGATTTCATGATTTCAATATCTCAGTATTTGGTTGCTACTCAAAGTCCTCTTCTCTCTACTTTCTCTGTCCTATATTATCAAGTGGGTAGGGCAAAAAAAGAGGTTTGATTCAAGTTCCTTTTTCTTTAAAGCAGAGGTTACATCTGCACTCTGCAAGAAGAGAGATGATGGGAGCACGTCCGTGTTCCTGTCTGGTGTGGATGGAGAATGAAGGGGCAGAAAAGGAGATCTGTAACTTAGTAGCCTTGCTGGTTTTGCAGGGGAAGATAGATCTCCAACAAGGGCTAAGTTACTGCCTCGGAGGTGTTCTCCTCCTCCAGCGAGCTTGAGGCAGTGGTTTAAAACACAGATGGGCGACAATTGCTTTCTTCCAAAAGAAAAAGTTTAATAACATGAAAATAACAAACAAAAAGCACCTGGGGTGAGCACTGATGTCAGTGCTCACCCCGGGAGTGGAGAAGCAAAAGAGCACACGGCTCTGGAAACAGTGGTTTTTATCAGGTTAGATGGGTGGGATTACATGGAGCATTGTCCATGAGGAAACAGATAAGGAAAACCTACAGGTCAGGGGTCCAATGGGTCAGAGGTAAGGGTCTTGTAGGTGGGCTAAGCCATCCACGACCTGGGGAGCATGGGAAACCTTGGCCATGGGCTCATATTTGGAGCCTTAGATGTAATAGAAACCTCTGCTTTTAGGGGGCACATTGCTACAGAGGGCCTTACCCAACAAGGAGGAAAAGGTAAGATCACCCAATGCTCCACTACAGGAGGAAATTATAGAGGGAATTTTGCACACTGGAGCAGAAGATAGCATAGAAGTTGCAGGATGCCTTAGGATGAAGTGCAATGAAAAGAAAAGAGCATCACACTGCAAAAAGCATTCCACAGCCATAGTGTTTCCTTCCCTTTGCTGGTTGTCTCTTAGCCTGTCTGGTGAAGAATATCTTGATTGTCTCTTGTGTCTGAGAGGAAGAAAAGAGATGGGGATGGCTTCTCTATGGGCTTAGACCTCTGCTACTACATGCTGGTCTGAATTTTGATCCCTGTGGGATTCTCCCACTCTCCGATTTTATGTGAACTGTTGGTAGATTATAGAGGCAGCAAAAGGCTCTCTCCCCTTGCCTGTCTGGGAACTGGATCAGTGGCTTACTAAACTAAGGCAGTGCTTGCTTGCTTCTAGTATTGGTGGAAGAACTGTTATTCACTCCCAGATTTAATTCTTGTAAAACAGAGTAGCTGGAGCCAAATACTTCTCCCTGTTTCAAGTTTGCACTGGAATTAGAACCCGAAAATACTCAGAGTTCGCAGTTAGCTTAGTACATGGAAAAGCCCTCTGGTCATCACAGAGATCTGTGACCATTTAAAAGTCTGCTCATTTTCTTAAGTATTTTGGGAATGGTAGAAATCCACACGTTTTTCCTAAAAGTCATCCATAGACATTCTTTGCAACAGGGTGTTTTATTTTTTTTCTATTGTTCATGCCTTTGTATTACAGAATGTTTAAGAATGTGCTCAGCCCTGATTTGACTTGTCTGTGCTGATGGGAGAACTGCACCTTCCCCCCAGTCTGCAGCATGTTTGTATCCTGGAAGGCCAAAAAACTCCTGTGTTCCAGACACTGTTGAGTTGGATATAGTTGTTTTACAGTTGGAGTGAGGGTTTGTTTTGTTTTGTTTTCTTTTCTTTCCCATTGAATGCAGATATTGCTGTACACCATCGAACATTGTACATTGCACTGTCAAATGCTGGGGCAGGGGTTATTTTCTTGCTCTGTAACAGATATAACAGTTACATTCTGTAACTCTGAATCCTTATGACATGCAGGCAACCTGCAAATACAGCCAAATGGAACTGAACTCTGTCACTGCAGTTGTTTTAATGGAAGTTGTTTCAGTGGGGTTACTAGTTGTCACTTTCAAATTATGAACAATCTCTTAAGAGTTTAATTTTTAAATTACCAGACAATTGTAAATTATCAAACATTTAATTCAGGTAGCCAAAATGCAACTTTTTAAATGTGATATGAAGGCTTTTTAAAACAGTTCTTTAAAAAGGAGTCCATTTGCATTAAAGAAAGAGCACATTTTCTCTTACTGCCTAATTTCTTTTAGTGCTTCTATTCTGAACTCCTTTGAAGTGACCACATCCATGTTGGGGTTTTAGGAGTTCCCCTTTTGTTTTTCTCTTAAAGAATTTTCCCATATTTTGTTGCAAGGAACAAATTGCTGGGTGCTTAACAGAGACAAAAGACCCAGCCATAGGGGGAGGAGCTGGGTGCCTTCTTTTTGCCTGGGGTTTTCTTGTGTAGGGCAGGATTCTGCAAAATTTGAACTGGCAAAAAGGGCTGGGTAAGCCTTAGCTCTGGTTCTTCCGGCATTCGGAGGAGAGGGAAGCTGCTCTCATGGTGAAGGAGATTCATCACCGTTGCAGATTCCTGCCTTCTGCTGCCTCCCTTCTCCTGTGAGTGGAGTTTGCTCACTGGAGCGGCTGCTGCACTGGGACCCTATTTAACACCCTACCTCACTAAAAGAGGGACCTTTTCACCATCTGCTTGGGTGCCTCAGGGGACCCTGGGATCCCAAGCCCACCTTTCCCTGCCCCGCTGGGAGCCGGTGAGGCTGCCTCGCCCCTGACATTCCTTCGCTGCTGCTGCTGCGAGCCTTCGCTACACCATAGCGCTGCACCCCCTGCCTGCCGGGACATCCCGGGGCTCCCTCCACAGCTCCATACATCTCATCTACCACCAGGGATTTGGGTCCGTCCCTGCTGTTCCAGCCTGCCGTTCCCAACCTGGGATTTGGGTCCGTCCCTGCTGTTCCAGCCTGCTGTTCCCAACCCGGGATTTGGGTCTGTCCCTGCTGTTCCAGCCTGCTGTTCTCAACCCGGGATTTGGGTCCGTCCCTGCTGTTCCAGCCTGCTGTTCCCAACCCGGGATTTGGGTCTGTCCCTGCTGTTCCAGCCTGCTGTTCTCAACCCGGGATTTGGGTCCGTCCCTGCTGTTCCAGCCTGCTGTTCCCAACCCGGGATTTGGGTCTGTCCCTGCTGTTCCAG
>VZRF01005860.1:59281-78033 GCA_013396875.1 Vireo altiloquus
GCTGGCACCGGGCCCTGCTCTGCTTGGATCGCTGCCGTACGTACTGCTGCTTGCTTGCCTGGTTAGATATATATGTTAGTAAAGAACTGTTATTCCTATTCCCCATATCTTTGCCTGAAAGCCCCTTAATTTCAAAATTAAAATAATTCGGAGAGAGGGGGTTGCATCTTCCATTCCAAGGGAGACTCCTGCCTTCTGTAGCAGATACCTGTCTTTCAAACCAAGACAATCTGAGATCTATGTAAAGCTCAAGTGCTGTGTATGTTTACATGAATGTTGTGATATTAAGTGATTGACCTGCCTGTTATAGAATTTGTAAGGCACAGAATTTTTCATTACCCAGATATAAATGTCACACTATGGAGAACTGAAGATGCTGCTTCCCAGTAGAATTGAAGCCATTTGTAAGCCAACTGTAATATTTTAAACACAACTATTCTTTGCTTTTACATTAAAATAGAGAGAATTAAATCTTGATTTTTTTTTTTTCTCATCTCCTCAAGGTACCAGCCAGTATTATAGGAAGTGATGTGGCTTTATATTTGGGTATATTAAAATTATATTAAAAAGCGCAAGAAAAATTATTCTAGCCAAAGCTTGCTTTAGTTAAATGAAGTATTCGTTTACGTGTAAACAGACAGTGTTAAGCACATTTATAGGGGTGATACAATACACGTGCAATCTTCCAGGCCTCACTATATGTTATCTTGGCACATAACATAGTGAGAAGACCTGGGTGAACAGAAGCAACCAGCATCGTAAATCCTAACATTCTGAAAAGGAAGTAGGAGCTATTAGTCATGAATTTCAGAAAGATTAAAAAAAATAAATAAAGAAAATTTGTAATTGTTGCCCTGTAAAACACTTTGACATATACATTAAGACCAAAAGTTATGTAAAAAGAGATATTTTACCAGCTAGCATCGAAGCCTCCTGCTCATTCCTGTGGGAGAGGCATCAGGTTCCTCAGTTTGCTGGCCATGAGGGACAGCAACACAAAAGAGAAATTTTTAGAAGTGTAGAATTGGAGACATGGAAGGAGAAGGCCAGCTGTGAAATTATTGCTGTTCGTGGTTTTATACACATTTATAAAAGCATCAAAAACTAAGTCATACAAAACAGCAGGAGTTTCTTTGCTGATTTAAAGTTCCACAGAGGTTTGTGGAGCCTTTATGGTCATAGGCATAGAGAGAAAAAGAAGGCAGAAATAATGAAAAACAGGTGATTCTGCCCTAAGTGAATGCAGTTTTCCTTGGGGAAAATTAGTTTGAAAAAGTTTCTTGTTGTGTTATTCTCGTAGAATCTTTTACGATCCTTTGAAATTGTATACCAGCATTTAAGGTCAAAACATGAAAAAAAAAATTTTTTTTCTGGATTGAAAATCTCTGAGAAGTTCCAACCATAATGGAAGTTACTACAAAATGTATAATGACGATGAGCACTGCTTAAGGTGTCCTTGAAGTCTGCAGGTTAGACATCTACTTAGATGGAACATTTTTATGCTGGATGTGAAGTGGGAAAAAAGTGTTATCAATTAGCAAACAGTAAAGTACTAGGGAAAACATTTATTTTATCAGGATATTTTTTCCATTTCCTTATGTCTTTTGAAAGCTTAGAGAAAGCAAGCAAACATGTATAATGTTTCATGGAAAGGGCCATAGAAAACCTGATGTAAATGGAAAGATGTCTATAAAGAGCTCATTTATATTTTATGGTGATTTCTCTATGTATTTATAGAATTTAAAGCAAAACCTCTTTTTATTCAGTAGACCTTCCTACTGCTTTCAATAGGCAATCATATATCCCACAGACAGGTTGACTTAATGATTATGCAAAAGTGTTATCACTCTGTATCACAATTTGTAATGTTATCAGCCTGAGGTTGTAATACCTTAGTTATCCATAAGTGAAGAACATATCAGTGAGTAATGCAAATCATATCCAGACTGTTAAACATAGAAATAAACTAAAATATTAGTTCTGTGATTGTATTGATATAATGAATTCTGTATTCACAGTAATGGATTTTGAAAAAATTACAGCAGCTCAGGAAAATGATCTTCTGATGGTAAATCTATGCACCAGACCACATGATGCCAATGGGAATATCCCACCTGTATCTTGTTAATCTCATCACTCTTTCTCAATTCTGTCATTGTAGTGGAGTTGCTTTCCATTGGAGTGGAGCAATGTTGATTCTGTTTCTTGTGCAGAACTGGCTACTCTCTACTTGATCTTTCTGGCCCACGGTTTCTCTTCTGTCTCTGTAGAGTGGAAGGTGTCCCCTGCAGATTAGCAGGGGATTCAAATGAGAGCCAAAGTCCAAATAAGAGATTTTTTCACCCAGGTTGGACTGCTAGGGAAGTTTTCGTCTCACCTTTGTAGTGCTGTGCTTAATTCTCTTCCTAAAATAATCTGGAAATTGTACTTAACCAATTCACAGTAGAATAAAGACCTATGTTCTTCTGTTTTTTTGTGTGATTCAGAGTCCTGGGTTTTGGTTTTTGGTTAGTTGGTAGAGTTGAGTGAAGCTTTCTGGTGAGTGGTCTGCATCCATGACCTGTGGCCTGTCCTGACTGATTTTCTGTAATTGTGGGAACCCCTTTTGGAATGAATCCTATCTCAGACTCTTTGAGTGATGGAATTTCCCTAGGCAGAGGAATTTTCTTTAGTGTTTTTGTTTCCTCCCCTTCTGTCTCATATGAAGGATTTGAAAATGAATGCAAATCTTTAGGCCTAAGCAAGGAAGATGTCGTCCTGTTCAGAAGTAATGTGTTTTGTGGAGATGTTTACTTCCCTTCTGCTGCACATTTACCACCTATGAATGCAGCAATGGAAATTCATAGACAAAGTTATGAGTTGTTAATTAGAGCAGAAACCGTGGCAGTTCTTTGCCTCAGATGTGCTTTGCAAATTCACTTTGTATAAATGCTGTATTCAGAATTTTTAGGAGCCCTGTTTTTATTGTGTTCTGTTTTGTCTCTGAAACATTGGAGGTGAACATTGTACTCAGCTGAGAAGAAAAGATATTTGTGCTCATAGTGGATGTGAGTGCAACTATGTTTTGATTTAATTAATTTTTTTAAAATAATCAAAGGACTTAGTGTGCCCTCTAAGAATGAATGAAATGGTATAATAATGTGTCCTGTGCTGTGGTGAATACTGAAGCAGTTCCCATTCTCACTCACAAGGTCCAATCTTACAGCTCAGAAAAAGTACGGGAATTTATTTATGTGTACATTAAAACCCAAGTTTTCTGCTTCCCACAAAATGAGAATTTAACGTTGCCTACAGTTGGTGTGAATAGTAAAAGGAACAGGAAACAAAAAAATCCTTTGGGGCTTGGTTCAAGGGGGTCTGACACACTACAAGAGATCCACATGACATCTGCACATTTTTCTGTATGTTAGCACTGGAAAGAGGATAGAATTACCAGGAAATGTTGCCCTGTGGTTTCTGTATTGAAGTGGCTCCATCTGTGCCACCTGTGGATGACATGATTGGAGCATTAGTTCTTGCTCTGCCTTAGCACTATTGATAACTCTGCTTAACATCGCCACAGGGGAGGCTTTGTTGGAGGCTGCAGTCACTTCGCCTGAGCAATGGTGTACATTGGCTCCTCCATTCAACCCTTTTTTCCAACATTATCGCATTTGAATGGGCCACCAGTGAAGCCATTCAGTGAGAACATGCAGCGGGGCTCCTGGGTGGCCCGGGACTGAGCCCAGCATCCCTGTTAATGGACTGCCGGCCGCAGCCCATTGAGCTCCATGAACTCCGTGACCAAAGAGAAGTGAGACAAAGATGTCCCTCAGCACAATGTGTAGGTCAGGGCTGGACAAAAGCAGATAGTGACAATCAAACCTGTTTGATTGCTCCGCTAAAAGGGGACACCTACCACCACGGACCACCGTTCCTGCAGGGGCTGCACCCTGGGCTTCTCTCTGCCAATCACCCGAGCCTTGGGGCTGCACTGGCATGGCAGCTCTGACCACCTAACTGAGCTCTTGCTCTGCTCACAGCAGGCTTTGCATTCTCCTTTAGCTTGCAATCAGAGTAATTATCACTGCAGTTTGCTTCTAAGCATGCATATAAGGTTTTTGTTTGTTCACCTATACAGTGCACACATGCTTGTTCTTACATGCAATGTCCGAGGCAGCAGAGTGAGTTAAGTACAAGATGAAACTTCTCTCATCTGGCTATTTGTGCATATGATTTTGATAAAGGTAGCAATCTTTTTCAAATGTTCACCCGAGATTGGTGAATTCAAGATGGAGAGTGGCAGATACTGTGTTGTATCTCTCACTCCCTTAAATAAAAACTACGCTTAATATAAAAATCCCTTCTGCTGAAAGAGAGCTTTTACTGCGTTTTGCTGGTGATTACAAACCACATGTTTAAAAAATTTTGTGGTTGTTGTTTTACTTCTAGCGTACATCTGCTGAAATTAACAGCTGCTATTTACAACTGTTAAAACTATTCTGTTACACAAGTTGGACAGCAGGTTGTGAGAGCTTTTCCTCTAACAATTAAGGAAAAAAGTCGGAGGTGGGAGTTGGTGGCTCTGAGCTCTGTATTGGCCTACATCTGAGATGGTCTGATTTGGATCAGTGGTTTGAGAACTGTTCCTTGGCTTTGAATAGGGATAGTATGCAAGATGACACCTGTCCGTGCATCTTCGTGGGCTCTTCCTGTAGTCTTTTGGGCAACGGATAATGGTTTTCCTTAAAGATTACAGAGCTGTGTTAGAGCAGCTAACAGAGCTGTGAGAAACATCCTGAACTCCAAGTAGGGGTTGCGAGTTCAGTTGTTAAATTTGTTCATTTGATGAACTAGTTGGGGATACACATCTTCTATTTATCTGCATGTATCTTTGCTTTTAGTGTTGTGAAAATATGCTCTCAAAAATTAGTATGGGTGATAAATGTCCTGCAGCTAGGGGGAACCATGTACATACCACTTTATATTACATATCCTGAGCCTCATTTCCCACTTGCTTCAGGAAAAACCCTTAGGGCTGAGCTGATACCCAGATGATGTGTATTTGCTTGGTGTAATCCATCTCACATGGAACTAACCTTGCCTTTTCTAGAGCACTTCTCCTGCCTTGAAGGTGCATGTGAGTTTGCTGCTGCAGCAGGTAATATGACAAACTCTCAGTCTCTTGTTAGTATTGAATTTCCATTTTGATTGAAGATGAAGGACAGGAAATAAATGAGTAATTTTCATTCCTTGGTATTATAATGCCTTATACCAAATATTCTCTACCAGGGTTTTCTTCTACTTTTGAGTTTTAAACAAAATAGATCTAGCCTTAAAGACGTTGGAGAGAAAAAGGGAGGAATGTGGATATGGAGGTGAAAAAAGGATGCTGAAGTGGTTAAACTTAATTGAAAAATAGTGTGGGCATCTTAACTCCACACTTCATTGACTTTGAATATACTTTGGTTTCTGGACTGTGAAACATACAGTTGAAATTGACAATATGAGAAGAGAGTTCTAGGAAAAAAAGACAAGAATTGGAAAGAAGTCCTTTCAGATTTCTGAAAAAGACGAAGGGAAAAGGGGACCAAAATAAAGACAATGTGACAGATAAAACGGAGGAGGAAATGACTGAGACTTATTTTCTCAGAGGAGATTAGAGAGATCTAATGAAAGAACAAATATGTGTAGAATGGCAGGAATGGCTGAGACCGTGTGTCAGCTTTGAGTGTTTGAACCTAGAGGTTTTACATCCCAGCCCTGTTTTTTTAGTGATGAAACAATTTCCTATATTACATACACAGCCTGATTTGCATACCTTTTGGTGCCATTGCAGTTGTGCAAAAAGCATTTACTGCTTTTTCAAGACCAAGCAAGAGCTCAGCAAGAGAAGGTTTGGAAGAATGAGTGGGAAGTCTTCCTCACCTTGGTACGCTTTGATGATTGCTAAGCAGATAAGAGGCCATCAAATCTCTCATGCTATTATTTTAAACACAAACAGAAAAAGCAGTATGGGGAGCATGTGATTCTGTATGAGAAAACAGTAAATACTTTTTTTTTTTAATGACTGCAGAGAAATTGGTACCTTCAGACATAGAATAACAAAAAGCAGAGGACACTATCTGTCTGTTGCCTTTAGAATCAAATTTCATCTGCAGCAGTAAAGAAAATTATTCCTTTCCCTCAAATGGCTATTGAAGCATAGAAAGCTCAGAACTGACTAGATCAGAGCTGTTTGGGCCAAGAGCAAAGCAAGGATGCAAGATTTTGCTGTCAGTACTAAAAGAAGTCAATGTTAAGAGAAGCAGTGCAGTCTCTGGGGGGCAGCACACTACCAAATACACACACACCAAAATACAACACCTCCTGTGCCTGGATCCTACAGCACTTCCAGCTGCACGCATCACCCTAGAGGAGTAATTGCTTCTCCTGCTAAGTCTTCTGAAATCTTGGCTTTGATTTCACCAGACTTACTACAATAAGTACCTTGAATTTATTTTTATACATTGATTATAGGACTTTGTTACTTAAAATCTAGTGACTTTGTAAATATTACCAGTTTCATGTGTGCAGCAGTATCAGTTTAGTTCTGTTATACCCTTGCCTCCTGTAAACCCCTCTGGTATAAAATGGCCTGTCGAAAATATTTCTGGTTATTTTTTTCCTGCTTCATGACAGATTTTTTCCATCAGGGTCACATGGAAAACCAGTCCTTTAGAAACGATGGGGTTTTTTCACTTCTTGCCAAGTGGTTTCTGTATTGGGTGTTATGAGATCTCTTCTGCACACATTACTGGAATCCCAGAGGGGCAGTTTGTCTGCTTGACACTCCATAAACATAGAATCAAATGGGCATATGGGATTCCCACCATATTTTTTCTTATGGTGTTATCAGTAATCTAGAACTGCACAATGAATAAAGAAGGATCCAGGGACTGATTTAAGTCAGATATCTTTTTTTGTTATTATCAGCTATAACTGAAAAAGATGGGAGATTAAGGAGGAGAATTCCTCTTCATCCTTTAGTACTTCCAACAGCATCCTGCTGTAAAGTAGTAGAATCTTCTTTGTACCTAGGTGTTTATTCAGTTATTAACTGCGGTTCTCAAAGCTGAAAATGAACATTAGAGTGCTGTCTCTAATTTGACTAATAATTCATATGCCCAATAGGTTAATTTTTTCAGTAGAAAGCTTCAAGTGAAAAGAAAATTTCACACATTCCAGCAAAATTTGATCCATTGGTTTTGATTGAATACAAATTTTAATGTGTTAGGGAGCATTCACAGGAAGAGCAAGGAGATAACTTCTAAACTATTTATAATGAGTAACCAAGACTCCCACCAAGAATGTAGAAACCTACATTCTGATCTCCATGGTGTTTGATTTAGGAAAGAGTTTGCAACCCAGATCTCTTCCACTGGGGACCTCTTAATTACATGAAAAAATCCCTCTTGCATATATGAATGCTACAGAGATTTTCTTCAGAAAGTGTGATGGACTCAGGATTGCTCTTTATTTAAAAAAATATTGCATTTCAATATGCAAATTAATTTGAGAGTAATTTAAAAATTATTAATGTAAAACATCTTTTCTTTTTCTGTGAATGACTGTAAGAATACATCTTCTGTTGTTGGATCAAGAAAACATAAAAGAAAAAAGTTGTTTTTTAAAAAGTGGATTTTGTCTGGGCATACAAGCATTAAAATCCCTCATCATCAATGACCCCTTTTCAGTTGTGGAAATTTTTCATTTTCTCATGGTCTGCCATAGTATCTGCTATTATACATTTAAGAACAAATTCTCAAAAGTCTATACTAAAACTCTGATCTTCAATATCACTCCATGGAATAGCTGCAGGTCTTTTAACTTGGCCTTGACAACAATATTTCCCAAATCAGAATCTCTTAATTATTAGCTTGTGTTATTTCAGGCCCTTCAATATGAAAAAAAAAAAAAAAAAGGCTTATAACAATACCCTAGATATTTTAACATATTTGGATTTATTTCAAGTGTGATTTACCCTGATTTTCCAGGGGTTTATAAATCCAATTTTTAGACTGGTTACAATTCAGCCCTGTAATGATTTTGCACCAAGTCATTGCATCAGGCATCTTAACTTCAGGTCCACCTTCCTGGAGTTTTTTCTCTGTCAATAAGCACTGATCTCTGCTTTGAAGGGAGGTCCAATGCATGTAGGTTTATGAATAATTTGCAACATGAAACCCTATGTTCAAACACAACAAAGAAATGAAGACACTGTTATATCTAAGGCTTTTATAAATCTAAACACCTCTTTGTTGCTCAGCACCAATCTTGAGTATGGAACTGGTGTTGTCCAAGAGTACTTTTTTTGTATAGGTTCTGTGGTTATAAGCCAAGACTTCATCTTTAAGAGCATGTTAAGGTGGGACTTAGCATTGTGAGAGCAGACTGATGGTAAAGAAGATGTTTTTAGAATGTGTCTGAGAAGAAGGATGTATAAGGGTCAAAAGTTAGACTAGCAATGTGAGGTCTAGGACCTCAGTACTAGAGAGGGCTCGAGAAGAGGGACAGGGAGCAAATCAGTATTGCAGGTAATTTGGGAGGGGTATCTGTAGGTATCTGTACTGGGAAAAGATTATGATGCCAGGTTCTGTCACTGTGGAAGTCAGAGCAAGCAGGCTAAGCAGAAGCTGTAATTTTGGTTGAAGTCGGAAGACAACAAATGAATTTGTTACTGAATTAGCAACTTCTCAAACACTAAATCCCACAATTCATGAAACAAAAATCCTAATGAATGCTGAACAGCTGGTAAAGGCAATTATTTTTGCAAATAAACCCACAAAACAAAATTTCCCAATCACCTCAAACTGCTGCTTTGTGTAATCCACAAAGGCTGGTTTTAACAGGCAGCCTGCCAGTAGGGAGAGCCCCAGAGAATAAGCATAAAAGATTCAGATGCATTAGTGTGGTAGTTGCAGGTTTTTTTCCAATTGGAGACTTGATGAGACTGACTAGTTTGGGTTTCAGCTCAGCTCTGGCTCATGGTCACTTCTTGGCCCAGGTTTTGGAGATGCAAATAATAAAAGCTGCATGGGATAGTTTGGGGGAGCTGATGTGCAGTCTATTAGCTGCATTTAGTATTGCACACCTTGTATCAGACTGAGAACTTTATTTTGCAGGGATTTCTTTGCCATTTGCACTGTGATGATATGCCTCCAGGTGAGAAGCCAAAGCGATGGATCCCACTGGAAACCCTGGTACCCAACAGTATTTCTGTGAGGGACATCTGACAGAGGAAACTGATTGTAAAATATAAGCCCAGAGTGCCCACAACTTTGAGCTCTAGAAAAGCTGTGTTAAGGTAGTTTGTGGGGTCTAAAAGGAACTGGTGCTTCACATCTCAGTGGAGAGGTTAGAGTGTCTGCATCAGAGATGAGCCTGTGCCTGAATTCAAAATCACCAGTAAGTCACAACCAACATCCACACAAAATCTGGGCTTCACCACATCCTTGAGATGAGCTTCCAAGGGGAGGCATAAGGTGAATTTTCTTTTGCCTGTCCTTGGCCCTACTTCAACAGCAACATATGTGCAGCATGTCTGAATACAACATTCTGGGCCCATCACCAGCACACACATCGTTTCCCCTTGTTGCAAGATAAAATGTTTCAGAAAAAGGATGTGACATCAAATGCTGTAAGACAATCAGGATTCACAGAGAGCTTGGATTCTGGCTTCTGCATCCCCATGCTGGCAGTCTCTACCTCACTCACTGGTGCTGCATGGGCATGGGGACAGCAGCATGGAACTTTCTGGGGGAGTACAACAGGGTTTGCTCTCCTAACTCTCCTGGTTTCTATGGGGTAATGAAGTAATGGCCTAAAGACTTCCTGTGGCAGGGAAGAAGGCTCACACACAGCACTCTTGCAGATGTCTAGCAAGAAACTTTTAGCAAGCTTTGTGGCGCTGTCATCATTTAAGAAAAAGAGTTAACATACACAAAATGTGCTGTGGCAGTCTGGAGAATATAAGCTGATGTTGTGGCACTCTAGTCTTTTATTCATGGTAGGTAACATTTTCTCACATATGGATCCATGACTGTGGATGTAAAGGAGGACAGAGATCAGTGCTTCTCTGGGAATCTGACTTCAGAGCTCTCCTGTCCCCATGAGAGTCTCTTTTGGAAAGCAATTATTGACATAGGCTGATAAACTG
Organism: Vireo altiloquus; assembly: GCA_013396875.1. Lineage (NCBI taxonomy): Eukaryota > Metazoa > Chordata > Aves > Passeriformes > Vireonidae > Vireo > Vireo altiloquus. Next base: position 69,459 of record VZRF01005860.1, read on the forward strand.
TGGCAGTGAAACCTGTCCCTATTGGCAGCTTCTTGAATTTCCAAGGGGCTTTTCCAAGCTGCAAAATAAAACTGTAAAACAAGGAAGAACAGAACTGCTGTAATCAAGTTGGGAAAATCTCAAGCAGTCTAGTTTTTCTTGGGACAAGGGAGCCACCATAACCTAATTATGCAGTTCACAGTTTGCAGAGGAAAGAAAAAAGGTGCCAAACCTCCTTGGGACAAAATCCTTGAGTGGATTTGCCATGTCACGGCCCCACTGTGCTGCACAGGACTGATGTGAAAGGCGGGTCGGCAGAGCAGCACAACAGACCAGGTCCTCAGCAGCAGGACCAGGTCCAGCAGACCAGACTCTCAGAAGGAACATGGGATCAGGAGAAACTGGAGGAGGACAGGGTCAGGAAAATTGCTAGAGGCTCCGTTGGGGTGGTGGTGTTGGCTCTTGTGAATAGGTTTTTTCTTTTCCTTTTTTCAATTTTTTTCCAATTAAACAAAGCCTGTTTAACTCTGCACATCCCACTCTGCTTGATAGTGGAGGTGGATTGTCCAGAGCCCAAACGATCCAGGGTGGTCAAGATAATATTTGATGAATATTCCCTTGCAGTCTGCCCTGCAGTAATTTTAGCAGCTGTTAATCTGGTGAGATTTGGAAACTAAAATAGGTGTTTTGAGTGTCAGGATAGCTGTTTTCTTGAGCTCACTCCTGCCTGGCCCCAGCAGAGTGCCCCAGTGCCACCGCAAGGAAGAAGAGTGCAGGGGTGAGCCTGCAAAGCGCAGGAAGGGCTCCACGTGGCATTGTCCCTATCTATCAAGAGGTGGCCTTCCTGTGCCAGGTTTCTGTGGAAAGGAGAGCGAGTCTGGCTTGTTTTTAAGTGTTTCAGTGGTTTGGGAATTGAACCTGACCCTTGTGGCTGCCAGGCAGCAGTGTCAGAACAATTACACAGAAAACTGAATTACTCAATCGAAACGTCTCCTGAAATGGTTTTGTTCCTCCCGTCAGTGCAGTAGAAACAAGGCAGTAAATACCTGCTGTTAAACCAGCACAGAAGGTATTTGACAGTGGAAAAGTTTGGATTTCCTCTCTGATTTACTGCTCTGTAGTAGTCGTGGGTGATGTTCTGCCCATGTTACCCTCTTTGATCTGTTGTGAGTAAATTGCTGCTGCCCGCTGAATCACAAGTATAAATTTCTTTTTTATGACTGTAACCCTAATTTTTTCCATCTAACTCTTTATTTGATTTAACTTGTTGAACCGCTATTGAATTTGTACTATGTAAACATCTATCTGTGGGAGTCAAATCTGACAGAAGAGAAATCAATTAGGGTAGGAAAAACCCCCATACTTGAAGAAGTCTTGAAGGACACTCAACTATATTTAATATCCACTGTGGGCAGGGAAGCTTCTATAAGGTGACTGTTCCCTGACATTGGAAGTGTATTTACTATTAAATTATAATTGGAATACGAGATTGTGTTTTATTATCCAGATCTGTTAAACGGTATAAAGGTTTTATTTCCACTGCAGGTCAGAAAGGTGTAATAGTAGGTCATACATTTTTGGTGCATTTATGTCTTGAAAAGAGTAGATAACAAGTATGTTTTAAATACTTTTCTTCCAGATACTGTATTGAAGCCAAACAGTATTATCCGAGGTTCATCTGTATTCACAAAAGGCTGTATGTTTACTTGAAGATTTGAATTTGCATGGCATATATCCTATGCAGCCTTATAGAAGAAATATTTCCATTTTAGAATTCAACTTTTGTAACCTTTGGCAACATGTAGTATCAATGGCTCTTTGTTGCTTAAAAAAAGTGAAACTGTAAGCTATCCACAAGGATATGCAGGGCATTGCTATAGCAACACAGCCTCCCTTCCAGCACTAAGAGAAAAGTCATGAATAAAAGATGGGGTTCTAAAGACAACAAAATAGAAAAGGTTGTTTCAACCCTTCTAATACCTGACATTTGCGGTTATTTTGTTAAATGCAAACCAAAAAAAAATGTTAGGAAAGGACATGCCTTTGTTGAAAGTGCGCATTTATATATTGGGAATGTCACCAAGTAGATATACACTTTTTGCATTTATCAGCTTAGAGAAAGGAGTAGAAAACATGAAGCTGACAGCATGCAATTTCTTAAAATTTACATAAAAAAATAAACATCTTAAATATCTATCTGACTTGAGAAACAGTGTTTGCTCTCTATCTGAATTAGCATAACGAAAATATAATGTTGGAAAAACACCACCATTTTCTGGTACATACTTGAGGTTTTTAAAAAATTGAAATGGAAATTGTACTTCAGTAAAGGAAAGATTTCCAGCCTCAACAAATTCGTATTTTCGTTTAGTTGAATAGAGATTATAATGAAAGTAAAGCTCAATCTCATTTTCCTCTGTGCCCTACTCCATTTTCGGGCCCTTAGTATTTTTCATGGAAATTATTAAAGAATTAACTGTGAGGCATAAGGACAGCTGTATGGTTTGAAAGGGTCTTTTTAAAAATGCATGTTATTTGTAACTGCATTTCAATTCACATTAAATCCAAAAATAACAAGACTGTTTACTGGCTATGGTCTTGTTTACTGAAAGATTCTAATAAAAAATTCCCTTTCTTTAGAAAAAGAATCACAATTTTGTTTTATTTACTTTTTGGAGTAATCTGCACCTGGACTTTTTCTATTTGAAATGATACCACAGTGAGGGATGACTGTTGGTTATGCTGGCTAATTTTCACTGAGTAACTGTAAATGTGATGGAGGGAGCGATGTGATCCAATAGTGTTAAAACCCTCTCATCTGTCAGTCCCATATCTTGGCTTCAAAGCTGGGAAACTCACTTCCTGCAGAGCATAAGTTTACTTTGCTTTGGGGATACACTTCGCTTATAATTACATCCTTCCACTGAACAATACAGGTAGGAAGAAAGATACAGAATGACACTGTTCCTCACCACTAGAAAACCCAACTAATTGTTTTTTGGTTTTGTTTTTTTTTTCCCTATTCACATCCAGTCACTTTTCTGTGCTTTGATACAGAGCAAGCAGATAAAATATCATCCCAGAGGATCCTGAGAAATGCTTTAAGAAATTTTATAGCCTTTAAATATGGCATTAATGGTCCTTGGGCTTGCAAAGAAAAAAAAAAGCTTTTGCAGGGAGATGGTGAGATAAGTCCCTCTTTGCATCCCTGCTGCTGCAGAGCTGCTGGCTGTTTCCATTCTTCAAATCCTCTTTGTTCTGCTTGGTGGTTCTGTGGTGTGTCACGTTGCATTGAAAGCCTTGCCTTGGCAAGACTTGTGGCTCTTTCCCAGCTCTAGACATAGGAGCAAAACTCAGTTCTCTGTGTTCCTGCAGAATTCTGATTTCATGTAAGAGACCTGCTATAACACAAATTGGAATGGAAAAAGGATGTATCTTCATTTAATAATTCTGGAAATATTCAGCCAATAAATTTGTTTGCATTTGGACATCTCAGGACATTTCCTTTAATCACAAAACTTGTAAAAGGTGTGTTTTCCCAAAGAAATATCTCACCATCTGTCACAGATAGCCTTCACCTACTGAAGTAGGTGAATTATTGAAGTTTTTCTAAATGAAAAGAGGCACCTTCCATCCAACTCTGTTTGGCAACTCTGTTATGTGACAGAATTACTTTGGGAGATGAGGGAAAGGGGAAATACCACTGATAGGCCTTGGAGTGGAATTAAAATCAGCAGTTGTTAGCATGCTATTATTCTGATCAGCAAAACTGTGCCGTGCCACGGTTACCAACATGATTCCATGCCAGTTGTTAAGGGTATTTAAATGCTCTGTCTGGTACAATTTCATAATGATTCCTTTCTCCAGCCCTTCTGGTGATAGGCATGCTCAGACAAAGAGCAACTATTTCATGTTCTCTTTGCCACTTTGAGAAAAGCTTTAGTTATCTAATCCCACCATGTCTTGTTAGAACTCTGAGTTTTAGACAGCCCAAAAATACTTCCTTGCTAAAAATGTCAAAATTAGCTTGTTTAGACTATGCTGTTGTGATTTAGTTTTGTTTTGACCAGTTGTCTGTCTAATGCACATTAAAAATGATCGGTTAGTTTATTTTTTTCCTCTGGATATAATGGGAATGTTTTTGTGTTGATCTTCTATTTTGTGTTTTAACTGCAGCTTAAGTTTCCCATGCCTATTTTGTGAATTATTAAAAAGGAAATACATATTTTTCATCTGCTGTCTCCATTTCTCTGGCCTGTCTGTCAACACAAGGTCTCTTTAGCATTGAGAACGGTCACTGCTCTGATCCCGCTGTCTGTGTACTTGAACACTAGGAAAAGACAAGACAAACTACCTGTAAGAATTGAAGTGGACTAGCAGATCCTTTGTCGTATTAGCAATTGCTGCACAAATTGCTTTTGCAACTCTCTTTGTGGGAAAAATGATTAACATTCATCAAACCACTCCTCACTGCTACTGAGTGAGCCAGTTCTAATATATGTTCCAACAGTGCTTCTTAGCCCATGGATCCCTCTCATAGTTTTTAGTAGTCTGCTGTTGAAAGCCTTTATGAGATGTGCTAAGTTTTACCTATGTCTTACTTCTCATGCTGACTCATTTAGCACTGAACATCTCACATGGTTGTGGGAAGCAGCTGCTTCCTCCTCTGGGTCCAGAACTCTGCATGTCCTGGCATTTTTGACCAGGGCAACTTTCTTCCAGCCTCCTGTTGGATTTCTAGGCACATCACTCTAGCAGCTGGTCTGGGGTCTGTAGCTCAGGCCCAGGAAGCCGGGACCATCCCAGAGAGGGAATCTCGTTGGAGAAGGCCTTCCAGGGGGTAAGCAGCGTTCCCTCAGCTGCCAGGGGCGTCTCTGCAGGATGCCTGCCTCAGCAAGCTGTCAGCTCTTAGTGATATTCAGCTCAGTGATTTCAGCTCTTGCCCTGCCAGGCTGCCCCCAGGCCGGCTCGGGGAGGAGAGAGACGAGGGGTCCATTTGGCAGTTCCGCAGGAAGTAGCTTTATTATCAAAGTACCCAGCAAAGGGAGCCAGGGATGAAACTTCCCTGGGGTCTGGGGAAAACACAGGGGTTCTTAAAGGGATACAGAGATGGGTGTGAGGGGGTACAAGCCAATGGGTTACAACAGATCTACATAAGATCTCCCAGAGAATTGTGGGTCTCTTTTTCCTTGCCGTAGCCAGAAAGTGGCTTTCTTATCTAGGGATCTGTCAGGGTAGTTGAGCAATCCTTATCTCTCAGCAGGCCTCCCTCCACGGCAGGGCCGTGGTGGGTCTACCTACCCCCACACATCACTGCTTTCCTGGCTGGTGGGATACAATAAGCACATAGCCATCTAAATCAGCTTGCATACAGGTAATAAATAACACAAAAAAAACTAACGAAAGGTTTTTCAGGAACTTTTATTAGTGTATTGGAAATCATGTTGCCACATTCCATGGGTAGCTTCTGCTTTGAAGGCCTAATAATTTTTGTTTTAAACATGAAAGTTAAAATAAATCCAGATTAAGGTCTCTGTGGGAAGCATGATGTACTTTTCTTTTTGGTGCTAGACTGCACCTGAACAGAGGATGATTACTGCTTCTTTGTCATGGCATGTAGCTTCACTTGAAGAGTCTCCAGCAAGCTATGGCAAGTAGCAGAGTAGCCAAAAAATACTGCAACTCAAAACTGAAATTTTTTGAAATTAAGGCTAGGTGGAACAATGAGGCATAACTTGAAATGTGGCAAATATGTGCAGGTGCCTATTGCAAAGGTAAATGTGTGTGGGTTTTCTGCTGTCTCAGGACAATTCTTTACTAAAAGTATTCCAAAGTAACTAAAAACCCCATTCTATCAGCACAGAAGAAAATGAAACTGTTTTAAAAACATAACAGGAACACTAAAAATAAATGTACTGTGACTATTTAATCAATTAGTAAAAAATTTTATTTATGACTGAATAAATGACAAGTAATAGAGGCCATGCAGTGCATACTATTGCCCTGACTCTTAATGGCAAGGAAATTTCAGTCTAAAAAAGTTGGATAAGTGTGCAGAGAAGAATGAAAAGGAAACCTGCCTGGCTGCAAAAAAACAAAACAAAACAAAACAAACCAGAAAGGAAATCAGTGGCCATCCAACACTTTAACCAAGAAGGAGGCAAAATAAAGGAAGAAGTCTGTTCAAAGAGTTTATCAACTACTTTATTGCCCAAATGGCTAACAACCATCTTGTTATGGCATTTACAGTTTAAGTTATGACTGATGTTTGTGAAGGTTACAGATCTATTAAAAAAAGATAGGGCAAATTATTCTGTTTTTATGGATGCATTGGATGGCTTGATTTATTAGTAAGTGTCACCAATTCCCAGTAGAATTCATGGTTAGTTTTGATATTAATTGAAATATTTCTGAAAAAAAAATCTCTTACAGGAATTTCATTCTATCTTCTGAAAAAATGCTAAAAATTAGATGAACTGAAAACTGTAGTATTCTAGTGACTTCACCCTCTAAAAAGAGTAAATTGTAATGTGTTTCCTGATTCATGAATTTGTGGGTTTTTGGCTAAGAGAAGCAGTTTTGCCTAAATGTATACAAATGTAGAGTTTCTCAAGCTCATGTACTTCTGGGATGCAGAACTTGTCACAAGCTAAGGCAGATTTTTTTTTTTGCAAGAACCTTGTGGAGAAATAATTGACAGAGTATTTCAGATTGAGAAGGCTTCATGAATCTTTTGCTAGCACTCTGTTAAAAGAACCTCCTCATCAATAGATTTTAATAGAATTGAAGGTTAAACATTTAAATTGCAGAAAGTGCAGCAAACACCTGTTAGCTTCTGTGAATAGATGTGTGTTCAACAACAAAAACTTTAATTCTAATGTTTTATAGGCAGACAAAATCTCTTCAGAGCTTCACAGCTACATATCCCATTAATTACAGTGTGAGTTAATTAGAGGCAAGGGTACTAGGGTGGAGTGTTGTCCTTGAAAATATCATGATGTTGGCAAGAAAATATGTGCAAGTGATTGTTTGATTCCTGGATAACATATCTGGCTTTTGTCTCAGCTGGAACCTGGGTCTGTATTTGTGTGAAGTTCCCTGAGGACTGTGTTTGCGGGCATTTCACTAATGTTAACATGGCTTAATATCCATCACAGGCCATCTTTTTATAGATGAATTCCATAGAACAACAAACAACGCTCAGTGGTGAAACTATAAAATAGGGTTTGCAAGACAAATGTGGTTTCCATTCTTCTTTCATGGCTCCATGTTCTCCTGGTTGCTGTGTGGGAAGTACCTCTGTTACAGACGGGTGGTCCAGCACAGCAGAGATAGGAGGAGGAGATAAGAAGCATCACTTGGAGAAAAGGGACAACCAGCTTTATGTTATTTTTATAACAACATAATATTGAACAAAACAAATCCAAAACCAGAGAAGAAAAAAGATAGCACATAGTAAGATATCTGTTGTTTTCTGTGAATGCAAACAGCTGTAAAGACCCCTAAGCCATTAAGTTTCCTATTCTTAGTATTTTAAGATGACTCTATGACAAGATGATACCTGGATACTGAGGTGTCAGGGAAAAGGGCCTTTATTCCCTAGGTACCCCAATATGAAATAAATGTGTGTAAATTAGCTGAGGTTGGCTTAGACAGAGGTCATGTACCAGGTACCACTGTTGTTAGAACACAACGAAATAAATCAAGAGAGGCTAAAAAGAGGAAGAAAGTCAGGTAGACAAATAAAAGAATGGACAAGGATGATAAAGAAGAGAAAAAATAATCTAAAAATGTCAGGAAAAAACCAACAGAGCAAGGCGTAGAGAGATGGAGAAAAAAATGTGTTGATTTTGAATACAGTAAAGAAAAAAAGGATTTTTTTTTATATTCATAAAAGTTTGTTGCAAAAACAGATTTACATGTAGTTGAAGTTATTTTCAATGTTATATCCATAGATTTATGTATGCTTGTCTATATCTTAGAGTCATTAAACCTGATTTCTCTACTTTCTTGCATAAGGTGATTGTGTGCAATATTTTATTTTAAGTGTATTTGAAAGAAAAATATTGCTTTTCTAGTGTGAAGTGCATAGAAGAGGGCTTTGGTTGCAATCCATGTAATTACAAGTTGGAAAATTCCTTTTGGCAGTGATGCTGACATTCTTCTGCTCCTATCATTTAAATTTCAGGCAGTCCTGAAAATTGTTGTTAGTTTCATACTCACTTAAGAACGTAAGAGGCCCAAATATAGTCTTTAGTCACCTTTATTCATCCTTTAATTGTTACAAAATTTGCTTCATGGCACAGTGGTTTTAGACCATTCAATACATGTTTATTTTTAGGAACCTCTTTTCCCACACACTGGCTATTCCTTACTGTGCTGGGGTGGCCTTAGCAGATTTATCTGTGGGTTAGACAGGCAAATTTTCATTCTGATCCTATTTCAAGGGAAGCTGGGAAAAGACCGCAAAGCCACTCTGGGTAACAAAAGACATTAAGAAAAAATTATCAGGCAATATTTGTATCCCTGAATCAATTTCATTGTGATCTGGGTGAACCTGGTTAACTGGGGAGGTCCTGAATCGCCCCAAACCAGG
>VZRF01005862.1:0-11960 GCA_013396875.1 Vireo altiloquus
TCAGTTCTTTACCTGAGGTTCTGGATGGGGCTCTGTCGTTGGCACCTTCCCCATGGGCTGTGGGTGGATCTCTGCATCCCCTGTGGATCCCTATGTGCTACAGGGGCACAGCTGCTTCACCATGGTCTTCAGCACAGCCTGCAATCTTGTCTCCTGCACCTTGAGCAGCTCCTGCTCCTCCTTCTCCACTGACCTTAGTGCCTGCGTGTTTTTCTTCAAGCACATTCTCTCTCCCACTCTGGCTGGAATTAAAACTCTGCAACAAACATTGCTTTGATTTTTCTCGAATCTGTTATCACAGAGCTGTTACCAGCCTCTCTAACTGGCCCAGCCTTGGCCAGCCGCTTGTCCGTCTTCAAAGCCATCAGGGACTGGCTCTGTTGGACATGGTGGAAGCTTACAGCAGCTTCTCACAAAAGCCACCTCCATGGCCTCCCTGCTACCTAAAAGCAGCCTGCAAACCTGCCCTGCAAAACCAACACAACAGTATACAGCATAATTAATTTAGGTTCTTTCCTATCAGTCTTCCTAATTTTTGAAACCACCTAGCTGATTAATAGTCAAGGTATCATTATTAGCCATGCTATCATCATTCATGTTGTGTGACGCTTACATTTCTGAGTTCGATATAATGTGACTTCCACAAAGGGTCACAGTTATTTTAATACCGACAGTATAATTGATATAATTGTGATTTATTAGGATAATTCACTGTTCACCACAATTTAATAACCTTTTTTAATGAGAATCAAGAATTGGGCTAACATCCTATATAAGGGATGTTACTTAAGGGTATAACCTGGGAAATGGTATAGTTTCAATTCTTACTGGCTTTAGTTTTTGTTACAGCCAGAGAGTAATGTTGAATTCCTTGAACTGCACAACTGGCACACAATTAGAAAATGTGCTCTGGATTTATGGATCTGGAAACATAATGGGACCTGATTTCTCTCAAAAGTTTCTGAAGTGATTCCTTTTGTTGGATTCATTAGCTACTATTGTGATCTTAATGATAGATTTATCAGCGCTCATGTTCTCTTTGAGGCATCCTGCTGTTGTTTATGAACAATATTAAACCTCCACTGAGACAGTGTTTAGCTCATCCTATGCTATCTATTTTTGTGAGTACATTTACCATTTGTAACAAAGAAGTTAAAACTCCTATTACTGACCAATTCACAACAGTGAACAACCATCGAGGATTTGTTTGATATCCCAAGGTATCAAAGGAAATCTTGAGAGATGCCCTGAGTAGTTTTTGTGCCGCTACACTGAAATCATACTGTGGTGAGATCACAGAACTATAGAAATAGAGAATCAGAGGACCTCAGGATGGTTTGGGTAGGAAGGGACCTTAAAGCCCATCTGGTGCCACCCCCTGCCACAAACAGGGACACTTTCCACTATCCCAGGCTGCTCCAACCTGGCCTTGGGCACTGCCAGGGATCCAGGGGCAGCCACAGCTTCTCTGGGCACCCTGTGCCAGGGCCTCGCCACTCTTACAGGGAAGGATTCCTTCCAAATAGCTAATCTAAATCAACCCTCCTTCATCTTAAAGATGCTGGAAAGGAAGATGAAGTTTGAAATCTGAAAAACGGGGATTTAGAGGCATTTCAGTGACATGTAGAAGTACAGTTCAGGTGCTGTTTAGAACTGTCCTATAAAATAATTTGTGATAATAACGAGGTCTGAGTTGATGAAATATTTTGATTTTTTTATTTAGAATGTCTCACCAGATGAGTACTTACAGTACAAGCATACACCGACTTGTAGGGCAGAAAAATGATACTGGCTCACTATTAAAAAAAAAGCAAAGTGCTTTGAAAAGCTGAACTTGTGGGACATAGGGAAGAAACAGATGGATTGCACATTCTCCACTCTCTCTTTTGATTTCCATTTATTTTAGCTACTTTAGTCTATACATCTTATAAATTATTTATTGCTCTATATTTTTCTAGTGAAAATTACATTAACCAAAATCGTCTTTCCCTTACATTGCTTAATATTCAATTGTCAAATAGTTATCATTATTTCATTCCAATTTTCAAATGCTGATTTGAAACATAGAGGAAAGTTCACGTGGTTTTCTCCAGAAATAGTAAAGGTAACTATTGGCAGCTTGGTTTATCTTTCTCTCCAGCCAGACACTTACAATGACAAATTAATTCAAAAAGCACCAATTTATTGATATTGTCACAATTAATGTTCTGCTTATTTGAACTTTACATTTTTATTACACTGCCACATTGATGCAATGAACTCATGTTAATTTGCAGGATCAAGGCCTTTAAGACACTCTCAGAAGAAAAGCGTTCGAGTACATTGAATCATAAATCTGGGATGTTTAAAGCAGCCTTATTAGTGCTAGTGACAAGAATGACACCAATTTGTGAAAAGTTATGGACTTCCTCTCCAGGTATGACATTCCTAGAACAGGTATCAGTAAGCCTTTTGAGTGTCATTTCGGTGCCCAGGTTTTGGCAGTGGTGTCTGTTAGAGGAGATCAGGGGCTGCCCTGTGCTGCTCACAGGCAGTTCCAGCTTATTTCAGGTTCAAATGCACAACACAGCAACCACTGGACAAAGCTTAGCCCCACTAGAAAACTGCAGGAATATTTAAGAAAGAGGCAAAATGCTGCACAGGCAGTGACAAAAAGAGAATTGATGAAAAGGTAGACAATAACAGAAAAACAAAAAAAATAAGATTGAGGGGGGAAAAAAACACAGAAACAGTTACTGAGGCATTTAGAGTAACATATTTCCCTCTCCTCCCATGGACTTCAGCAAGAGAAGTCTTTCCTGCTCCCTTTCCAGCCTCAGTTTTCTGCAGTTTTGCTGAATGTCCTGATTTCTTTGGCAAGGCAAAAAGTGGTGCAGGAGGCTGAGATCAGCTTGTAATGCTTCAATTCTGCCATAATTTGTTCACCTCCCTGGGCAGCTCATTCTGATGCCCAATCACTCCTTCTGTGAAGAACTTCTTCCTTATATCCAGTCTAAACTGTGTCCCCTCAGGGTTTCTCCTTCCTCCTTCTAAGAGCACATCTCCACTTTCCACAGGTGGATATACCAAGTATATTCATATATCTTAAACTATATATATTATATTATATTATATTATATTATATTATATTATATTATATTAGTTACATTTTCACTCCATCATCCACATCTATTACATTGGGTAACAGAGGTATGGCCATCGTGACTTTGAAGTGAGCATTAGTAAACTAAATGGCCATAAATTAAAATCTAAAAAAGGTTTTAAAACAATAACTCCCGAAATGTTGAGCTAAGCATTTCACCTATAGTTGTCTTTTGTTATTGAAAAACAATGTCAAAATCAAGCCTTATCATGCTGAGAAAAAATAAATGTGCCTGAGGTACGTCAGCAGAGAGCAAAGAGGATTAGTCACTCTTGAAAGGTAAAAAAACAGAAAAAAAATTTATAGAACCTAAGGCAAACAGTGACCTAAAAAAGGCAGAAATGGCAAATCCTTGCATGACAACTTTGATGCTCTCATAGGTTTTTGGTGACAACTACTCAAAGAAAGTTGGTGAAAAGTGAATTTCTGAAGTAAACTGGCAGTAGCAATGAATTTCTGTGTGTGAACGTGGAGATTTTAGCTATAGGAGTTATCAGGATGTATAACTGGGAATATAAATTATTCTTTTTATAACAGGATGAAAAAAATTAATTAGAAGTGAACATGTGAAATATATGAGTTCCTATTACTGCATTAGCTGCTTTTTCAAGCTGAAAGTTTTAATCTGTTCTTCCTGTTAGTGCTTTGCAGTGCCTTCATTTACTGGATTTTCATCCTGAATTCTACATTCCTGAAGCACTATTTGAGTGGCAGTGCTTAGGAAAATGGCGATTGAGAACCAGAGAAAACACTTTCTTTGAAAACTAGGTTTTGTTACGCTGGGAAAGGGATCATAATGCAGTTAAACAATCAGAAATTCTTTTGTTTGTTTTTCATTTTTCTGTGAATGAAACAAAAGGCTCCTGCAAAATACTGAAGTGATTGTTGGGTTTTTTTCCCTTAACATCTTGGAATTGTGCACTTCACCTCACTTACTATGATTTCGAGCTTTTATATTTGTACAGAAATACTCCTTGGAAACCCCTCTTGAGATAAAATAGACCTTGGTTTTATGGTAAGTTCTTGAGGCATGTTGCAGTATTCAGTAGAGAAATATCCCAATCCTAGAGAATAATTTGGAATCATCTAGTAAATGGCTTTACTAAAGTTGATGACTTTCAGGAAGTCCTTGAACTAAATAAAAGCTAGAAAAGAACCTGCATTAAAAAATTATTTATAAATGCTGATGACAATTTAATCCCTATTAAATTTTACCACATAGATTCTCCCTATTTTTCTTTTTTTTCCTGTTTATATTTGCATTGATGTAGTTCTACTTTCATTCTAAAGTTCTAGTAAATCTTTTTGAATAGGCCAAAAAAGATATTTTAGTTTTACATATATGTATATATATGTATGTATATGTATATACACTCAACTGGTCTGAATTGGTGAATCCACTATTACCTGTGACCTATATACACAATTTATTAATATACCACTATATGCCCCAAGGTACTGAAACAGGGGAGCAAAAATCAGAGACTCATCACAGGTCTTTCCCTCAGTAAACCAGAAGAGAAGACATATATCAGGAAAACAGCTTTTTATTTCTCTTTTTATGAAAGAGTTAGATTTTTAATGGTCACCTCAAGTAAATATAATGGTGTACCTTGTCTTCTGCATAAAAGATTTCAAGCCAAAACAAATACATAGTGAATTAATTGTTGTAATTTTTTAATTTCAATCTCTTCAAGCAACACACTGACAACACCAAGATCCAGAAAGCTGACCTGGAATACTGGATTAACTTTAGCAGTACATAAAGAGTAAAAATTGCACTGTTCAAAGTACAGGATCCAGCCCAAGAATTTTCAACAAGGTTTGAAACTCTCAGGCCTGATGGGGCAGCAGCAGATCTGATCACATACAGAAATACTTCAATTTTGCTTTAATTCAACTTCAGACCAATTCAAAAAGACTATCAACAAGTGCAGATTCTTGTTCCACAAACTGGAGGAAGTGCAGTGCTGAAGCACTTCCCAAATTTGCCCAAGAGTAACTAATTGAAACGAAGAGATTCCGTTCAGTGTTAATAGTTCTGATCAAACCATGCACAGAATTTATTACAATGCAAAAAACTAAGACAAAACATGCAAAATTAAAACTGCCTAAAAAAACCTCTGACTCCATGAAATACTGAATTTTTCATTTCATAATTTCTGAGGAATTTTGGTTTAAATACAGTAGAGGAAAAATCAACCTTATCCTAAATTTGGAATTAAAATATCTGTGGTTTTTTCTTAACTTTTGTGGCATCAAAAAAGATTTTTGCAGGCTTTTAAACATGAACTTCAATAAAATCACAATGAATGCACATAATATCTTGATATTTTCAAATCTTTTTTTCCTGATTAGTGATAGTAAAATAATACAATCATAAACATTTAGTTCTCTTGCTTTGGAAAGTTATTTATGGGACAATGATAGGAGTAGCTGTCTGAAGTCTCCCTTCCCACTCAAGACATTAGAAAGATATAATTTACATTATAGCTGCCTTTACATGCAATACATACCTTGAATAAGGATATTCTGATCATTATTATACCATCAGGATAGATGAAATAAGTAATGTTTTACCTTTTAATCCTAGAGTATGGCACAGAGAAAGAAATTTATTAATTACATTTAAATGTATTTTGTAGTGAAAAACTGGTGGTAGGGTTCATCATCCCCAATGATGCTTTCTCATTTGATCACCTGTATTGGAAGTCAAGAATTAAGACAGTGACAAAGAATGCCACCAGCTCCAGAGTGCTAATTAAAATGTACCAGCTCAATAGATCTTAGTTCATCTTCACATGGAAGCTCATTAAGGCAAAATGATCTGTACAAATTAGTCTTTCCAAGTAGAACCACTGGCAATTGATAACGAGCTTTCCATGTAAAGTTTCATCCATTACAAAACTAAACCAATCAAAGACATCCTGTGCTAGATTATGTCTAATGTTTGTTTAATTGGGAGACTGGTTCAGTTTTTTAGTGCAGTCTTATATTAAAAATGTGACTTCAGAATTTAGTGACCTGCTTGCATCAATGTCAATATCTGAATGTTTAAAGAAAAGTATATTTAAGTTACTATTTATAACTGGTAGCAGAATAGACTTTCATTTATGTCCTGTACACATTCTAGGCAACTAATGTCTTTCTAACAGTGCTGTTAACAAAGCAGAATAATAAATTAAAAAAAGAAAGAATAAAAAATACAATTAAAAATAAATAAAGGTTATGGAAGATGCAAAGGCTGTCAGGTGGCAAGTAAAAAGAGCAAGATTTAACACATACTGCTGTGGTCTGTAAGGTATAATGAGAAAAGAATTTGATCCTTAAAACATTATTCTGGTTCTAAACAGAGGAACAAGAGGTAGAGGGCCTTAATTAAAACATGGAGAATCTTCTTCCACTTTGCACCTCCCCTCCTGTCCCACCTGTCCCACCCAGAGTGGCTATCAGGGAAAATAAAGAGTGCAATCCATTATTCCTGTAGATATTCAGAGAAGAACCCTAATTTGTCTTTTTACATAGGAAATTCCCTACGAGTCAAAAAAGAATAAAATACATGTTAGCAATCACATGAATCAGAAGAAAAGGCTGCAATGACTGTTGGCACCTTGATAAAACAATCTGGAAAGGACCTTAGGAGATTTTCTAACCCTTCTCTTTCTCAGTCTGTACCATCTAAACCTAAAGGACTCCTGATAGATATTTAAAAGACATTTATATGTGATTTTTCACTAGGACAGAAAGGATGTTTGCAACAGGCAAAGAAATATTAGTGTATCTTGAATTTAGCTGGTTTGAAATTATATGGAACTGGTGGACTTTATCTGAGATAATAAAAAAATAGGCTGAACAGCAATGCAATACTCTGAAGAGAGTTCTGAGGAGAGCAGTAAGAATAATTATAGCCAAAAGAAATGTGTTTTAAGAAGGCTGACTGGAAGATTTAGGCCTCAATAGCCTTACAAAGGTCATGTGAAGTAGGTAATATGCTGATAAAAAGCTGTTAGAAAGTAGGCAAAATTTTTGTTTAGCATTTTTTAACCTTTGCAAAAGTTACTTGTCTTCTCACCTTTTTAAAGTTATTTTGCCAAAAATATATTTTTTGGGGGATTTTTTCTGCAACTAGCCCATCTGTTGTCATCCTTAATATTTCTTATATTAACTTTAATGTATCAGCTCCCACGCACTGTTTTTGCAAGGTACATGAGCACAGGCATGAGAACTCGTGTAGTTAATTATGCAGTAAAATCATCTACCTCTAAATTATCAGTTAGGTAAGGCTCTATAAATTGTCCTCTATTCAGGGGAACTAATATAAATAAATTAATCTTTATTAAGGTAATTTCTGAAACCTGATATTATAACTTGGTACAATATTTCTACCTCTGCAAATCTGTAGTGCAGCACAGGGAGAAAGACAACTGCAGAATACTAAAGAATCCACATCTTAGGAATGAATGTCCTGATTTACTTATTTTCTTCAAGTAATAATGCATTATTCTTCACATCTACTTCAATTTGTAGATTAGGATCCCTGCCTTTCCTGACATTTCCTAAACCTCTTCCATAATTCTGTCTAACCAATCTGCAGCACACAGAGGTTTAATTTCAGTCTGCCAAAGAGCTGTAACTCAGTGTTTTCCACTTTTTCCCCAGCTAAGGTGGGAGTTCCAACAATTTCTGAACCTTTTATTTATGATATTTAATGATCAGCTTGCTTTTTCCAAATTTTGCACTGTAAAAGAAGATTTTTGTATCTTCTAGACAAGCATTCAGCTCTGTATCTGCACCTTTGTGTGATATCCATGTAAAACCATTATATCCCTTAACATATTTAAATATTTAGACTACTAAAGAATTTTAAACTTCATAAACCTTGCTATGTGTTTTCATATTTCCTCAACCTAAGTGATTTTCTTCTTCTATGTGTTTTCATTTTTAGTGAGTCTACTTGAACAAATTAATTGGATTTTGAGTAATCTGCTTTGTCTTCACTTAAAAAAATATACTGCACTTAGAAGATTTTGGTTATAAGAACAATATTGCTGCTGTCAGATTTTTCCTGACTGACTGGAAGTTGAGAGAAATTACCCCAGACTTCTAATCTTGTCTTAAATACAGCTTTCCCCATTCCTGCTGCAGAAGTGTTACTTTCATTAGATATTGTCCTCCATTATATTTTTAAGGTTTTGGGGTTTTTTTCTTAAATAGTAGTCTTTCTAATCACTTTTTTTTTTAAAGTCATCACCTTATCCACTTTTTCTGTTCAGATTCCTTCTCTAAATTTTAGATAGAGAGCAAACTTTTTCTTTCCTGCGTTTAACTGTAAGAGTGTTCCCAAAGTAGTTCCACATGATGAGCCAGGGTCCTGCAAAACCCAACTCAGTTTGACTTTTAAGCATGGTATTTAGCTATTTATTATTATAATAGCTATTACTATTAAGGCAATCTTCTAACATACACGTATCTCAATTTAATTGCAGAGATATTTGATTAAATGGGGGCCTTTCAATCTCTTACAGTTTAAAGTAGGAATATAAAATCAGTTTTAAATTTGACAAAAAGAATATATGAAGCAAGACCAGGAGCTACAGTTACAAGGGTAAAAGACCCAATTTGTTTTCAGTTAAAATTTTTGTAGTAGGAACTCTACTGAATAAAATACACAAAGTATTTTAGTGATCCCTTTAGTACAAAGTGATCCCTCCCTCCAATTCACTAAGACACTGCTGTATCCCAGTACTGCTAAATTCCTATATAGAATATATAGTTTTTATATATTTGTTTTTTATAAAATACTTATTTATCATTCTGCCTGCTCATTTAACACAAAGCAATAGAATGGAGAAAAAAAAAAAGAAAAAAAAGTTTTTCTATACAGGAAAAGAGAAAAAGTATTTATGTGTGATCAAATAATTTGTTATAGAGCAGGATACAAACCCAGAGAGTATTACTTCCAGCCTGCTGGCTTTAATCTTTGAGTTAACTTCATTTTAATATGATAAAATATGTCCCTGAAAAATGGAAAATCTAGCAGGTTCCATAAGATTTTCTTCCTGATCAATTTGAACTATAGTCAAAATTCAGTAAGTAACAAAAATAAGAACTTATTTTTTATAAGTTCTTATAAGAACTAAAAAAGGCCCTGAAAAAAAATTATAATTTTTTCTATTTCTAAATAATTTGTTCTATTTTTCTAATAGAACATGAACAAGTTCATAATAGTTATTGTAACTGCCTAAAAACCACACACTGCATAAGTAGAGAGACACAAACTGAGTAATTTCAAAGAAATATTTAAGTATGAAGAATTCTTTAGGAATTCTATCATCTTTAATAACATCTTTCATCAAAAACACAATTGTTGATGTAATATGTTCAGAGCTTCAGTTCCATGCAGTCTTGAGACCGAGTCCAAACCCTGAGATTAAAACTTTGGCTTCTTTCTCCTCCCCTCATTTACACAGAGCACATTCTTTGTTGTTCTGGAGGTTACATTTTTCATCTCTACCAGTGAAACTCACCACTGAGCCTGCTCAGTTTTTCTTTTTTATCTCCTTTTTGAACTTCCAGTGAGAATTTGCTATCCCACCCCTGTGCCCTGCTCAGGTGAGACCTCACCTGCAGAGCTGCCCCAGCACAGGCAGGACATGGAGCTGCTGGAGAGAGTCCAGGGGAGGCACCAGGATGAGCAGAGGGTTGGAGCAGCTCTGCTGGGGGGAAAGGCTGGGAGAGCTGGGATTGTTCACCTGGAGAAGAGAAGCTTTGGGGTGACCTCACTGTGGCCTTGCAGGGCCTGAAGGAGCTGACAGGAAACATGGAGGGAGAGGATTTCCAAGGGATAGAGCAATAGAACAAGGGGGAATGGCTTCCCACTGCCAGAGGACAGGGATGGATGGGATATTGGGAAGGAATTGTTCCCTGTGAGGGTGGGCAGGCCCTGGCACAGGGTGCCCAGAGAAGCTGTGGCTGCCCCTGGATCCCTGGAAGTGCCCAAGGCCAGGCTGGACAGGGTTTGGAGCCAACTGGGCTAGTGGAAGCTATCCCTGCCCATGGCAGGGGGTGGCACCAGATGAACTTTAAGGACCCTTCCAACCCAAACCATTCCACACTTTTATGATTCTCTGATCACAGCTTATCTGCAACTAAATCAGTAATTTTTCTGTCAAGGTGCAAACAACCACAATCCTAACAATGAATCCTAACACCCACAAGCTGGATGGCACAATACCAATCCTGATGAAAATGCCCCAGGGGTGTACTGCAGCTCTGGAAGTTCTCTTCATGATCCAGTTGACATTGGATATAAAAGTGGAAAAAATCATTATTGTGCCAGCTGATATTTCAAATAACTTGTACTTTCAAAACATTAACAAGATAAACTGGGGAGGAAAATGTATTTGCAGTGACATATAGACATGGTAGGCAGTTACTTGGGTAATGAAATGGGGTTACAGTAGAAATGTGATGCAATATTTTAATATTGTTATTGTTTCTGCATAACTCATGTATTTCTTTAATCAACTCAGTTAAATGTCTGTTTCTAATGCTGATTCATTTTAGTTGTTTCCTTTGGATTGTTTATTTTTATTATTCTTCCTTATCATGGTTATTCCTAGAAAACAGCTGAAATCCATTGGTAGGGCACTAAGAGCTGTGAATAAGCTATACCCTGCCCAAACCTACATTTCTAGATAAATGTGCATTGCCAGTGCTGGCAGAATAGCCTATTTCATATGCATCATCACTTTCTTTAGCACAGTGACAATGTTCACCTTAATTTGTACAGTTTCAAACAAGAAAAGAAAAGTAACGAAATACTAAGGTTAAAAAAATACCAGTTATTCACATTGCTAACAGAAAAAAAAAATTGTTTAATAATGTGTTACACTGAAATCTTGATGAGTACAAAATTGCAAAATTAATTTAGCATTAAAAACCTCATTAAAATTAAGACATTTTAAAATACATCTACAGCAGCAGCTATGATTCACAGTGTGGGAGAAGGCAATTGCTGAGGATTTCTGTGAACTTTGACTGCAGCTGGCATCACCAACCACAATTCCCAGGAGAACAGCAAATGGTGTAACAGATAGGTTGTTTCAGCCGCCATGTAATAAAAGTCACTTGTGGATTTATAGAAAAGTGCCATTTCAAATGGCCAATCCATCCTATTATTGAGAAAAATCAATGCACATTATGCCTTTATTTTATTTACAATTCTTTGCGTTTTTTAAGGTGACTTTCCCTGTAGGTGTTTGCTTATTATACAGTTAAAATAACATTATTTGTGCATTCTTTTGTCAATGAAGGTAAGAAGGCTGAACAATATTGCATCGATAGGAAATGAGATCATTAGTGGCAGCCTTCTAATTGATGCCAAGTTCCGGAAATAACATATCTGAGATTAGTTCAGTTGGTCAGAGCATGATGCTAATAATACCAAGGTGAACTCAGATATGGACCAATCCCTTAAGGGTTGTACTCTGTGATCCTCATGGATCCCTTCCAACTGAGAATATTCTGTGATTCTGTGACATGGCATGATGCCTCCTCACAGTCCTCAGCCGTGACTCACCTGGAGCTTTGCCCGTTTTGATCTTTTTGGCCAAGATCTTTCCTGAGAAAATGGAGATACCAATTCTCATCTTATCTCTCAAGGGTGAATGTTAATGAGCAGAAGTTCTTAAGGTGAGGAGAAATTCAGTTCACAAGCTGGCTGTGAAATTTGTCCGACTCCTTCCAGAATGAGGATGGGTTTGGTCATTTATCATGCCTAGATCTGATATTTCAGTCTCTCTCCTCTCCTCTCCTC
>VZRF01005883.1:0-81051 GCA_013396875.1 Vireo altiloquus
GTCTTCTAAACCAAGACACACTATGACAATCTAGCAGCAGCCTTTCATGCTATGCAAGTTTATTTTTCAATTCTGTTTTATGCCTGCCTTCAATAATTAACAACTTCATAATTTAAAGCAATGCAGTACAACCTATACTGAAAGTATACTGCAAGTTTTAATGTATCACTCATCTTTGTAGCTAATTAAGAGAGAGCTACCTTTTGTACTGAGACAAGTAGTCAGGAAATATACCATGCACAGTTAGGCCAACAACTATTTGGCTAAGAATGGAATTAAAAAAAAAAAAGAAAAAGAGAGGGATAGTACTAGAGTAACGTTCATGTTTTAAGAAAAGCCTCAGCTTAACTCTCAAACTGCTTACCTCTCCTTGCCAGATTGGGTTAACAGTGTTACACATGATCTTAGATCTTTTCTCCTGTCCATGATGAGGAAGTGCTGGGAAGATGCTATGTTTTCCAGGCTGGATGGAAATCTTCAGATAAGGATCTGGATTGAAGAACATCCCTTTCTTCAGACCAAAAGCCTGGAAATCTGAAAGAAGGTAAAGAACCTGATTATTTTTCACATTCCAGGCATCTGTTTGGGATGCTAGGTACAGTATATAGGGAACTGGTAAGGAACTCAAATAATCTGGCAGAAAAGTGAAAAAACTCACTGTGTATATTGTGAGGCAATGTAATGCCAAACCATAACGATCTTGTGTTTTAGGATTTACAAATTATTAGATAATGGAACTGCAAATTTACAGCCTGATTGTGCAGACTGATTCGGCTTCTAAATCAATATTTATGCAACTTCAAGTGATCTACTAATTTTCCTAAGAAGCTGAGCACTTGCTCAGCCTGACTTTAGAGGAAGGACTACTCTGAAAAAGAAATTGAGTCATTTATTGACAAAGTCATGGCATTTGGTACCCAATGGCTGTCATTTTTCCTGGGTGTCAATTTTACCACTCTCCAAATCTTAGCTTTTACACCACTTTTTTTTGTACATGAGAAGTCATTTTACATTTTTCCCACTTTAAATTATTTCCTTCCCTGCATAGGTTAACTTCACCTTAGGAAAACTCTTCTCTATAATGTCCAAATTTTAAGCAGGGCTTTACAGCTGCAGAACTCTCAGGGAGCATAACGTGGTGTACACACAAAAAATGCCCAGGCACTTACTTGAAAATTTCCCCATAACATTCTGAAGAAAGATGCAATGGCCATTATGATCTGTCCCTGTGAAGCCAATGAAATGGAAACTAATCTGCTGGTAGATCCTTCATTTTGGCTCAACACACACAGACTGAACCCTCTGGTCTTCTCTTCTTTCCAATGCATTTCTAAGCTTTCTTTGGAACATATAAACACTTATTCCCATAAGGGAGATCAGTAGCTGATTTATTCTCCACCACTTTTTGCATGGAGATTCTCTTCTGTTTAAATAAATCTTTATTTCACATCAGGCTATAAGCACTGTACTGCATTCTGCACATTTTCTCTTGCTGTATTGGAGATATAAAAAGTATTAGAGAAGATGGTTTCCAAAACTGCTTAGAAGCATACCTAAACATTCAATTTAAACACATATTTTTTTCTTTTAGGCAGTTTTGGAAAACATTAATTTTCACGGTCTTCTGGTCTTCTAATTCTCTTCTGATTAAAAACCCAATTATTTCGGCAGCTATAGGAGACCATGAAAAACCCTCAAGGCAGATATTTTGGATGAATCTGAAAATCCTACACATTGCACATCATCATTGGTATTTTTTCCAGAAAATAGCTATATCAAACACAGTTGTATGTTGCTTCCTTAACATATGGTAATAGCCAACACAATAAAATGTGCAAGTTAAAAAGAATTGCTTTTCTTTCTGTTGGTTTTAATCATCTATTCCACCACACAATTCATGTTGCAGATATTCAAAAGCTGTTGGACGGATGGTTGTGAAACAGACTGTATTTTAAGAATCTCATTCTTGAGACATTCTCTAACAATTAACAAAAGATAAAAAAATAGAGGACATCACTACTAAAAGCTTATTTGAAAGTACTTTGCTGAAAGTATGCACTGCTATGGGCCTAGCAATGCTGTCACACAAAGAAAATTATCTGCTTCAAACAAGTAACACTGGTTTTTTTTCTTCTTTTTTTGTTTTCTGAGTGCACAGTCTCTCTGTAACCAGCCTGTATCTCATCTAACAGCCCTGCTGAAATCCTATATGGAAAACTCTTTTGCTTTGGAAGTGGTAGTGTTAGAAATGCATTTAAGAAATAGAAACCAAGACTGAAAAAAAGAGTATGAATGATAAGGGCCAGCAGTGTATTAGTTCAGGCTGCAAACATATGAAAGGAGAGAAGGACCTCTGGGATCTTATTTTCTTTCTCTCTGATATTTCCTCAAAAGAGTCTGAAACTGAAATATTCATTGCTGTATACGTTTCTGATTTTTTTTTTCCTTCAAAGAGAGACCATGCTATCTTTGGGTACAACTGAGTAAAGAAATAGTCTACTGATAGAAAATACCTAGCACTCAATTACGTATACTTATATATCATGTATCATAAAGAAAATACATTTATGATGACCTACCAGCCTCTTTCCAGTTATGGGAATTAGAGCACAGCCATGAAGATGAAGGTACTCCTAACCTCAGTTAATAATTTTTGTATTCAGATGAAGAAAAAAAAGTAATTTAGCTAAGCACATAGCCTGAAATTTTATTTGTGTAATTTTCTTGCTGAAATTGCATAATATAACAAATTTTCTTAAAAAGTCAGTTAAAAACTTCAATTTTATTGTCCAAAGTATGAATAGGGCTAGTAGAAATAGCTTTCCCAAGGACAAATATCCCAATTATATATCTCATCACAAATTCTCATCACTGTGAAAAACAGACCATCAGAACTGAAAAATCTCTTAATAATGCTACGTGGATATCTGCATATAACTAGAATTTCATTTAATTTGAAGCAAAACCTATCTGTAGGTCCTGTACCTATCTGCTGTAACTTCTTGTTGTAACTCTTACCACTCCTGTGTAACTCCCCAACAAAAGAATCCCAGCTATTCTGCCTTCCCAAATGCAAATATTTTTCTCTATAATTTTCAGAAAAAAGGTTCAGAAGATACTAAACTTTTACATGAAGGTCTGAAGCTAACTGAATTTAAATCTTTGGTTGAATTAATGAAATACAGAAGGCTGGGACATACCCTGCTGTACACTGTAGTTTTATAGTGCATTTCTTGGAGGCATATGAGGAAATGCTACAAAGATAACTGATCTATGGTTTGCAAAGGTGTATTTTCATCCAGTCTCTTAAAAAAGTTATTAATATACCATATGTCAGGTTCTTGTTTAGTCATAAATCACACTTTAGTGTGAAAGAGGTTATATACATCTAACAGTTTATTAATGTCAAGCCATCTCTCATGACAGGTGACAGAAGGAAGGAATCCAGGTAAAGACAAAGTAATTACAGCCTTTCACTGCCACAGACTTGCACTACTTTTAAGTACATGCATCCTGTTTCAGCTCGGCTCTCTTCATTGGAGAAAAATGGCCTGTACTAACTGATGCCTGCTGCTGTCCCCAAGTGATTTATTAATTTGTTCCAATTTCAGAGCTCTTTCCATATATGCTGATCTCCAGGTGCCTGGATGACCTAAGGAAGCTTTATACAGGGTCACTTGCATACAACACTCTCTGTCCCTAAGGTGTGCTGTAGACTTCCCTGCCTGTTTTATAAAGGTGCATTTGGAAAGTCTATTTGCCATGCAGCATCACAAACTTTGGGGCACTAGTGACTGGATAGTGATGGAGACTATTTTTGTGGTGAACCAGTGTAATTATTTGAGCCAGGTGGGGATATCAATTCCAACAAACACAGCCAGAACAATGTTCAATCAAACAGTGTTTTACAATGTTTGATTTTGCCTCAATAGAAGTCATTAAGCTTTCAAAAGCTCAGGGAAGAGTCATGTTTTGTCATGCTCAGCAAAAAGATTCTCTGACAGTAATGATGAGGAAAACTACCATAAAGATGTTATTTCAATTCCTTGCAGACACAACAAGGTATTTGACCAGACCAGTGCTCCATATAGGAGCATGACAAAAAAGGATGGAGAATCAGATAGAGAACCACACTCTGGAGCAATCTGTTTTCTAAATAAATTACATTTAGTCTGGTCATCAGTATGTCAGGAGTAAGTTACAGGAGCTGGAAGCTCTTCTCCCCAAGGGATGTGAATAATTCGCCAATAGAATTTTCTAAGAAATAACACACAAGGCTTTTCTGTGCAGTTTATAGATGTGTCTCAAGAAGACTCAGTCCATCTAATCTTTTGATGGTGCATATTCTACTTTACTGAAGTATCCAGAGTCTACAAACCAACAGAAGGGTTAAAGACTAGTAAGTAGCAGAGCTACTAGTTTTGAGAAACTGATACTGATGTTCTAAAACAGATGGCAAATTCCTTTCAACAAATGCCAAGTATTGAATGTCCTTCATGTTCCCAAGCACCATCCAAGTGATGATAATTCATGTCTTGCAGGTATCTATACTGGCATTTATGGCAGAGTTATTAACCCTAAGAAATTCTATGGTCAACCCACTGAATTAATATTTTTCATATTTAGCATACTAGCATCATGATCTCAGGATCAGGAAATGAGACATCTTCCTCATGAGCCATCTGACCCCTTGAAAAAACGAAGACATCTTGAGTTAGCCAAACTTGCCCAGAATATACCTAAAAGCAGAACTAATGAAGTTAACAGGACACTGAAAAGACCCTAGTGTCACTGGAATGACCACAGTCAATTTGGATTATTCCTAGCCTGAGGAATACCAAAATGGAATTTATTCTCTCTATGATCTGTTTATTAATGACAGAAGGTAAAAAATACTGTCATCTTACTGAGATCCTGATAATTCATGTATCAAAGCACAATAAACCATGTGAGAGAGATAATAGAGACAATAAACATGAGAGAGTTGCTAATTAGGATGTCAATGGACAGCTCCAGCATTTCCCTTCAGATTTCCTTTGTGAAGTTCCAAAGTGCTATAAGTTCGGGTTCTGACACTGAAAAAATATACTTGAACATGACTGGTATCTGAACTGACTACCCAATGAGGGAAGGTAATTGCCAGGGTGCTGATATGTCACTGTTTCTTTTGTAGTGTTTCTTTTTCAGACCTTGGACAGAACAAGAAGAACCTATCTTAGAGGGCAGCAGTTCAACTACTGAGCTGAGCTACCTAAGATGGTTTCAAAAGAAGGAAAAACAAAACTTCTTGCTCAAGGTTCTACAGGAGGCACATAGGTGCTGCCTCTCAGCCATGTGCTTTTAAATCAATACAAGCTCTTTTAGTTACTGTTGGTGGAACATCATTTCAGTAGCAGGGTAACAGCAATATCGCATTTATTGAAATGCCAGTTTGACTCATGCAGCAGCGTATGAGTCAGCCTTCAAAATTTATTGGAAGGAAGCGAGCATAGATTTGCAGAAGTATTGCATCTGGTATTAATTAGATTTGAAGAAGCAAATATTAAGGAACTTTGGAAATCAAACAGTAATATGCAATGGTTGAAAGTCTTAAAATCCTACACTGCAAACTAATGCAGGGGAATTGAGAAAGATACTAAATAAAGTACAATAGATGACTAACTTGATCAGACTTAATTATATGCAAGAGGTTAAATAAAGTGCTTCTTTCTGCTCTCAGAAATCTAAAGACAGACTTTTCTTCACTTTTAACTTTTCTTTTAAAATAAAATGCAGGAAAAAAGAAAAGGCTAGTGTAGTTGCACAAGGAGGTAATTTAAGGTCTGAGATTTTAAAAAAGACTAAGTGGATCAGATAAACCAAAACATTTCTGCCACAGGGCTCCCAGGCAAAATATTAAAGACACTGAAAAAAATGAGAAAATATTTTTTCTAGCTGTAACTGTTTCAAAGGAAAACAATAGGGTTTCTCATTTGTGTAAAAGAAGGGCAGCAGGGGTATTTGGAAGAAAATAGGCGTATTAATAAATGAAAAGGAGTAGTGGAATTAATTATTCCAAAATGTCTGAGAGACAGCCTGCCTTTTAAATCATCTTCAACAAGAAGGAAAACACAGAAGAAACCTGAACCATTAATGTGAACAGCTTATCACAGCAAGGGGGTGTTTTTATCACTGCAAGTGATTAACCAGTGGAGCAAAGTACCATCTCGGTATCCTCAGGTCCTGACTGCACACCTGTCTGTGAGATACGTCTGAGCCAAACTCACACAAAGCTCAGCACCATGGGGCAAGGTGTCTTGTGTTAAATAGGATAATGGAGTACTTGAATTCAAAGCCTTCTGAGGCCTTTCAAACTTAGTCTAGAGCATGGCACTACTTTGTAGGCACAAGGTGTACTGGAGGTGCTAAAAAGCCACCTCACCTAGACACAAGATCTTACAAGTAAGAAAAGGTCATGGAATTAGTAGTTATAAAGTCAGCCACTAGGACATTAAAAATTTGTTGGAAAATAAAGTGCATTATATATCTGCATTCTGAACAAGCATTTCATGCTACCAACTCCTGTCATAATGACCTTATACTATTTTCAGTTGTGATTTATGCTCTAACTTCTATAAACTGACAACTAATATTACCTGAATACCTGGTCTGAAAGCCACACAAAAACAACTGAAAACATTCTCAGAGAGGTGTGATGAGGATAAATGCCTGAATGTTTGTGAAATATTCAGATTTTCTGGTCATTTGTTCCCCAAGAACACTTATAAAGTGTGCAAACACATGAGATATGTGAAATATTAAAACCTGAAAAAAGTTATTTGATGCAACATAGAGCTAGGAGGCATATTATGCAAACCTCATGACAACACTTTCTAAATATACCAGCCAAGAAGACTGGTTTAAAGGGCTTTCAGCAAATGTGTTATACTGCTGCTAAACCATTAACCTGCAGAGAAGTAGCTCGTATATCTTGGGAAGCTTAGCACATTTTTTCCTTCTGTACTTCATGCAAGAAGCACTGATGCTTTTCAGCCACATTAGCAGAAGTGTGACATTCACTGGTAAGACTGGAAAAGGCAAGTTTGGAAAGTAAATGCAAAGTGGACTGCAGAGCTTTACTTAAAGACTTTTTTCAGTCTAGCTAAATTAGGCTTAAAATATTTGTCTTGGTATTTTAAATAATGAAAGCTATAATAATACAGTCATCATAAAAATGATTAGGAAGCTTAATCATGGGAAATTATCTTCTTTGAGATCAGTGTTGCCAGTGAACCTATTAATCTGAACCAGTCTTTCACAGTACCAACTTCCAGTCTTCAAGGAAGCAAACATGAAGTAAAAAACCCTCCTAGTGACAGTGCAAACTCTGCTATTTCCATTCTCAAGAAGCTAGCCATCTTCTAGTGCCTTGAAGGATCATTTTACACCTTCTTCATTGTTTGACATGTTTATTCAATCCAGAAATCTTTTCTGAAAAAAACCCTCCAGTGAAACCAGCTGGATTTTGTCCAACCAAATACTCAATAAAGTACAGAAAGAATAAAGCACTTTGCCAACAGCTTTTTAGAAAAAAACCCTGTTTTTACATTTCATTTTAACATAGGGCCTCACTAGACTGTCTCAGCAGTGGAGAAAGTAATACAATTCAGCTGAAATGCACTCATGTCGTTCAGCATTTCTTGGGATCTGGCCTACTTTGATATTTTCGTCTCCCATTCTACTAACTTTTTATTTTTAAAAAATTATATGGCAGAAGGCATAGCTCCTCTTGCATTCTTTATATGACAGACTGCTTAGGGCATGATGGCTCTGCAGTGCAATGGGCTCCAGTCACAATAATAGCCTGCCACTTTTTTTTTCAACTGCAACTAAATTAACCATAATTTGAAAATCTAACTTTTAAGTAATGACTGTATTAACTAATGACTGAAGATGACAGTATACCAAAATACAGATATTGAAAAGGAAAACTCTGTATGAGCCAAAACGACTTGTGACAATAGAGAGATTACTGCTGAGATAGCAGTGCAAATGGAAAGGAATCCCAGTTCCTTCCAATGCCTCTGGGAGGTCTGCCTTGATTTGCATTTTATTAGCTAGCATAATAGATATACGATTAGCAATAATTTTGCTTTGAGAGAGACAGTATCTTGTTGTTGTGGTGTTGACTAAGAAGGTAATAAATAAATCCTTGTGATGTGTTAATCTGTTAATTTCAAAAAGACTATTTTGATAACTTAGATTTTTGATAAAATAATCGCTGAATTAGTTTATCAAAGCCTTTCAAATACCTGGCAGTGATGTTGTTAATATGGATGTGATATATATGTATATTAATTGCTTATGAATCACTGGGATAAGATATCCCCGAAGTATTACGAAGTATGGTCTTTATATACTTTAAACCAAGCTGTAAATTAGATACTCTAGTTTATCAAAGGGCCCACTGAGACCACATTATTTAGCAGTCTCACAAATTACTACTCTTGACACCTCTTGGCTTACTAGGCCAAAGAATCTGAGAATGAAAAACTGTAACTAGTTCTGGGCTACATTTTCTGTGTAAGATTATTTATGGACACTAAAAAGTATTAAGTCTACTTTAATTCTGTTGAACTAAACCTGTGGTTTTATCAACTGATGGGTGGATGTCCAGTGTGCAACTTGGCAAAAGTAGTCATGTGTTAAAAAAGCTCTGCCCAATCTCAGCCTGATTTGCATTGTATCATACACAACCTCTCAAGAACCACACTGGCTGACTAATTTGGAAAAGCACTGACATGCATGCTTAATGGAAGGAAGCTTGAAATAAATCATATGGCCAAAACCAATCATATAATGAGATGCTTGTCCAAGAGTAGGACTTTACACTTAAAGGCCTGTAAAACTTTTGAACTAGGGGAACTTTTTTACTCTGTACTACTTGCTCAAAGAATTTCCAAGTAAAGTCAAGCATCTTTGTCTTCCAGGAGCTAAAAAAATATGGAAACCAACCAGCAAGCATAAACTCCAAAATGAGAGCCATGCTCATAACCACTCTTTTTTGACAAACTGGTTAATGTCGATTGACGTGATTTACAGGTTGTTCTTACCAAAGCCAGATCAAATGGTTAATAGATGTTACATGGAAACATATTAAGCCTTTAAAACCAGCAGTGACATGCCAAGTAATGAGACTGAACATTCTTCACAAAATGCAGAGAAGTGAGAGCAATCTTCTGGCTCAAGAAGTCAGAGAGTCACTTTTGAGCAACACAGAGAAAGCTTCTGCACCACAGCACATGGATCTGCATCAGGTCCAGACCTTGACTGTGGAACGTGCTTTCCAAGAAACAGAGTACTACCACAAATCACATTTTGCTTTGTAAGTAAAGCACATGCATTTGATCTTGCTTTCCCTGACCTATGTATTTAATTGTTAACAGAAAAACCTAATACGGCCCCAAAAATCTACTTGAAAAAGGGACTTTAGCACGTAACTCTCATTGAAGGAAAAGAGTGTGGCAATAATCATAGATATTTTTTCTCTATCTCAGCATTGCTTCTAGAGCAAAAGAACCCATACGTAAATATATGCATACATATACTTACACACGTGTACATTTAAGGTTCTAGTAACTTCATTCTCCAACTCTTTGGGCTCCAAACTTTCATATCAGCAGTGACTTACCTGACAACGAAAAACTTATCAGTCTCCGACTTCCTTGTCCCTGGATTGAGTCTTCATTGGTGATGCTTTTAAAAATCTGTTGGAAGATAAAGAATTATGAGAAAGAGTATTGTCCAACAACTCATGAACAGAGTAATTGCTTAGTACCTGTCTTTTTTACAGATTCCTAATTAGTTTTGGGAGCCCCGGTGGTCTAGTGGTTAAGGATATGGCACAGTAATTGCCGGGGCCCGGGTTCGATTCCCGGTCGGGGATACTCCCCGGGCAGGCAGAGCTCGTTAGCCCTGCAAGGGGGCAATCCGCCTACGTCCTGAGGAGGACCTCGCTGCCACTGTCCAAGACTCGCTTTGGCCCGGGAGATGAACCTTGGGATTAAAGGGTGGGCTCAGATCTGCGCGCCCTGTGTCTCACCTAAAAAATCCAGTGCGCAGGCTGGAAGGTCTGAAAAGCAAAAAGAGGCCTTCCCCGGATCTTCGTTCGCGAAGGCTGGCCAGCAAAAAAAATTAGTTTTACAACTAAGAATCAATTATATGACTAGAGATCAAAATCGTGTTTTTATCTAGGTAATCATTTAACCATTAATGGCCTAAATCATCCTTTCCTGGAAGCTTTCCCCTAAAAAACCGGAATGATGCAAAAATACTACCGTAGTTTGAATATAGCCGTTCTTCACCCAAAAAGGAGCTACTTATTAATCAGGAGATAAAAGTAGTACTTAAGGATGAGGATGTGGCTGTCACCTCTTGAAACAACTTCCATCTTTATAACATCTCATTACTTGTGTGGAAAATCTTGTTCCAGAAAGTTTATTGCATACCTTTGAGAAAGACTTTTGAGAGATTACTAGTACCCTGCACAAAAATCTACTGGGAATTATGCTAACAATAAGCATTGAGGGTAAGCTGGGGGGAAAAACAAAACAACAACAACAACAACAACAACAACAAAAACAACCAACAAAAAACAACAAAAAAAATCCATAGATTACTCTTTGTATGCCACAGCTCAGTCTTTGGTTCAGCAAGTTTGTTGGTGAGCTGCTGTTGTGCAAATTAGGCACCAAGCTGCCTTTTGGCTGTGATCAGAACTGGGAAGCAAGAACACCTATGGGCCAGTGTCTGGGGCATTAGGAGAAACCCACCACCAGCAGTTTTCATGTGGAGTCTCTGAGCAGGG
The DNA here is from genome assembly GCA_013396875.1 of Vireo altiloquus. NCBI lineage: Eukaryota > Metazoa > Chordata > Aves > Passeriformes > Vireonidae > Vireo > Vireo altiloquus. Next base: position 10,847 of record VZRF01005883.1, read on the forward strand.
CATTGGGTGTCAGATTCCCAAGTTCAGCAGGGAGGTGGTGCTACTAGTACTGCTTCCCATCGACTTTGGAGTTAAACCAAGTGCTGCTCTGCCCCCAGGAAGCAGCAGCTCCATGTCAGTCTTGCCATTCAGCTTTCAGCCAAAAAAGAAAAACAGCATTTATGCAGTGAAGTTCCAATTTCTGACGGGAAACAGTAACTGAAGTCCCACTCAGCTGTGACTCATTGCTCGGTATATTAAATATTGTGTAGTCAAGCTTAACTTAGAAAACGAGCTGCTCTCTGGCCCCAGATAGTGTAAAACCTGGGCAAGTGGGCACTGTAGCTCAGCTCAGACACAGATGAGGCCTAGATCAGAAATATATGGATTGGATTGAGACATCCTTATAAAATAATGGGTTCTGCCGGACCTAACTTTTAATCATAACCATTTTGTTTCTTTCAGACGATCTAAGTGGGATAAAAGATACTGTGTAGAGGGGGCTATGAATAAATTCCAGTAGAAACATCCCTATTGGATCACATTAATCAGCACACTAATTAGCTGCAATTGCACTATTGGCCTTCTCAGCAAAGTAGGATTCAATATATTTATTGAAGCCACCACTGATTTCTGGATAGAGACACATTTAATTCAGAAAGTATGTGTTTATGGGAATTTTATGACAAGAACTCAGCAACCTTTACCAAAGTTGTGATCTCATCAAGAAACAACGACATTTCCTTGTCAACATGTATTTTTCATACTATGTCACTGCCTTACATTAATTACACATTATCCTTTAATGCTTACTTTTATGTCTTCTCATGATTTTGTCCAGGATAGTAATTGGGCCAACCAATCTAGATAAGTGCACATTTGAAAAATGTGTTTTTTTCCAGTCATTCAACATTTCTCTGGTTTTTTTTTTTTTTNCTGCCAAGTATGTCATACATCATGCCAGTATGAATAGTTCAGCAGACTACACTTTGAACAAACTGGGGTAGATCTGATGGGGTCCTGCAAATCTGTTCAAAACTTTAAAATATGTTGCTCTTAAATGACCCTTCTGGGCCATATCTACATTAGTGAAACTATATCGAGACAGTTAAAATAATAGAGTGTTGCCACAAATCCTGATATAGGCAAAGCATCCTCAGCATGGTCAAACTTGCAAGGCAAACCTTACCATTATACAAGGGGAGTAATAACACATCCAGTCCCATAAGTGAAATAACAACAAAATAAATTAATTTACTCCTGAAGAGTTCATCTGTTCTGTGAAGCAAGTGCACCCCACAGTGTCCTGTCAAGTGCTCACCACTCAGCCATGAAATCAGGGGTACGAAAAGCCAGTCCTGCTGTGTGAATGAGTTCCATCCTCAGTAGCTGACCCCTACATAACTCTCTGAGCTGCAGCACTACATCAGCTTGCCAGCCATTTTGAGAATGCCTAGCACTTAACCTTAGGAAAGTGAAACACTTTTCTGATTTTCTTCCTAGCCAGGTGGATGAGAAAGGGAATGCATGGCAGAAAGGCTGAAGGAGAGAGGCTTTTGTCCTTGGGTTTGAGACCTGGGATGCACCATTAAAGACTTCATACAACTGAGCCTCCTGTGTAGCTCTACCATCACAAACCTGTGCTCCTCATCCTCCAGTGGTCTGAAGGCATTGGTCTGCCACTCTCCTCACACATACACAGCACCTTCTCACCCATGATATGAATCCTTAGGCATGCCAGGGAACATGGCAGAGCAGGCAAACATCCTCTCTCAAAGAATGGGAAGGGTAATAGGAAGGTCATGAAAGTGATTATTTTTTAATATTGCCATTTCAAGAAGTCAGAAGGAATAGCAGGGAAGGAAGGCAGACATATCTCCCAGCATTAAGTCTGATTTTTCTGAAAATATGAAGAGCTATTTGCTGCAGTTTAGAATCACTGTTTTCTAATGCAATACCAGACTGTCCCCAGTAACAAGGACAAGGCTGCACTTGAAGCAGGGCAGAGCAAAAGAGGGTGAGTGGTCACCAGTGCTCACCAGCCACCATATCAACTGGGTTTCATAGTATCTTGAGGCCTGGGATGGGAATGTACACAGGTCATACTGTTCCTGCTTGCCATTTATCATGAAGGAAATCCAGACTGGTATCAGTGGCTGCAATATAATTACATTGAGAGTTTTGTCACTGTAAGTAAACCTTGAATTTAGTCATCAGGAGGTAAAAAACCTCCTCAAAATCTTCTCAACTGCCACTTAAAACACCGTTAGCTGATAGACAGACAACATTCATCTCATCACTTGACATCCAATGGGCTTGAAGTCCTTCACGTGAAAAGGAACAAATGTGATTTTTCCTCAATAACTTCTGTGCTTTTTTATGCCCTTGAAGTGAGAGCTCGGCCTGAATTAGCTTGATATTTTTAGTTTATAATACCATTTTTGCATTGTGCAACCTAGCCTAATTATTTTACAAGTCCTGCTGATACAAAACAGAATTGATATGCTTTTACTACATGCTTCTGCTATATCTAGACATGAAGATTGGACATGAACTGCAACTTCAAGCCTAGCTGAATCTTTCTCCAAAAACCAAGGGCTTCCTGAACTGGGTTCAAACTTCCTTTTGATTTCCTTGAATGGAACTGGAGCCAGCATCATTGCCACTGATGGGAGCACATACATTCAAACAGTTAGAGAAGCATCAATACTTCCTTTAAAATATTCTCCAGTAAAAACACACTCTAAAATCTTTTGGTCTGTGATAGAGTTTCCCAGCCTCCATAGCAAGGCGGAAGATGACTACCAGCACTTGTGATGGCTAAGTGTGAAACATGGGAAGGTACTTCAGGCCAGACTGAAGCCTGTTGGGACTTGCTGACCTCTGGAAACGGTCAAGCTTTGGTAGTGCTTCTCATTTTTATAGTACAGAGAAAAAGAAGACTGAAGGGGATGACTGAAAGCTAAAAATAAGTCTTGTCCTGGAATCACTTTTCCTTGTGAGTAGTTCCTGCAAATGTTTAGAAGGAAGTTATGTGACCCTGAATGAGAAAGGAGGCAGGTTTCACACTAGCAAAGGCTGCCCTTGAGACTCCCTTCCTCTTTAGCCATGGTATGTGTTATGAAAAAAAAATCATCTTGAAAAATCCCAGAGTATTACAGTCGAGCCCTTCTTGCTGAGGCAAAATTCCAAGCACATCACTAAAAATTTGTCTAAGCAGAAAGCCAGAAACAGACACTCTCACAACTCATTAAAAATATCTTCTGAAATACCTTTCCTTTCACTAGTCTACCTAAATATGTGGAAGAGTAACAAGGACAATATTCTTGCCCCTGAAAATAAAGGGGTTTGCAGGGCACGCTTAGGTTGCCCCTATTCATCCTCCCTGCTGATTATGATGAGGCAAATACTTTTGGACACAGGTACAATGTGAATACAGGTCTGGAACAAACTAATTTTAACTGTGTTTACCTAGTGCTGCACTAAAGAATCTGCTTTTGGACACCACAGTGACCAGAAATAGTGCAGCATGCTGGCAAAACCTCCTTTGCAGCATTAAACTCCTTTTAGCACATTTGTCAATTGTGCAGCAAAACTTAACTTAAAGTCCTGCTGATATGAAATAGGATAAATAGGATTTTAGTACATGCATCTACCACAGCTAGACATGCAAAGCTGACAAATACAAGCACTTGTTCCACACAGCACAGGGAAACACTCTTATGTCTTAGTGTTCTGTAGCACTCTTCCTTTCCAGAAGGATTTCTGTCCTCTGTCAGAAGGAAGAGGATATTTTTGCCACAGCACTCACATGAAGAGATTCAACAAAGCTAAGAGAATTTTCTTTTCCCATAAGTAGAAGAAACACCTAGATTAAGTACTCTTACTCTTCACTGACAGCCAAAGCACTTCTGTATCAGTAGCTTCTATTGCAAAAAAAGGGCAACATTTAACTGATATAAATTACCTCACATAGGCCAGTATTTCTTCCATTTAAACAGAGGAAATTTCAGTGATATTAAAATAATTTAATATCATGGTGAACATCATGGACACGACCTAATGCTCAATATAATCAAGTTCCAATTTTACAAGATGCTAATTAAAACCTAGGATGTTTTACACTGATGGCACAGACTGTAACTACAGTAATACCTAACACAGATTAAACAGTTAAGTACTGTAAACTGCCAAAGCTCTAGCCTGGGCAATACTATCTATTTACAAGAGTTTTTTTGAAAAGTAGATCCAAGAACGTATCAAAGTATTCAGAAGGGCTCACTCACACTTCCAAGCAGTACTATCCAGACCCATAGTCAAGATGGAAGTCTACAATGAAAGAAGACCAGAAACCACAAACATAAAGCAGAAAAATACTTTCTGTTTGTACACACTGGCTCTGAGGATGAAAAGCAGTACATCAGAGCACTGCAAAAAGGGAAGGCTGCAACATCTGCTTGATTCAAATCAAAAGTGAAAAATAGCCTCAACTTAGTCCCAAACTGTGCATCAGCAAACAGAAAAGGTATTGTTAGATGTGTCAGAGCTAAAGATGTGGTGTTGCAGTGCAAAAAACAGGCTATCCAGTCACTGCCTGCACTATGCTTGCTTCAAGCTCCAGTTCTCTGTTCTCTGCTTTTCAAGACTACTGAACTTGCCAGCAGATTTAAAGCAAAGTAAGTAAGGTTAACAGCCTTGCTGATTGCAGTTTAAACCAGCTTGGAGCCATTGTTTTAACAGATCATGTGTACATGGCACAGTGTGTACATAGCACAGGAGTCCAGAAGACTCCTCAAAAATTTCCAACTAAATTTTTGACTCTAACTAATTCTAGACTCCTAAAAATTTCTCTCCCCTAACCTATTTCTGTTGGCTTTTACTGTTGCACTCTTGACTTCACTGTATGCTTAACACTAGGTCAACTCTCCAAAACAAGTGGAAAAACACTTAAATTTTCCACAGTTCAGCAGTGAAGCATTTTATCACAGTAAGAGAATATTAGACATCATCCCGAGTTCACACTTCATATTCTACCATCTTCTTTAGAGAGGAAATTCCTCAGTAGATCTGCAAATGGGTGAGTATTCCCATTTCCTCCCAGGTGCTGAATTTAAAAATAAACTGTTTTGTAAAAAAATTTACTAAGCAAACACAGACTGAGTAAGTGCCTCCTTTTATACATTGCTTGGCTTCTCCAGTGAAGAAGCTGCTCTGGGATGCAAGGGGCAAATTCTGAAAAGAACAAATGCGGATCTGAGCTCCATGACTGCCACTGACAGAATTATGTCTATAATCCCAGGCACCACTTTGAAAATCTACCCCTAATTAGTGGCAGTGCTTCAGCTGCTACCCTCACTCTGCTAACAGAATTATCTAGCTCTTGAAAGCAATATATTCCACTTATCCTGTTAGCTTGTTAAGCCATTGTGCTGGCACCGTGGTATTTTTCTATCAGGTGCTTCCAAACAGCTGCCAGCTTCTCCAGCAGCAGCCTAACTCCTGCTGGGCACTCTGCCCCTGGCTCATGTTCCTGAAGGACTGTGACCACACATACACAGAAGCCTCCCCATGTGCCACGGTCAGCAGCATTCTAGCCTTGTAATACTCCACCTTCTCAATGTCATTCCCTAATTAAGTAGAGACTTTGCCTTTTGTCAGCATATGACAATCACTCTCTCTCTGCGGAAAACACTTTTTGCCCCATCCTGCAGCAGTCTGTATTGATTACTCCATTTATTCCCAGGAGACAGAAGCTTTCATTCCAAAACTCTTGTCCTCGAAACCCCTTAAATAGGTAGCAAGGAAGTGAGTAAACATTTTCCCCCCCATGGAAAATGTTACAAATTCTTTTACCAGATTCTAGATAACAAACTGCGGCAGTCAAACTGAAACACTGGTGCTTAGTATCATCAGTGAAGTCCTCTAGAAGGCAACTATCAGCAGGCTTATGACAAGAGGACATTCAGTGAGAGTACATACCAAGTGTATGGAGGTTTCCATGTTGGCATGAAGCTATTTCATATTCTCCAACCAATCCTATGTGTGTAGAATGCTCTTTCAGCATGACCAGAATCGTAAATAAGGATGTTAAGAGCAAACATTTCCAATTAAAACAAAATCAAGGACTGAGGCAAGAAATCAGAATCTTCCACAGAGTCCCATACCTTTTTCTTCCAAAAATTTATTAAATTTCGCTTTTTAATTGTGTCAACAGCTCTGCCTAATAAACTTCAGTTATCCATTGACAGCAGAGGAGAAGCTTTGATCAGACATTCTGATCTTCCTTCACTCTTTGAAACTTCATTTAAATAAAGTCTTAGATTTTCAGATACTTAAAGACAATCACACATGCATGTGGTAGGCTTTGGGTTGTTGTTTCTGAGTTCATGGCTGGACTACATCTGAGCAGCAGATATTTTACTTATACCAGATATTTTACTTATACCTTTCAAACTTCTGGGGGGGTCATTTTCTGCAGCATATCCCACCAACTTACCCCGCACTGGTTTTGAGACTGAATGCTATTTGATGCCAGTGACCCTATGAGCCCTAAGAAATTTCTCAGCAAGGTTAAAGAGGTACAAGGCATGACAGTATTTTACAGACCCAACGTTCAGAACAAACTCTGGTTCAGTTAGCAGGGAAGGTGGCTTTTTGTGGTTGCTAAACTGTTTTGTGCTTCCCAGTGTTACCACCATCCAGTAAAAAAACCTTTAAGAAAATCTGAGGTTATTATCAGATTTGTACCAGGGAGCTGCCTAATGCAGAATAGGATTGGCCCTGTGAACCTGACAGGTCCACACACAGAGTATTAATGTGCTTAAACACTCCTGACAGCAAGAACTGCTTGTAAATATTATCCTCTCTGGAATAGCTAAGCAATATCCTGCAAGCCACTGAAATAACTGGGAGGTTTACCACTGACAGATGAAGAGGCTTAATGGACACTGATTGGATCATGTGATTTTGCATAAAAGTTTCCCCACAGACTTCAAATTCAAACTTTTCATGAAAACACTTCATTTGTATGGACAATTAAAAAATTGCTGCTAACATCTTTTCTCTCTGCCTAGAAATGACCAGAGTCACCAAAACTTAGGGTGGATATAGTGGAAACACTGACACATTCACGATGTCTTTGGAAGGTAGGAAACTATTAGACAGCAGCTGCCTTCACTACAGCTTCAGAAACTCCTCACTCTTGTAACATAGTTTGGATGGGACAGTGCACAGATGAGTAATGCTGACGTGAGAGGGAGAGAACCGTGTCTTTCAGCTAAGCTATTTTTGAAGAAGGGCTCAGAGCATTCGTCATGCTGTCAAATCGTGTGGACAAGGGAACCGAGTCAATGACCCTTTGCACCATAAAAGAAACAGTTAGGCAGCAAACAATGCCCATTCTTCTAAATGAATGCCTCAAATACCAGTTCAACTATGAATACCATTATTTCCAGAAGTCAGTTACAGACACTTTACTTTCAACCTTAGGTCCTACTTTGGGCAGAAATGAGGCAATTGTAGATTTACAGTCTGAATTTAAAAGTAGAGAAATATCTGTGCTACATCAAATATCCCTCGATCTTGCTGAATTCCTAATAAAGCATTTCACTACACAGAGCATTTTTCTAGTTAGGATGCCACAGAAAGGATAAAGCTGAGAAGGAAAAAAAAAAAATCTTTTACAGTATTTACAGTCACTTAGCTAATGCAGTCTCATTCACACTCAGTGCTTCTCCTTTTAGCAGATCCATTAGACTCAGCAGAAACTGCTTATCTCACCTTAGCAAACCCATGGGTTTGTTTTTTTGTTTGTTTTCTTGTTTTGCTATTTGTCTGGTTCTGTGGTTGTTCTATTTTAATCTTTTCCATTTAAAAATAGCCTTTGTTTTCCAGCCGGCTTCTACAGCACTTGACGTTTTGTTTTTCTTAGGTTGCTGCTTTCTAGAACAGTAGGCTTTAAAAAGTTAACAGCCTTCTCCAGTGAAGTGGGTTTGTGGGAATACTGATTGTAATCAAACTGTCATAGAATAAACAATGTTGGAAGAGATCTCCTGAAGTCACCTGACCCTTCAATCAAAACAGGTCCAGCTTAGAGCAGGCTACTCAGGGCTCTGTCCAGTTCAGCTCTGAGTATCTCCAAGGATGGAGATCCCACAAGCTCCTCACAGGAGCCCTGACTTTGCAACCATTTTATAAAAGAATGCCTTAGAAGAAAACGCAAGGGCAGACCGACCTTGTACATGCAAAGCTAAGAAAAACAGAGTTAAAAAAAAAAACTGCATGGTATGTAGGTAAGAACAGAGACGACGGACATCTGGCGATGGAGCTGTCCTGATAATGGAAAGTTATGAGATTCCTGTATACTCCCTGAGACTGAAAATAATCTACCAATCATTAGTTATGTTACTAGTTGATTCCCGTGTGTTAACCAATCTCTATCATTGTTACAAAATCCTATGCTTGGCAAAAATGTATAAGAACCAAAGGCTGAGGGCAATAAAGGGTCTTCTTTTCTTCTGATGCACCTATGCTCTGTGTCCGTCTTCTTGGCGCGAAGACCCCGGCACTCTGGGCAACCCATTCTAACGTTTGACTACTGTCTTGAGAAAAAAGATATTCCTGAAGCCTAATCAGAAGGTCTCTTGTTGCAACTTGTGTCTATGACCTGCTGTCATTTCATCAAGTGCTGTGAGTAGAGTCAGCCTCCTTCCCTACAATATCCCATTAGGTAGTTAAAGGCAGGGAGCCCTGGTGGTGTAGTGGTTAGCATCCAGGCATAGCAATTGCTGGGGCCCGGGTTCGATTCCCGGCCAGGTTGCTCCCCGGGCAGGCGGAGCTCGTTAGCCTGCAAGAGGGCAATCTGCCTACGTCCTGAGGAGGACCTCAGCTGCCACTGTCCAGAATCGCTTTGGCCCGGCAGATTGAACCTCGGGATTAAAGGGTGGGCTCAGATCTGCGCGCCCTGTGTCTCACCTAAAAAATCCAGTGCGCAGGCTGGAAGGTCTGAAAGGAAAAGAGACCTTCCCCGGATCTTCGTACGCGAAGGCTGGCCAGCAAAAAAAAAAAAAAAGTTAAAGGCATCACTAACGTTCCACATAAGACTTCCCTTAAAACTGAATAAATCAATCCAGCTCTATCTCTACCACTCCTTGTATGTAAAGTGCAATCCGAAGGATGAAGAAACCAGAGGCCAGACTCATCCTGAAAAGGACTGTGGCAGGGCTCTACAGCAAACCTGAAGTATGGCAATGACTTCTGGGGAGAAGGAGCTTTTACAAAATCTGATCTCAGTAACAGATAAATTAATTACAGCAACTTGGTCGCCACCAAAAGCCTTGTGAAGGATTTGGCCTGGTACATATTGGATGCAAGGCTTCTGAACATAAAGTCATTAAATACAACAGGAGGGGAAGAAAACGGTGTCAACTAAATTCAGGAGTACTTTCTCTTCAGAGAAATCATTAACTACAGCAGACCTGCAAGCTAAGCCTGACACAGCCACAGCTCAGCCGCACAGCACAGGAGATGTCTCAAATGCCTGGGTGCTCCTGCCAGCTGTGACCACTGCTCTGTGAGGCTCACAGAGTTATCAGCTACCTGCCTGAGAGCAGCCAAGTGGTCCTAAAGGCTGGTTGTGGTCAAAGCTCAGCATGATTTTCAGGCAGTCTAGACCTCTCCTAATCCAGAAGTTTTTAGGAAGAAGCCAAAAAAATGTGAAAGAAATATACTAGAAAAGGAAAAACTGGAACCAGAAAAGAGGAAAAAGGTATGAGTCTATAGAAGAAAAGGAAAACAAAGGAAAAAGCAGTGGAGGATGCTATAAGGAAAGCAAGAAATTAATTTCTAAAATTGCAGATCTTTACATCCTAAAAAATTCCCTTCGTCCCTTTCCGAGACATCTCAAAACACCCAAGCCAAACATCAGAAAAATCCCAATACCTCTACAGCTTTGTTAGAATTCCAGCCTGACAGCATCAGCTTTCTAATTTGCCTACGACAAAGGTAAGTGAGATCCTTTGGGGAAAAATGAAAGAAATAAATAGGCTGCTTTAGAAACTAGGGCTTCCTGACAACACTGGCACCTCCAGACTTTTCTGGTATTAAGTTTTAAATATTCTCACATAGCTTAATCAGCTCTATGGTAACAGCCCTTGGTTGTCCTTAAGAGCTCCACCTCTGGAATCACAGTCCTAGAACAGCTGGAGTCTGCCAGTCAAAAGTCACAAATGCGTTGGTACCAGAGATTTAGTCCATTATGCATTTTTTAAACTGAAGTTTAACAATTACCCAGGGTTAGTTAGGGATTATGAGAGGTGCTGGTGGTCCTTTGCTACAAATATCAACATGTGGTGTAATTAATGTGGTTTATACTTCTGTTCACCATGAAGTTCTACCATATAGGCATAAGGGCAAAAGCTGCCTCAGTGTAAATAAAAATCAGAGTGCTTCAGTTAAAAAGGGAAGCATGTAAGAACAATTTAGATGCTTTCCATGAGACTTTACAGATGTAAGAATTTAAGCCTCCTTTAAAAGTGGAGATACTGATTGTGGAGGTGCTGCATATTTTCAGTACAGATGGAAACAAGCTTGCCTGAGAACTCAGCTAGTCAGCCAGGGAAAAAAGACATCAGATATTTAATGTAAATGGAAAATGTTTCACAAGAGATTCAAGGATTAAAAATGAACAAAGTGTTCACAATTCTATTAAAATATTATTCTTATGCACATCTGCTGATATATAACATACGGACCTACATCGATTTCCCCACTTGTAATAAAGCCTGAGAACAAAAGAGGTCTAAGAAATAGTTATAGGAAAAAATTATTTAGAAAAGTATGTAATATTATATAACTTTATTCCATCAACAAAACTATGTTAAGGGAACACGATTATCCTGTCAAGCGCCAAGAAATCAGGAAAAGCAAACCTAAAAGATAACTGTGAAGCATAAAGTCTGCCTCTTGATATATAAATTTTAATGCCTCTTCCTTTTTTAGCTGTCTCCCATCATAACTTTTTCCCAATGCAACATTATAAATGTATTTTAGGATCACACAGGTTTTATGTGAAGTTAAGTACAGGCAATCCAAGATATACTCAAACATACAGATAAAAACAAAGCATGGCATGATCATGATAGGGCTTGCATGCACGTGCACATGGACATCCATGCATATCAAACTCATAGGGCAGATGCCTGCAGGCACTGGTGTCTGTTGGGATGCTGAAAAACCTTCAGGCTTTCAGTCACCACCTGCTCCTCTCTATCACCTGCTTATGGTATTTCTACTGAAACAATCTGCAAGTTTTCCCACAAACATTCAAAATTATCTGCAAATCCACCAGTTATAAATAAGCAGTTTTACCTCATAGTCATTTCCTCAGTCATGCCTGCTGATTTTAGGTTATCTGAGGGTATGAGTTATTTCAGAAGAGATCTTCAGTACTGGCTATTTTTATAAAGTATTGTGCATTGCAAAACAACAATAATGTTCTTCTCTCTCCAGATCTTTCTCCCAGCCCCCTGTTCTTTCCAGGACTAAGGAAAGCAGATAAGAAAACAAAAGAAAGATATTTCAAGAAAACTAAGTTATTTTTCTCCATTACTCTGGCTGCTGGAAAGTCCTTGGTTACTGAAAATGCAATCTGGACAAAACTGCTGGCATCCATCAGCTGTAGTAGATATGAAACTTCACTGCAGAGCTACACACAGACAGGTTCAGTGCAGGCTACAGATCTGGCTTTTACAAATTTTATGACCTCCTTCTTTCTCTCTGCATGTCTGGCTGTTTGTCTGGCTGCTGCTCTGATGTAAAGAAATCCATGCAGTGCTTGAAAACAGGCAGATTGATAAATGACAGCTGCTGGAATTTGCTGAAAATTGCTAAGTGAGAGACTGGGCACAAAACTGCCCATCTCAGCTTAAATTCATACCTTGGCTTGTATTCAGATACATGTGATACAGATGCGTGGACACAAGAAGAGGTCTTGCACCTATCTCCCAGCTTTCCTCCCACTGTGCCAGCTTTCCACAGGGAACACAGCATCCCTGGCCACAGGGAACATAGCATCCTATAGTTTAGGAATATGTGACTCCACTAAAATCTGTGTTACATTTTTGGGTTGTTCAGACACTTTATAATCTGTACACGTACCAAAGAATTTATCAGTATTCTCAACTATGCATCAAAGCTTTGTAAAATTGTACTTTGCTTTTGCACAGCAAATTCACCACTTACATGTTTAGCTCATTTCTCATCTGTGTGTCCTAAACATTTCCCTCCCATCTGAAAACCTGATGGCTACAGTTCTGACTGCAACAGAGCATGGGCAGCTTGGTCAGTGCATCAGGAGACCTCAGACAGAACCACAGCTAAGTACCCATGCTCTTTTCTGAAAGAAAGAAAAGAAACAAAAAACCACAACCAAAACAATCACCAAAACCAATTTAACTGAAATTTGCATTATACTCCAAAGCAGCTGTCCACAGTGACATGCCTTATAGCAGTAAGCAATTTAAAATAGCCACGAAAGAAACACAATGTAGAAAACTTGCATCTAGCCTATATATGTGCATAGTTCACCCAGGCTTTGAGAGAAAAACCCACTGACTAGGTGGAAAGATCTCTATTACTTCAGTGCATCTGGCTTTCATCAGGTTTCCATAATCTACACCAATAGATTTAAAACCCATAGCCACACTTTTGTTGTCATCTCTCCCTGCAGATTAGCCTTCCTCTTCCCTTTTCACTTGTCAGTGTGTTTGAGACACAGCAGTAGATACTGTTAAACAAAAGACCATCTTTGAGAAATAAGATGAGCCTCTGACATCCTAACGTTTTACAAACATCACAGATAATTTAAAAATAAAACCATAAGACACTAATTCTCCTGTATTTATTATGTTTTCCCGATGTCCTACTTTTGTATTGTTACAGAAGTATCATAAGAATTTTACAAAACAAGTCCCAGTCCATCTACTTATTTTGCCTCATTGCAAGCTCTTAAAGAGCCATTTGGGATTTTATTCATTGCTTTGGATAAGCAGTGAGTTCATGTTTTTCCCTGAACACCTTCTAATATTTATTCAACATCTTAAGAAGGCTTATCCACACAAACAGCTGTCTCTCAGCTAATATTTGCATTCCTCCTTCAAGATGAGTCATTTCTTCTTTGTCCTAAACTGATCAGCACGGCTCAGTATGCCAATTTTCCTGAATGGACACGTCAGTCAGAAACCTGACCACTGTAGTTTTCAGCATAGTTAATACATACTATTAAGTCTTCTGCTTTGTCTCATCAACTAATAGGAATTAACAGCAGATTAAAGTCTATGATAACAACTTTCGTTTGAGAATTTATAACCCTGTTGGAAAACATTAATTCTTAACACATACCCAAGAAGTAAAACATTGCCACCCACATCTGAGGTGATATATAAAGATGACCAACGGCAATGCTATATAACAAAGCTGAACAAGACATAAAAAAAGGCAAAATTAGCTTGAAATTGCAGGTACTAAAGATGGATCATTTTTAAGAAATTAGAATCTGAACAATTAGAATTCATACATTAAGTCAGACAGTCTTGAAAAAGTATTGGCATGATTTTAACGATAACCAGAACACAAGCTTCTTGATGAAAGCACAATGTCCTCCCAGAAACATGACTGGAAATGACTTTTACACAAAAGCATGAGGTTGTTATACACACTCAGAATTTCTTCTCCCCATATTTCTATATAAACACACAAAGATCTTCAACTCATGAGAAGCAGAGATTATAACAGATTCTGAAAATGTCTGTTTATGCCTTCAACAGTAATTTAATTTTGTATTAAAAATTGTGCAAGTGAAGATGCAGACCAGAATCACGTGTCACCTGACACATAGGCTTTTAAAGTACCTGAGAAGAACTTCAGTAAAAGGAAACATGCTAAAGCTGTAAGCAGTGGTAACTGATACAGAGGTGGGAGAGATCAACAGCTTCTTATCTCCACCTTTGCTAATCCTGGTACATGGGAGAAGACAACAAAACTGAACAAAGGTAAATGCAAAAACTGAAGAAATCAAAGGTGTATTTTTTACTTGAAAAACCTAATAAAAGAGAAAACTTTGACCCTGTGGGGACACAAAATGCTCACAACTGAGGAGCACAAAATTATTTCCCTGCTGCAATGACTTGCAGTCATCAAGCCTACCACTTAGAGCAGGGATGCAAGCTTTTCCAACAGCTGCCTCTCTATGCAGGTCCAGTGCACAGCAGGAAAGGACAGCTAGTGAAAACATTAGGGCAAGTCATGATGTGGATAAGCAGTTCTGGAAAGAAAATGGAAGACAGAACACCAAACCCTGGTCTTTACCTCTTTATATCCCATCAGGCAGTACTGCAGACATACCAAATTTGACCAAGAGAATTTCATGCCCATGCAGGATTCTTATAGCTTCCATGGTCTCTGGTGTTGGACCAATTGGATACTGGATTCACCCTGGTAACATTCCTGTTCCTTTTTTTTCTGAGTGAAAAGTGTATATTTTTTAAAATTAAGACTGTGCCAAGTATAAACAGTGCTTTCACTAAATAATAGTCAAACACACACGAAAAATGGGAAGAACACAATGTCCTTTTTTAAAATTCATTAGCAGGCCTCTAGTGCACCCAGTGAGATTTAAATCATGTATACAAAATTGGCAATAAAAAAATCATACTGGCAAATGCAGGGAGAAAGGGTAGAAAGAATAAATTTTGTAAAGCAATATCAAAGCAAATCTTTTTGCAACTTCAGAACTGAAACGTGCTGGAAAGCTGTGTCAGGTAGTCTCAACTACCCCTGGTAATTTATCTGGTGCTCATCCACAATCAGATTAATGCCGCATCACAGCAAGTAACTCCTAGAAGGGAGGAAGCAGGAGATGCTTCATTCCTTTGTTCAGTGTGCTATCACATTAGGATTTACTCTGAAGTACTCTGAAGTACTCCACAGGTCTAAATCCTTCTTTCCTTCCTCTTTCAAAAACCAAAATTTCTGCCCTCAGACCCACTGTGTAATGTCAGGAACTGTACTGTTTTTCATTAATATGACCAGATGCAGGAGAGAGCATCTAAGAATGCAAAAGGCCAAAGCAAGCATAATTATACCAGTGCAGTGTCCTGAACAGTTGCTGTTCTCTCCATAATTTACTAAACCACAGAAGGGAGCAATATGGCATGCAGATATTACTATGGCTATTATGTGACTATAACGAGAGACATTCCAAAAGCAAGTGGCTGGGAAATACCTTATTGAGGTATTGACTATAATTGACTCTTATTGAAGCCATTAACAAATAAATGGCTTGTGTAATGGTCTTCTTGGTGTTGCTGAAATAAAATCACTCTAGTTCCCATCTGTCATATTTTTTATTTCTTCACTTCAACTCCATGCTGTATTGCAAGTTTGCTGATTGAACCATTCTAAATCTATGTTTAGAAGTTCATACAAGATCAGATGACCAGTAAGGTAAAATTTGACCCAAGTGTTTTCTTTGAAACAACACATACAAAGAAATTATAACAACAAGGAGAAGCCCAAAACTGGCGCAACTGACCGGCAAAGTGAAGACTAGGCTGTGGCCAGTAGTACTTAGGGATGGCTCAGCTCCACAATTAGTGCTGCTTAATTAGAGTCCATAAAAGGGCAAGAAATGGACAACAATGTAATGGAATCTGCAAATGGTAGCATTAACCCTGTTTTTTGTTCTGTCCTACTCTGTTTTAAATCTGCAGAACTTCACATTTGGACTACCACAACAGGAAGAAGTCTGATGGATGAACATACGCAGAATTATTTTACTTAATAATTTGAAAGCTGCCAGCTTTTTCTTATGTCACCTCTTTCCTGTTTAAATCCATTGCAGCTATGCCTACAGCAGTGCATCATGTGTGAAGCTACTAAGAATTTAAGCATGCCTGCAGTGCTAAAAGAGGACTAAAGACGACAGTGTCAGGACCTCCACAACTTCCACTTCAGATCATTCAGTGCACTGAACAGGATACCTGCCCTAGCCACCCTGCCTGTACAGGCACACAGCCTTTCCCTGCTTCAAGCGCCTGGTACTCTGCCAGGGATACATATGATATATAGGCCTAGTTCTTCCATGTTCTCATATACTAGCTGGATTCACCAGAGGATGCAAAAGGCTGTCACTGAGGCAGCAATATGAGCAGAGCTGCTGCTTCACATAGCACTCCATACTGATTGTTCCAAGGCAGCACTGCCAGTGCCTCCTCGGCGACAAGCACCGGATTCCAGAGAAGTGCAGCGCAGAAGATCAGCAGTGGCTGATCCCTGCTTGCCTGCTGCCCGTCATCCTACAAGCACCATGCAAGAGGCCCTTTCTCTCCTAGATGTACACTCCTTGAAGATCTGTGTGAAATATGCAGGTGGATTTGGGCAGAAAAAACACTGAGAAGTATTTTGGGAGCATTGGTTGCATAGAGTTTTTTCCAATCCATTCTGATTTTTGATGCCCTGACTAATTTTAGGTACTTGTATTTGAAATTCAATTAAGATGATCAAATAACTTGTCTTTCATATGGATGGATCAGGAAATTATGAAATTATGAAAATTAAATAACACTTAAATATGCAAACAACTGTGTGCTGGAAAGCAGAGACATTCCTCCTGAGGTGGAATAAAAACAGGCATACCTGCATGTTGAGAGTTATGAGCTGCTGTTCAGGAAATCAGTGTTCACAAAGAAAATTGTTTGTACCTCCCCTGCTCAATTTGTGCTTGTTAGATAATATATTATGAACACTTACCTCTCAAAAAGGGTGTAAATCTATGAATGAGTGGTAATAGGAGTTTCAACC
This sequence comes from Vireo altiloquus, assembly GCA_013396875.1. Lineage (NCBI taxonomy): Eukaryota > Metazoa > Chordata > Aves > Passeriformes > Vireonidae > Vireo > Vireo altiloquus. The sequence goes on from VZRF01005883.1 coordinate 27,683, forward strand.
ACACCAAGCTGAAAAGTCAGTGACAAGATAGAGAAAAAACACCAGGAACATGGACCTGGATAATTTCTTACTTTAGCCACTGACATACCTGAAATCTGTCATAATGAAAATGCAAGTGACCCTACTTGCCAATTCTATTCCGTTTTGAAAGATATTGCCAGTTTGAAAGAAAATAATTAAACATTTCCAGTAAAGTCAGTGGGGTTTCACCACATGCTCCACCTGACCTTTACTAAATCAGAACTGTAAAAGCAAGTATTATTGGACTGCACCCAGAAGAGACCTTCATTACAAATAAGTTTTCTTAATATTTAAAGGAAATCTCAACTATCCCAATTTAAAATGAGAGTAGGGAAAATAAAAGGAAGAAAAAGGTTATTATTTATAACACAGTGACTCTAGTTATGCTGCAGTCAGAGGACCAATTACATCCTGGGTACGCTTTCCAACTCCACTAATTCATATAAATGAAGTGCTCGCTACATGACACGGTAATTGCAGTGTAAATACAATAGTCTTTATATAACTGGATACAGAAAAAGAGCCTGTGTTACTGAGGTGGCAATAAGAATTAATTTGGACATGTCATTAACCTTCAAATTCTTTGAATCAGTGATAATTAGGATATAGAAAAGCATAACCAAATATGTAATTACACTGAACTAAGGGCTCAAATGTGCAAGTATTAAGAGGCTGCTCAGGGGAGTAAGTGGGCTTGAACATGAACTGAGTATGACCAAATCAGGCTGTGAAAAACTGCTGGGGGTTTATAATGAAACAACATGGAAGTGAAAAAAAAATAATGACATTTGTCAGATGTAAGAAGCATGCTGAGGGTTGTTCTGATATCAAAAGTCATTCCCTTAAATTATATAGCTAGTGGGGTCAAACTCTGCCAGGAAATACACCCTTCCCTATGAATGCGTGTTAGCAGTAGCTGCTGAAGTGTCTGGTGCATTCGTTCTCTAGAACATTTCAAAGCAAGTATACAGTGAGTGCAGACAGAACTTTGTAACAAGAAAGTGCTAGTGTTCCCTATGCACATAAAATCTTTGTCAATTCCCTTCTAAGAGGTACTACTAAACTTCTCTGATCAGCTTCTGTGAGCTATGACACCTTCCTAACTCCAGACACCATAATGTTCTTTTGCACACAAAGACAAAATTGCTCCTTGAATGCCTACAGAAAACCAATGACATATGGAACAGTCTGTTCAAATGCTAAAGCAACTCCCCAGTCAGTGTAATAATTTCTTTGAATTCAAAGTCTCATACCTTCCAGAGAAGTGCTGCTTCCCTCCCTGGAAATGCTGAGCCTTTCAAGGTATACCACTTAGACTTGTTAAAGATGTACCTGGCTTGCATTCTTTGCTGTGATTAACTGCAGCAGCCTGATAGTGTGTTTTCCATAAGCTTTTGTTTTAACCTCAATTGCTGAACAGTGTAGAAGCCTCTGGAAGTTTCTGTTCGTTCTTTATTTGCTGTTTGTTGAAGTATAATTACACCTACACCTTCAAAATCAGACTGTGACAATTGTTCCATAGCAATGTCCTATAAACAGTGACAGTTTTAAAACTCACTTATCACAGAATCACACATGAAGTGAGAAAGAAGACACAGGTGAGATTTTAAAATCCAGCCTTCCAATAGCATGAGAGATACAGCTGCTTGTACATGCACACTCTCATAAAATCCCGTCTTGCAGCACATCTACATGGAAATGAAGCATAATCCTTCATTACTAAACACTCCTTGGCAGCCCACACTCTGACGTGACAGCACGTAATGCAAATATTTACAGCAGGAAGTCCTTAGGAATGATCAATCACCACCAAATGGCAGCAGCTTACCAAGCAGTAATTCCTGCTGTGGGAAACCCAGCTGAGGCAACACTTCCACACAAACGCAACACAGAGAAGGTCTCTTTCAATAAGCAGCTCCAATTTAGCTTTTCCTACAATGATGAGTGTATCTGATGAGTCCCACCATGATCTGTGAGACAGAAACAGTGGCATAAAAGCTCCAGAGGTTCAATCAGCTGAGGTTTTTTGCATCTAATACACAGTGAGTGAATGCTCCCAGTTTAGTGAAGACATTTGTCCTGAGGCTAAAGCATTGATTCTCCACTTAGTGCCTTTTAATTGTGATGTATCCAATTTATCTTTTTAGGCTATAAGCTCTTAGGGAAAAAGCTTCTTCTTCTTTCTTCTGCATGCTGTTCTCACACAAGCGTTTTTTTACTGCAAGAAAACCATGTGCAGGTTAAATGATTTTATATTAAGAAGATAACACTTCTCTATTGCTAGAATTAATTGCTGTAACCTGTATTTCTTCCTACAACGTCTGATGTAAATTTGAATCAGTGGTGACAATATTAGGAATAAATGAAGAGTAACAAATACAGGAACATTCCAGATGTTGTGAACACTTTCTTTTCTACCAAGAAAACTGTTCGCTCATCCATACCATAGTAGTATTTATGCTTTAGTAGTATAAATTCCTGTGCATAAGCAACACTGCTTTCCACTAGTCCAGAAAAAAAGGAGACAGCCAGGATGTTCCTTTTTTTTTTTTTTTTCCAAAATTGCAGGTGCTCTTTTTTACTGTCATTACCCCCAGGCCTATCTGCTGCCCCAAATTCACATTTAAGCTCCTGCCATGTATGAATTGGCCAAAGTGCATAGCCCTTCGTTTCCAGATATTCAAGCATGAGGATTCACGGGCAATAAAATGTGACAGGACTTTTCACCAACAAATGAACTGCAGGGCATCCTAATCAGCAGGCAAGGCAGCTCTAATAACTAAGTTACAGAGAAAGGAGATAAACTCAAATGGAGCAGAACATTCGTAAGTAAAGAAACACGAGATGCTACTCAGCCTAAAGCACCACTGGTGCTATACAAAGACATCCAACTTACACAGCAGCTTTTTTTCCCCTTTGGAAGTCGGATTCCTTTTAACTGCCAGTTAAAGACAGTCTCAGCAGTGCATGAACAAGAATGGCAATGGCTTACAGCCCCCAGCATGAGTACTTCCAGCTCCTTTTCCCTTTTCAATTGCAGCAAACTGCAGTCAGACAGACAACGGAGGGTTTTTTTGTTTTTGTTTTAAATGGTGATGTTAGGATACTGCTGGTTATCGGTGTTTTCAGAGTCGTTGACAGGACACGCACCAAGCAGCCAATATGCCAGCTGCTGCCCCTGATGCAGAAGCTGCCATGCGCTTGAAGGCTTAGACAGAACTACTTGGGTGGCTCTGGCATCAGCTGCAGATGAGTTAGTGCTAGCGGTAAAAACACTGTCCCCAGAAGGTCACCTGTCCCCAAATGCTACTTCTCAAAGGACACCTGCTCTGGATCTTTTTCCTAAGCTGTGCCAAACAAAAAGGTTTGCTTGTGTCAAAAACACAAAGCCTCCTTCCCTCTGTCCCTCAGCTGACAGCCCAAGAGTCAGTGAATTTGTGACACCATCACTACAATGGCAAAACTCTCTTTGATTTCAAAAAACTTCAGCCTCTACATCCACAGTGGGATCCTTAAGAGATTAACTTCCTGTAAAGCTTTTTTTTCTAACACACTTAGGTCCACCACTGCTGAAACCCCTACTGGCTACAATAGAGGGTAAATTTATAAGCACAGACCACAGGATTGCTTCTTTTAGCAGAAAGGATGTTCAGGAAGCTGTCCCAGCATCTGAAGAAAGCTTCCTCTGAGCAGCAGAGCCCCTCTCTGCACCCAGGCCACAGCAGTCAGAAGACCACAGCTTTTGTTGGTACTGTAAGAAACACCATGCCTGCCACCCTGAGGCAGTGCTCCAAACCACTGGAGCAATGAAAACAACTGCGGAATGTGATGCATCCCTTTCCATCAAAGGAAGGGGATGCAAACCACCAAAAGACGGGCCCCGTGTGTCAAGTCTCACTAGGGTAACAAGTATCAGGGACCTCAGATGAGCCACAGGCATGGTGCTAGACTGTCACAGGCCTTTACTGATTGCACAAAATAGTGAAATCACAGTCAAAAGGTGAGTGTTTGCAGGTCTAGAGATAATGTCTGCACTTTTCATGGTAATATCCAACCCCCAGCAGCAGCCAGTGCAGAGGCCCACAAGAACCAAGAAAAGAGTAGGGCCAGGCAGATCCCTTGTTATCCTCTTCCCTACCTGTGCAGTGAGAGTCACACCATTTGCCATTGGTACAGGATGCTGTGAAACATTCAAATACTTCAATAATAAAGGTTGGACACGTACTGCAGAGAGCCAGATGGAGAAAGCCATCTGATGGTGTCAGCTGGGACTGGAATTTGGAGGATCACACTTAGCTGAAAGCCTTCACACAGGCAAGAGTAGTATTTTTCTCCCAACTCTGGAGGGGTTTTCAAATCTATAGGACTTTTTCCCCATCTTTGCACTTATATAGAAGTGTCCATCCAAGTTCATATTGCAAAACCTAAGCTGCCATTCCATTGTTTTTGTTGTTTTCATTAGTATTTGCCTTACAATGCACCAAGTAATGCTGCAAAACAAGGAAGAAGAAGAATACAACATGCAAAAAGATGCTGTATCTACAACACTGCTGGCCTCTCAGGTCTGCAAAAAACCCACGTAGGCTACTTTGAAACCCAGAAAGGCAGGAAAAATTAGAAGATCACAGAAAAATAATGTTATTTCCAAGAGTCTGGTTTGGCCGTCAAACAGAAAACCATTATCTGATACCACTTTTAATCATATTTTGGTTTTCAGACATGTACAGTATACTTAACTAAAAGTCATAATAGGCAGTTCTCATCTGATTTCTATGGAGACCATAAGTACTGCATGAAGAGGATTTTCTTTTAAACACAAGTCCTGCCTTAGCTGAAAGTGAATGGCTGTTTTACTTCCCTATAAATATGTATGTAAAAGTCTCAGCTGAAGAACTTGGAGAGATTACCTATTTGCATATTACAAAGGCACAGGTCCTCAGACATTCTTCTACTAATTTCATACATACTGCTGATACTTAATAATGAAAGAGTAACCCTTCCATACTAGACTTGAAAAAATTTGTGTAATTGGTTCCAGATGAGGTCTAAGACACGGATGGGAATAATGCAAAAAAAATTCTAATCTCTCAGCCTACTGGTATTTATTGCCTTGGTTGGCTGGCTTACCTTTCAGAGAAGACAGGGACTAAATCAATGACAGAGATTATTCCACCAAATTGTAACAACTGGGAAATCAACAAGAAGTCCTGGAGCAACAAGACGTGACTCACTACAGTCTGAAAAGAACTTTTCAGCATTCCTTACAATGAAGATATCCAAGGCCACATCCTAATGTTCTTCTGAAGACAGCTGAAGGAAACCCTCCAGGCTCTAAAACTGATAAATGGCTTCACCATGAGCACATCAGAAAGGTGCAACGAGACATGAATGCCTTTTATTCCTAAAGGACGTGCCAGCACCTCCTATCCAGCATCTAGTTTGCAGCTATATTGTGCATCAAAAGAAGGCAAAGAGAAACCACCAAAAGTCTTTTCATGGCTCAAGGGTGAAAAAATTAATCCTTCCTGGCTCTGGTGGAATCAGATACAGGCAACATACAGCATGGGAGACTTTCCAGCCTTTCTAGAAATATTAACTTGGGACTGGGAAAGAAACCAGTCAAAAACTTACACCAAAAAAAACAACATCAACAAAAGCAACAAAAACAAATGACACCAAAAAAAAAAAAGACTAAAAAATGAAGCTTTAGTGATGTCCACTGAAACCTATATACACCCACAGGTAGACAGTTCTTTCCTATTCTTTTCTAAACCCATCTTCCAGACTAAATAATACCTGAACTCATCCTTTTCTTATGCTGGTTGCAGTACAACTCTTCAGTTCATGCAGGTCTCTGCCAAGCCTGGCAGGCAGTGAAACACTGTCAGCAAAGCCAGACAAGCTTTGGAGGTCATCAAGTCTCTTTGTGGGCTTCTAAAAGATGTTTCACTCTCAAGGTGACAAAATTTCCCAATACCAGACAAGATATATAACATTTTAGAGCTAAGCCACAGAGCTTTGTTAGGCTCTAGCAAATCAAAATTGCTCTTAGTGAAGCCTCAATCTGCCAAAAATGATGTTCAGTCCTTTGATAGATCAGGTCCTGAGTGCCTACTTCTTACCACGGATGGGAGCAGGTCACATGGGTTTGTTCCTGGAACTCAGAGGCACTCCTGTGAAAATGCTCATTTTGAAAAAAGCACCTTAAAAGAGGAAAATATTTTCTCTTTCTGTACACTTACTGTATTTACTGCCCAAGGATCCCAAATCCTCTAGGGAATCACCCAAATCTCACAGCACCCAGCAGAGAGAAGACAACTTTACAGAACAGCATACAGCTAGGATGTGGGACTTGCCCCAAATCAGAGAGGTTATTTGTGACAGATTCTGAATCTACATTCTCTTGGCATACAAACCCACACCTTCACAGAAAGACTGCCCATTTCTCTATTTCACAATACAATGAAGGGCAAATATTCAGTTTTGATACAGAGGTATATAAAGCAGGCAGGGAAAGCAAGGCATAGAACAGTGACAACGGAACATACATGGAAAAAAAAATGTCAGCATAACTTACAGGAGCCGCGTTGTTTTTCACTGTGACACTTGGAGTTGTAGCTCGTAATGCCCCACTCACGCCATGGTAGTACTTGAAGCAGATCTTTGTTTCAGCTAAAAAAAAAAAAAACAACAAAACAAAAGGGATATTTAAGATTAGAAAAACTGCCAGGGATAAGCTGCATGATCAGCTGCAGCTCACAGGCATGAGGCTGGCAAGCAGGTAAATTGCAAATGGTTCATTCTGTCTGGCTGGTACAACAGGATACCTCCTGCATCTGATCTTCCCCCTTGTAAGGGTGAAATTTTAGAGTTTTGTTCATGGATTAAAAACAGTTAAAACCCAAACCTCTTCTGAGCAGAAGTTACTACAGATAGACCTTAGAGCACCTATTTAGCATTCTTAAGGAAGAAAAAAAGTAGGGACATATAAATCTTCCCAGTTCAGACATACCAAGTGCTAATGTGCAGAGAAATTGAGGAACTTCCTTAGGACAAGATTGCATAGCTGCTCATTGACAGGTTTCACTGTGCCAATTTGTTCTGGCTTTGGTCAGGACAAGGACGTAGATCTCCAAAGATTAACTGCTCTGCCAGTTACTGCATTAAAGCATTATTCTGGTGGTACAGCAGAGTACCACCAGACCCTGCCTTAGTGTATTTCCATTGACTTCTAAAGATTTAAATTAGGTGAGGAACACAGGAAAGGTCATTTTTGACACTCACAGTGCTGCTTTTTGCCACATGCATTGACATTCAAATAAATAATATTGAAGGGAACTCATCTCAATAACTGTATCAAAGCACAGAAGTGAAAACAGCTTCTTCTTAATCAGCCCCTCACAACCCACTTTCTTGTCTGCTACAAGAAAAAAAGACAGTTCCAGACAGCTTCTTTGTTGGTCTGTGACTACAGATGTGAAGTGCTGCTATTTGCCTACTTGCCTGGAACTGGTGACCTGCTCATCCTGGCCTGCCTGCTGGCATGCAAGAGTTTTCTTCCACAGTAAACTAGATGTTAACTGGCCTGGTATGTGCCGACATACAGTCGGGACACAGCAATTATGCAGCCTTACATATGTAATAGGTATGTTTGCGGGATCTGAAAAATGCCTGTTCAAATAAAAACAGCCTTTACATCTAGTTTTAACTGGATAATGACAGGGAAATGTTAATCTGTTCCATAACATACTTGAAGGTGCGTTTCATAACCAAGATTTTCCTTAACACCTCGCTTTGCAACTGCTGCTGTAGCTCAGGGAAAACACCAGCCTTTGCTGGCAGAGCCCCAACAACGCTCACTGTGCCCACACAACAACTACAGAGCCCATGTATGAAAACAATAAAAAATGCCAATTATGTGTTTTAACAAACAAATTGCATTGCAGTTAATATCAGTAACAAAATTAACCAAATCACTGCAGCTGTGACAAAAGATTATGTAATGTTAAGAGCTGAGACTTCAGCCACAGATTATGGTGCTGTGATCTGCTGTTTGTAGATCCAAGAAACAACTATGTAGCACTCCAGGTGGAAGCAAAACTTGTGACACAAGAAGTGGTGGAGACCCTCAAAACTGCAGGTCTGAATTGCTTACCCTGATATCTACACAGGAACATAGGTGGAAAAAGAAATCCTGATATTTTTTGAAAGACAAAATAATTCTGTAAATGTAAATTCTTCCCAACTTTCACATGTCACTTGGGAAATGAAAAGAAAAGAGGTGATGTTCCCACGTAGTTCAAGCACTACTCATTTTAAGATGGCTTCTCAGTCCTCTAACCTGAGGGGTGCTGCAGGAATGTGCAGTCCATTGATGAGAAGAACAGTGCCAGCACACTTAATCTGTCACCATATTTTCCATTCCCAGAACCTGTTCTTCATGACAACCAGGTGTACATTTCTGCTCATACAGTAAAAATGCAGCCTCTCCCTATATCCACAATGTATGCATGTGTCCCATTTACTTCACAGAATTCCATAAGAACTGGTACAGGCTACAGAGCTCTTCACCACCTCCACGAGGGGCTGCGGGGGCCCATCCTGGGTTTGAATTCATAACTATACCCCCAAATGAAACCTACAAGTTCAAGAGATTTACTTGAGGTGTCAGTGCAGCTGAACAAGCGACCCTGTTGTTGCACCTGGGAGCAGCAGTTGTTTCCTTTTGGCAGCAAAAAAAGCTGGATGAGCCTGTGGGACAGAAAAACTGCAAGTCCAGATTGTATTTTCATATTGTAATTTTCTCTACAGGACTTTTAACAGCATACTCATCAGCTAACTCATTTACTTGCTGGGAGGACAGCAAAAGCTGAGGATATCACAATAGCTAAAACATGCAGTTCTCACCAATTATTCAAATCTTAATTTTCCTCTCCCCTGGAGATTTTTAGCTACAGTTTGCATGGAACATTGAGAGCTAGAATAAAGAGAAGCATTAAAAAAAAAAAACCAACCCAAAAAACTTTTGCAGTTAATAAAACATATCTTCAGGTATTAGCTTGTATGATAATGTTCAGACCCCACAGCAGGAAATCTTGTCACAGGTTGACAAGCAGGAAATCAGTTACCATGTGCGTTGGAAAAATTTTAAAAGAATCCATTAAATTAAATGAAAAGTATTAGAGAGAACAGAAGGAGAAAAGAATGTATCTATGTGTGGTTAATCTGGATATTAGTACCACTTTCAAGGACAAAGGATTACTAAAATGACTGAATATGTATTTGGAAAGAACCATGTGGGTATTAAGGTTCTTCTCAGTTTCACACTACTATTTCTAATTTAATTTGCAACCAAACTGCCCACATTCAGGTGCAAACCAGCAAGAAAGCAACTCAAGAGAGATACAAGTGTCATACCCAATCCAAAACAGTGGCAGAGCTGGAGCTATTCATCAAGCAGTGGTAGAGGTGGTGATTAATGAACGTCAAAGGTTTCATTCAGAGAACAGATTTGAGAGAAAATGTCTTACGAAGGTCCTTGTAGGTTGAGAAATTGCTCTAGAAGCATCAGGGGAACAGCATTTTCTTTTTTCTAGATTTGTCCCTCCCCCTTTTGCTTATATTGTTTTCAGATTGAAAATATTATGCAAATGTCTATTTGCAATGGAGAGATGAAACTTTAACAAGTATAAATCTTGCATAATTATATACAGTTTCTTGGTGTGTAAAAATGCCACTAGGACCCTAGTTGGCTATTTTTTGGCCATGAGCCATTCTTTCCAAATAACATTGTTGGTGCCATGTTTCTCACTGCAACAGAGTCCTAACATTTTAATCCATCTAAAGATTGCTCTTGTATTCCTGGTTCACCTCTGAGACATTTCCAAAACAGATGCAGAAACCCACTGACTTGGTACCACTGCCTCTGTAGATAAACAGAAAGCACTGGAAGTATTGGTAAGGCAGTGATATAAATTAACCTGAATATTATCCAGCTGGCATTTGCAAATAATATGTACTTAGAAAGACTGTTTGGATTGTAGTCTTGCAAATTAGCTTGTTCTGAAATAAAGGAGACCATTTAACTCTGCCCTGCTGCCCTAGCTACATGGCACAGTGCACAGGTTAGGAGTAGCTGTTGTCCAGTTAATCCCCAGTTATAAATAAATGTATGCCATTGTTATTTTCATCTCTAATTATTTAGAGATCACTGGATCCAGTAATGAAGTTATGGTGTTAAAGTCAGGAAGTAATGAGGTTAAATTCTTCTTTCAATTAGCAAAAATGTCAGTGAGACTGGTAAATCTTCCAAGAGATGAGATGCCTAAAGGAGCTCAGAAATAGTCATGCCCGTGGCAACTACAAAACTACTCAGAAGTTCACATGGGTCAAGAACAAAACAGCACTGTACTCCCTTTACACCAGGCTTGATATCTCCATTTGTGCCACTTTTGGCTGGAGTAGAGTTAATTTTCTTCAGAGTGGCTGGTATGGGGCTATGTTTTGGATTTGTGCTGAACACAGGGCTGGATAATATAGAGATGTTTTTGTTGTTGCTGAGCAGGGCTCACACAGAGCCAAAGCCTTTTCTGCTTTTCATACTGCCATGCTGAGGAGGAGACTGGGAGTGTGTAGAAAACTGGAAGGAGACACATCTGGGACAGGTGACCCAAACTGACCAAAGGGATATTCCAGACCACATGACATCACACTCAGTATATAAAGTGGGGGAAAGAAGGACGAAAGGGGGGATGTTTGCAGTGATGGCATTTGTCTTCCCAAGCAATCCATTGCACATAATGGGGCCCTGCTCTCCTGGAGATGGCTGAACACCTGCCTGCCCATGGGAAGTGGTGATAGAATTCCTTCTTTTGCTTTGTTTGTGTGCACAGCTTTTGCTCTCCCTATTAAACTGTCTTTATGTCAGCCCATGAGTTTTATGGCTGTCACCCTTCCGATTCTCTTCCTGATTCACTGGTGCGGGAGTGAGCAAGTGGCTGTGTGGGGCTTGGCTGCTGGCTGGGGTTGAACCATGACACCATTATACCATGACTGTGTTACAGTTTTCCACTGCATTGGTATAAATGAGAAAATCCCCAGTTGTATGTTCAGATTCACCACTGTAACTATTACAGTGCACAAAAAAAAAAAAGCTGCCCCAAATGAAGGCCCTCAAGGCACAGCAATGTAAGGTAATCAGAACCAGGCAACAGGAGGGGTGATTCTGTTTTCTTCCTTGCACCAAGCACCTGTGTGGGATACACAGGATACAAGGAAGGGAGAGGAACCGGGATGTACTTCATCCCTGGACAGCACAGAGACCACTCCTTATTCAGACGAAAGCACTTAGAAGTTTGACTATTGCCAGAGAAACTCTGCCATGGGGCTTCATCTCTCTCACAAGAAAAAAAAGTTAATTTCACAAGAATGATTTCACTGTCGAAGCCCTGAGTTATCTCAGTTACCAAATCAGTTTTGCAAATTAACTGGAACATTAATTTACCAGCTGAACATTACTCAGGCAATAGTTTACACTGCCTCTGCAACCACCCAGCCCTTGAAAACCCTCTACTAATGAAACTGAAGTGAGAGGAGATAAAATCTAGTAGGCTCTGCTGATGAATGGCAACTGGAGGTATTGAAGGTTGAAAGACTCCAAGAGGTCTCATAGTTCCCATTTTCCAGCCACTTTTTCATCAATGTTTTTAGTCCTGTTGGTGTATTTGATTCCCTTTCCCTTTAAAATACTTCCATTCCTACTCATCTTCCTCATTCCTTCAGAGTTGTCAAAACTGCTCCAAATGTCTTCTCACAAGTTCACTTGCTCTTATAATTAATTCTCTGTTTCTTGCTTACTAAGGTCAACCTGATCTTAAAAGGTGGATTTATTCTTTCAAATGTAGAAAAAAGCTCTGCCAAGGTTACACAGTTTCTCTTGTTAAACTAAAAAAACCCCAGAATACCCTAACTAGTGTTTCAAGGAAAACTAAATTACATTCCTTGGGGGAGGCAGGAAATGTCAGCTGCTGCTGTTTGATAGGTGAGATGCACCTGGGGCACTTCCACAATCTTGTTGTGATTTACTCCCATGACGCTTTTTGTTTCAGTTAAATAGCTGAGGTGACTAGGCATTAGCTAGGCATTTCTCAGTGCTGTAAAAACCTCTCAGGGAAGTAATGCCAGTCTTAAAAATGGAATCATTTTTGATCAATTCAGTCTATTACTAAAAGAGCTGGTGTTGCTCTTTTGGGCAAACAAAGTGCATAAAAAATGAAAGGTGTCAAAACCAGTAATGAAAAGGTAGCTGTCTCTGGTAAGTGGTTGGGAACCAAGTGAACCAAATCAGACAGCAAAGCAATTAAGTTATGAGTCACAAAGTTTTCCCTAGAGAGGAGCCAGAAGTGGAATAAAAAAATATATGATGAGGTGCTACAATCAAATCATTGTGGGACCATCCTGAATTAAAGTAGCCACGGTAATCTCTAGAAGTGGAGACAGCTTGTGTCAAAGTGAAAACTATGCGTCAATGGAGGGGGAGAACTGTTTGAATACAATGGGGAAACTGGGAGAGGCATATGAAAAAAACAGGACAAGGAATTACAATGGGAAGACAAAACAGAGAGAGATTAATGGCAGTGTATATGCAGAATTGAGTGAGTAAGCACTATCCTTGAGGGGAGGAGAGGATTGAAATTATAGCAAAATCACTGCACAGAATGGGACAGGGGAGAAAGCAGAGAGACTACAACTGTTTAAACAAGACTAAAAGACACTAAAAGAGAAGAAACCAGGGTAAAGGAAACAAAGCAAGGAAAGGCAGACAGGGAAAGAGTAAAAAAGTCAAACGTGAAGAAGAAAGTCACTGAGACCTTCAGCCAGCATGGAGCAGCACAGTGTACAAGCTGTATCAGCAGCTACTTGTGAAACCTGGTGTGCATGTCACGTCCACCTCTCATGCCTGACCTCCCTTCCTTACCTGCTGCTGTCTCCAGCACCCATGTCCTCTTTATGAACATCACTGGAAGTGCAGAGACTAGGTAAATTGTGCAAGACAAAGAGGTGAAACCCAGTGTTCCTGCATCAGCAAGAGCTTTTCCCAAAACATCAATAGTTTTTAGATGAATTTAGGTAGTTTCTTGTGATACTGTACCTGCCCTGTCAGCAAAGAATTAATACTCATAACGAAGACAAAAGGTAAGCTTATTGCTGGCAGATCTAATTTGTTCTTACAACGTTGATACATGGTAATGTTTATTTCCATCATGTAGGCCTGCTGCTGCTCCATGCAAACAACAGCTCTTATTTCTGGTGCTCTGTCAGAAAAACTGCCTGTTCCAGGCACTGGCTGTCTCCAATATGCAATGGTGACACTACAGCATCAAGCTGGTTTGCTACTCAGCTGCCTATGGCCTGTGTATTTCCTTAAGATATAAACTGCATCTGCTCACATTTGTTTAGTATCACAACCACCTACGGCTTTCCATAAGCACCTCAGTTTTGAGACAACTACCAGTTTAGTAACCAAAGGCCTAAACAGATGTGTTTCTTTAATCCCTGTTGCAGAATTTCTTCCAATTTTCTGATGCCTTTTTCCTTGCTCTACTCTAAAATGTGCACAAACACTTAACAGGCGTCTTTGGAGAAACTGCAAGACTTGAGATTTTGAAGCCTCACCCTTCAGATAACTGTAACATTTCCCAGAAAGAAAGAAAGAAGTATCTGGAGCCAGAATTAAGGCTGACCAGTACATATCAGCAATTTGAGGCACAAACATTTGCAAGGAAACTCTAATAGCTCAAAAACAAGCAGTAGAACACTCAGAAAATTTCTAATCAAGTTTTAACTTAAGCCAAAAATCCACACTTGTCAAGGTATGGAAATGGGCAGTTAGAACATTCAAATAACCTTAATTCTGCACCAATAATATATTTCAGTATTTGTAATTGTAACTGATATTTGAAGAACAGATCAGATGGTATTAGTATTTTTCTTTATCTTTAGAAGCTGTTGCACAGACTGTTCCTTCCCAAGGGTTGCATGTGAGGGCTGGATTTACCTCCTTTATAACAGAAGAGCTGATTATTATAATTTATTATATCATTGATTCTTTGTTCCATTGATCTTCAGATACTCTCCCCTGTTGACTTTTATTTCCTTTGCTTGATTATTTGATTCAGCAGCTACCTGCCATTACAAGAGTAGTAGGGGAAATTAGTATAATAATAACTAATGTGTAGTCACAAATCTTCATATTCAGTGGTCCAATCTCCTCTGTCCTAACTTCACTTATTTGAGCCCTCAGTGTTCCAAGCTCCATACTATATTGATATTGAATCCAGCTTTGTACAATCAACCTCTATTACTGTGCTATTCATATGAAGTGACATGTATCTGCTTACCCATGGCTGCTGTGGGAAGATTTTCAGCTGTGGATTCCTGAGCACAAGACAAAATCACACCATGTTTGCCTTATGAAAATAAAGGCACCTAGCAGTTTCTACTGCAGGACAAACACAACAAAGTTGCTCTGTAAACTGCTGTTCAGGGAAAACATATAGATCTAATTTCAATAGGTTGCTGCTTATGTGCTACCCTCATGAAAGCTGTTCTATTGGCAAGACTCTTTACTAAAGAATGCTAGCAGCTGGAATGGATGTGTGCTTATACATTTCAGCACTTTTATGTATTTCTCCATACAGGCAGTGCATCCTGCATTGCTGATTAAGAAAGCTGTTTGACATTTTTCATTATAAACCTTGTTTTCAGATGCTTCTACATTTTCAAATATACATACATTTGGAATAAAATTTCATGTGCTGGATGTTCGCCTAAGATCTACGGAAAGGCACAGCAAGAAAATTTCATCCAGAAATTTGTAATTGAGGGTAAGGAAAAACCATGGTGGTTTTACCTATGAAAAAATTTTCTGAAGACCTTTTTTTTACCCCCCAAGTTACTATGTTCTTAATATAGTGACTTCTGCTCCATATCTCCCAGTGTTCCTGTAAAAGTACATTAAAATTCATCTAATTTATAAGCCTCTCTTAAAAATTCAGTTTGATATGCTCATTTGAGATATCTTTGATTTTACCATCTAAATACCCAGGAAATCCTAGCTGTGCTGAGCATGTTCCAAACTGTCATTAAGACAGGCTTTTTCTGCAATACAGATCTAAGTTTCTCCTGACTGTGCCATGTCTGGAAGCAGGAAGATTGCATCTCTGGGTATCTCCCCAATATCCAAGTAGCACAAAAGAGGAGAATATGAATCCACAGCCAATTTGCCCCCGTGAAGGAAGAGACAGAGGAGGCTGGAGGTATTATGAGCATAGGGTGGGGAAACAGGAGCTGGGACAAAAACAGGTAAAATGGTGAAGAAAAAACCACTGTGATTTGTGGTAGTCATAGGCTTGAGTAGAGAAGGATCTGGGGGGAGCAGACAGCAGAGCACTGTTTCAGTCTTGCTAGAACAAACAAGCACTGCCAGCTGCCTTCAAGGTGGGAACACAATGCTTGTACAAGGGCTCTTGTATTCAAGCTCCCAATTCAGCAGCTACAGGGAGATGGCAATGGGACCTAAGGTCAGTCCGCT
Organism: Vireo altiloquus; assembly: GCA_013396875.1. NCBI lineage: Eukaryota > Metazoa > Chordata > Aves > Passeriformes > Vireonidae > Vireo > Vireo altiloquus. The sequence continues at coordinate 43,296 of VZRF01005883.1, forward strand.
GGCTAAAATTCTCTCCAGGAAGGCAGGAGTTGGAATACATTAAATTCTGAAGCCATTCAGCATCCTTTATGATAGTCCAGTTCATCACGGACAAGGGTCTGTACCATCAAAGTGCCCAGTAAATCTGGCATTTCGATTGACAGCTGGAGTCAAGGTAAGTCGAGTGAGGCAGAGTAGTTCAAGTCAAAGCTTCCACAGATAGCCATCACAGGAAAGCTTGGTGGAAGAATGCCAGCACCCATACGGTAGTTAAAGATGCTAAACGTCTATAATAAAAAGTTGCCTTAGCCCTTTGGTAGCTGGGAAGAGAACCTACAGTTTGCATTGGCATGTTCTGCAACTATTACCCCAGTTCTTAAATTTTGTTGTGTAATGAGAGTAGTGAACTTGAAATTTGGTTTGCTCAGACAGTTCACAATCTTGAAAATAATAATTTCCTCCTAAAATTATCTTNGAAAAGGATAAGGACACAGCGTTGCCACTGCTGGCACTGAGTCATCTCTCATCCCATTTAAACCGACAGAACTATTTCTTCCATGTTCATAAAGACAGCAGGATTCAGCCCAGAGCAGGCAATAATTTCATCTTTTTATTTACAGTTAACCCATCAGTGATATCTACCTGCTCTGCCTTTATGGACTGTTGTAAAGAAAGGACTGATAGGCACCAGTCTGGGTGAATGAGAGTTGGGAATGGGAGGGTTGTAACAATTTACCTGCCTTTCATCAGGAGAAGGAAAGGCTGTTTGAGAGAGACATTTTAGTCATCACGAACAGCAAATTACAAGGACTGAACAAAGACTGAGACTTTAATGAAATTCTGGAGCCTACAGGTGTCTAATGTTTTTACGTAAATCAGCTTAAGGATGACTTTTCATCATAAGCATTAGCAAGCAAGCAATTTATATGAGAAAAACTTGTGATCATCAAAGTATTTTAACTCTGTGATAGTTGAGTCCATAATAACTGAAAAGCATGCCTAAAGTTTGCTCTCTGGTCCTCAGCACTCATGTTGCATGAAAATTAACATTGCAGGCAAAACCTAACACATGGTTCATTTTATTTGACTGAGATGATCTAAAATGACTTCTGAAGTGCAACAATTAGATGAAGTTGTTAAACAACACTCTTATTTTAATACGGCTCATCCTCTTGGTTACAATGAATTCAGCAGTTCTTTATCAAAATTTAATAGTAGACAAAAAATCTGTATGCCTTCAGTACATGGGAAATGAGCCCTTTCTGCCTCCCATGCAGAAAGCCATCTATTCCACTGTAGTAGTGACCACTTAGCTACATTAGAGTCATTGACATATTCAGGAAAATAATTTGAACTGGAAATGTAATGTCTAACTGTGTTTTCAATTACAGCAATATATATTAAACCAAGATAAACGGACAGAAAATGAGTATACAGAAACAGACACCACTGAGCTTCGTTCTGAGTGTCATCAGAAGCACTGTGAAGGTGACTCAGAGATGACACAGGTACAAACTCTGTACAATAACGCACAGCTCCACAAAAGAGAAGGGATGGGAAGAGCTGGGGACCTTGCTCTTCACTTGGGTGTACAGCCACTGCAGTGTCCCAGATGAAGCAAGCTCTTATCAATTGCCCCTATTGCAATATATCCTTTAGGCTTCCAGGTATTATATCTGTCTTAAGTTAACTGCCTCATAAAGCAGATGCCTGTGAACCATCAGCTCTTTGCTTTAATCAGGGCAATTGTAGTTTAAAGTCTTAATAAAATACATATGACTGGATTATGCCTTCAGGCACAGCCTTGAGCAAGAGAAAATGCATGAGCTTCAGAAGCCAAGTTCCTCAAACACAGCTCTCTCCATCGCAACATGTTTTCATTCTCCTTGATCTTAAAGCATGGGTATACCTTTGGATTTATAGAAGCATAAAATTACAATGGCTTTATGATTAACAACTAATATTTAGGAAGGCAGAAACCATAACTTTACCCAGTGCTCGCTTTGTGACAGGAGAGGACAACAGGAAAAAGCATACCTTGCAACTCCAAACCTGGACAGTTAGGGAGGAAATCAGGGACGATTCATGTTTTCATTTTTCATTAGTAGCACCTGCTACAGCACTTGTTGAGTTGGTCTTTAATCACAGTCTGAGAAGCATAACTGAATTTCACCTTAGAAACAGAACATTCCCTTGAGTCAGTCTTTCTTTTTTTTTCCCCCAAGAAAGTTACTTTTGAAGACCAATGCCAAAACAAACCATCCTGGTGCTCACCATTCCCCCAGCTCCTCTTACACTTTACGTCTTTTCTCCTTACTCTTCCACCTCTGCCAGTCAGACGCTGTATCTATTCACATTTCTCAGATCTGCTCAGTCTGGCTGCTAAAAACAGTTTATGTTTTTAGCAGCCAGACCATGCAATATTAAAACTCATCATTCTCTCTGATTAAGAGCTATTACAGTCAGTCAAGCATGTGCCAGGCAGTACACAAAGAGAGTCTTGCAATCAAGTCCTTGAGCAACAAGATATGAACGTTACCCAGAAAAAATCCTTTGCACTTGGATGTAAAAGAGAATCCAAGACCTCAGCACCATTACTCACAATACCATAATAAGGGCTGCTTTTCTATTTTAATACCCTTATCACAATTCAATATGCACACATTCCTTGTCTCTACTCATATCTAAATATATTTTGTAATATTTCCATGAAAACGAAGCAAAAAATGATCAATTTAAGATGGTGGAATGAACATTCAAAATGTTTGTAGAAGCAGCTTTCTAATGCTCAAATGGTTACAGTTACCCACTACACTAAGCACATTATTGTTTGCTGCTGCTACTTCTAATCATCAAATTAAAGAACTAATTTTGAGTGACTAAGGGAGTTATGCATCATATAACAAAGACTGCTCATTGCTGTCATAGTACAAACAATAATACAAGTGAAAGAAGTCACCAAAACGCTCCTCTCAATTGAAATAAGAGCTCACAGAGAAGAATAAGAAGAGATACTGTGATATTCTCTTAGGCAGCAATGGTTTACGTGCACCTTAAAGAAGGACGCGATGGCAAGTATGACAATTCATACTCTTCCCTTTCTGAGCTTTTAACTCAGAGCAGAACTACCTGCAGACAGTTTTGGAAGAGAATAATTTTTAAAATACAGAAGACAAAATTAAGGGTAGTAAATCAGGCTGTGACATTAAAGTTAAGGAAAACGTACAACAAAGCAACCCAAGGGGAGGCGTGCACAACTTCTGTCATCTTGGAATTATCTGGTCTTATTTGCAAAGCATGTAACAGGACTACACAGTGTGAAGAGAAAACAAGGACAGTTGCACCTGTGTTTTGTCACTGTAACTCTACTGAAGGCAGAAGACAGTCACAGCATGATAACAGTGCAGTGGAGCTTGACACCCTTGGCCCACCGGTTGTGGTTTCATCGTCATGAACACGTATTATTCTTTTCTGCATTACTTTTTCCCTTCTTTGCAGAAAGGAAAAGAAGAAGAAACAGACAAAAAAAGAAGAAGCAAACAATATTTAATTCTAACACTAAATACTTCTTACTTTATTAGATACAGGGTGAGGTTAACAGCCCTTCACTGTAATTACCCAATGACCAAGATTTCCCGAAGTTCAGTTGTTCTGAAAAACAGAGTGCTTTGAGGTTTTTTCTTAGTACTCCAAAGACTTACCTGTGTAGGTCTTGTAAGCATTAATTAAACAGAAGAAAAAAGACTTCTGTGTCTTCACAACAGAGTCGTTCTCCTGTTTACACAGCTGAAGCATTTATAATTAATTGAGTTCACCCACTCAGAACCATGAGCCTTGAATAAAAGCTTCATGCCAGGGAGTTTTTTCCCTCTCTTCTCCTTTTAGCCTTACAAATGCTTTGCTTTACAACAACAGGGCCTATCTTCCTTCCATTTGCTGAGAAACCACTGGCAGAGAAAGCATGGTCACATCCTTTTGTTCTCACAGAGCCTTGTGAGCCATGGCACTAGTTGGTAAAAACCAGTCAGTGCGATGCTTTTGCAAACACTGTGCTGCATCTAGGTATAGGGGATGAAAACCTGGCCTTATTTCTTTAAAACAGTGCCCCCAGAGTTCCTCTCCCATGCACCACTGCTTGAGATGGCCCAAGTGTGGCTGCTCACCCATTCAGAAAACTCCCTTTCACAAGGGCATTTTGATTAGGTGCCACTACTCCAGTGCCTATTTTTAATTTCCCTGGGAATTTATAAGACAAAGCAGAAATTATCAAGAAGGAAACGATCAAAAGGCTGCTAGAAAAAAGATATTATACCTGTTATTACTTCTCAATTTAGAGCTCCATCTGCAATCTCCTATTTCATCATCTTTTTTTTTTTTTTTCTTTTCTAAAGTACCAACTTCTGTTCACCATTTATTTGCAATCTAATAATTAGGGAAGAAAATTGCTGCAGTCACAAAATGAATCATGATGTTTTGAAGTCCAGCAATTCCAAAAGTATCTCACTTGATACCAATAAAAAGAAGGGGCTACAAATGGGTTACAGAAGGTTGAAGGGCAGAGTAAAATATCCTGACTGTAAAAAGACAGTGAACCTAATGCTGAACACATTAGATAAGTATATTTGTTTTCAAGTGCAATAAAAATAGGGAACTGTAGGGGAAGTTATTATGAAATAGATGCTGCATTTGTGAAGGTTAAAAAAATTACTATCTTCTAACGTACACTGGAGTAACAAGGAATGGAAATTTAAACATTTTAGCAAGGGCACAAATCCTGAGATTTGGCCTAAGAATCCTAAGCAGAACAGACAAGATACTGCAGACTAGGGAAGGTTTCTCCCCGTGTAAAATATATCAAGAAGTACACGGGGAGATTGCAAAAAATGGTCTCCAAATCATTGTTAGTTCCTATTGATCACAAGACCATACGCAGATGCCAGCCTGTCCATCCCCTGAAGGTGTGTGCCCGGTGGGTGGCACATTCCCTCTGACTCAGCACTTCACTGCTGGTGAAGGTGCGGGGTCCTGGCAGCGCGAGCTGCAGATGTGCGCTCCATTGGCAGGGCTGGCAACACCTGCAAGACTTCAGAGCTGCCATCCCAAAAGCAGCACCCCAAAAGCAGTCTCACTCAAGCCCACCTAAGCTGAAATGGCTGCAGCCACACAGGTGACAGATGGGAAACATTATTGATTTTTTTATAGTAAAAGCTAAAGTCTCCAACCACAGCATGCTTAACTTCCAAGGGATTTGCTGCACTGTGAAAAGGAAACCTCAGTGCAAATCATCAATAGGCTGAGCAAGATCCAACAGCTGTTATATGACAACACATGGTGGGATGACTACACAGTCCAGACTGCAGATAACCTAGGCTATTTTTAAAACTCATCTTTTCAGAAATGAGCTTTTAGAGTACCTTGAAAAAATCCAAAGCTGAGGCAAAGGACATCTGAAAAAAGGAAGTAATAGTAGAGAAAAGATGATTCTGGAGTAAGTTTCCTTTGAATCACCTGCCTATTTGTAACTTGCACTATTGCTAATTTATACCTAAGTGTATTTTATATACATTTTTTCCCTTAATTTTCCAGTTAAATACATAAAAATATGACAGTCCTAATCTTGACACTCAAAGTCATGCCTTCTATTGACCCCTAAGTGAGAGATTCTATACCTATATGCAGCAACACTGAAAAAGGGAAATGCTCGGTTTTTTCCTTGTGGTCTGTAGGACAGATCTCAGCTTCCAGTACCTGAGGTAGGGTTGAAGACTTCAAGTGTCCTGCAGAACCTGGGCCACCACTTTGCCATCTCTGGCAGAAACACTCTGAGCATTCAGATGAGATGCTCCCACACCAGAAAACCTGGGCTTTGTTCAAATCTCTGCCACTGACTTCTGGCAGTAGTCTCACTCTTTCCCAACATAATTTCATCCTCTATTACATGAAGAAAATTATACTTCGGGCAACCCAGACCAAGCAGAGGAAAATATGCTAGTCCTTCCATAAGCCAGTTTTCCTAACAACATGGTAGTTCTTCAGGGACAGGAGGATGGTATTCTCTGCTGCATGCTCATGGCCACATTCAGTAGAGGCCCTAGTAAGTGTTTTAGCACCTGGGAAAACAGCAGCTTAGTAACAGATAAATTTCCAACAGGGATATTGTGCAGGTAGGTAGTCAGTTTGCCTCTCTAGAGGTGAGGCACTACATACACACTACAGATCTGAAGGGATTGGATTGGACTGGATTGGATTGGATTGAGCAGGTCATCACAGGATTTAGCTCTACATATTACTTAAGCTGTAATCAGTCAGGTCAAACTAAAATTGAAAATTACATTCCCAATTTCTTTTAAAGTATTTGTTTGTTCGAATCTGCCTTACAGTTATTTTCCCTTAAGTCACCAACAGGTTTGTACTTTAAAAACCCCTGGGCTGTAACCCTGTCACTCCTGGTATTACAAATGCCACTGAGAGAGCAAGGCATTTGAACAATTCAGACTGCATTAGGCATCTTGCCCAGGAATGACAAAGGAAAAAGAAAGGAATGGAAAGTGAGACTGAAAGTTACTGGTCTAACTGGCTGGCTGCAGGTGGCAACACACTGAGGGAAAAAACTACTTTGGAAGGAAAGCAAATGATCATGGACAACTAATGCAACTATAACAGTAACAGATGCACTGCTACACAAACTTGGTCTGCTCTTTCTACCCAATGTACTGCAGTTGCAGTAACCAAACACCTCCTTGACATCTTTGGTGGGGTTTCACCAACATCAGGGGAACTGTAGCTGTTTCTTGAAACCAATCTCATTTGTCGAGATGCTCAAAAACACAGCCAGGCTGCATCCCATCCATGATTCTGTAGTTTGTTTTAAAACACAACTCACAATGCCAAGAAGGTCATACAAAGTACTTGCAGGTAACATGTTGTAGTTCACTCACCAGGTCAAAACACAATCTACAAAAAACATATTGTAAATGCAAGTATTATTCTTACTACATGTCTTTTTTGGCAGTATTGAGAGCAGAAAAAGAAAGGGTATTAAAGAGAGCCAAGAATGAAGTTTTGAGACCACAGAAGAGGAACTTCTGGTTTGAGTTTTTCATTTTTAAGAGGAGAGATAGATTCCAGGATGGGTTTCCACTATATTGTCTTGTAGGTTTGGCTTTTTTCTTCCTGATACATGCGGGAATTTCTAGTCTGAAAACCAAACACTTGAACTCTCGCTGTAAACCGACATTACCTCATATAAACTAATGGATCCATCCTAGTTCATGCACAGAAAACACTCAGCCTCTTGCTTTTCAATTAGAAATCCTTTACTAGCACACTTATATTCCAAATCTGAAGTCTCAAGTAGGCTCTGAAGATGAACAAATTTACCTCCAAGCAAAAAACCAGCATAAAATGTGAATTTTTACCATGTCAATTTGGTCTGACAAAGGAAGCATACATATGTGCATATACATTGTCCTGCTGTATAGTGCTGTTGTGGACATCCAACTGCTTAGTGCCCCCCTAAGATTCCAAAAGAGATAGATGTATTTCCAGTATTGTTGTTTCACAGTTTTGATGGTTCGTTTTTCTACCTCTCTGCTGGCTTGGAGAATACACCTACCATAAATTGACAGTCATGACCTAAGAGAAGGCTGGCAGATGCTACTCTGAGTCAGCTGCCAGCATGCAGGAGTCTTTATGTCAGTCTTGACGAGACGTGGTTTCTAAAATTAAAGTGTTTTGAAGGACTAAGTAACTTTTAGTTCACTGCTCGATGAAAACTGCTTACAAATTTTTATCCTTTTAAATATTTCCCAGCATCTAGATTGCATGCCTCTTCCTCACTAGCTGTCAAAAGTCTGATTCATCTTGTTAAAGCCAACAGTAAAACTCCCACTCAGTGGGATCTCAGTGGACAGAGATCACACCTACCTCTTCTCATTTTCCTTCCAAAAGAAACAGACATCTCAGCTGTAATCTGTTCCTTGCACATCTACATGTCACTCCTGCTGCCCTTCCTTCTCCAAAATATTTCTAAAGCTCCTGCAATCTTTCTGTTTGAAAATATCCAGGAAAATAAAAAAGATCTGCTAAATGCATGACCAACTGGATTTATATTTCACAGCACATTACATGCATAGAACATCTAAACAAATAATTTATGCATGTCACAGAAGTATTGTTTGGCATTTCTGCATCTCAAATGCAACAAATTTATGAAATTTAGAAAAAGAAATAGATCTACTAAAGCAAAATCAGTTCCGAACTGAACAAAATGTAGATGGGCTAGTTCAGAGGCAGAAACTTTTATCTTTATATATATATATAAAAGGCTTTCATCAAGTCATTTTCTAATAGAAGAAAGCACAATATGAGATTTTTTATTTGTTGTAGAAACTCAGCACACTTCATAGAGAAGAAGTAATTACAGAGGTGCCTGCTAGCAGTGCTACTGTTAAGGCTGTGTCGGGGGTTCATTATTAACCCAGTTTTCATGGTTTCACATCTCAGTTAGAAGACATCCATGTGCTGGACATCCATGTGCTGGCCTTAAACTACCATAAAATATTTTGACCCAGAAGCAATTTATTTAGTTACTTTTTCTTCTTGTAAAAATGCAAAGAGAAAAAGGGAACTATATTAAATGTTCATGCTTTTCTATAAATATATACTGGGGAAAGAGTTAATAATTTAAAACCAGCAAATTCTGACACTTCTATCTGAAATCCTTATCCTGCTTAAATTAAAAGCTAGTTCTCTTGACTGCAGCAGGACAGAATTTCAGTCTCTGAATTCTGGAGAAGTTTAGGTCCTGCTGTCCACAGCCCTGCTCTGCAAGACTAAGTGCCTTTTCCTATTTAATTTGTGTTTTTCTAAAGCCTGCTATAGTTGCAATATAAGGTGAATTAGCTCAAATCCCAGTGAAAGCCATGGGTGTACATTATTACATTTGTGCATTGTCACACTTCTCACTGTTCTGAGTGTTGCTAAGTGTTTCTGATACAACTAGCGATGGGATCTTTTGAAAGAGATGTTCTAGATGGCATCTGGAAGCCCCTTCTGGATTGCTGCTCACACCTGTTGAAAGACACACGTTGCACAAATCAATACTGGTTTAATCCCAGTGGTGCACTGTATGACACACACAGCACAGCCCACTAGGGATAAAAGAGCTTTGCTCTGCTACCAAGTGAGGACAAGGGGACTTTACAAAACAGTACTGACACTCTTGTCAACATTTTTGAAAAAGGACCATCTTTTGCAACACAGTTGAAAACTGGCATGAGTTTCCAGGGTAAGGGTTTAAACTAAGATTTTTGTTTGAATTGGCTCTGCCTATGAAGCCTCTACCTTTCTGAGGTAGAAATCACAGGAAATTTTGTTGATCTGCTTGATTGCCTCCTACTCTTTGGCAAAAGAAATCAACATACTTGCAGCTGAGATGCTTCCTGGCTATGTTTCATTTTCTTTCCCTCAAACTTTAAAAAAAAATTTGAATGGAAAAGCAGCATGAACCTACATAAAAATTCCCTCTGCACCAGAATGTAATAAACAAAAAACCCAAGTCAGAGGCTTTCTTACAACTGCACCCCACACCTTTTAAGTTTCTATGTAATGTCAGCTGATTAAACCCCAAATGCTTGCTTGCATTAGCTAGCCTACTAACACACTAGGGCCTTTAGGAACAGCACCCAGAGATGATCTGAACTACCACAGCTGAAGCAAGTAATCCAGTAATTAAAACTGATTACAAATCAGCCACTCCAAAAATGGTGTGGCGGTGAGAGATGATTTCTTACTGAGTGCCAACACAGACAACCATCTTAAGCACCACAGATGACTCTGCTGTGGCTGTCCCTGAACAATCCAACTTATCACTATATACCTTTTCTTTTACATTTTCACCTTAATTCAAAACAGGTACACGGTGAGTTCTCCAAAATATAAGGAGGAGACAGGGAAAAGATGAAAATAAAGGATAAAGTCAAAGTGTACTGGTATCAAAATATATTACTCATTTTTGTGACATCATAGACTTCATGCAGCTCACAGAGGGAAAAGAAAATGGTGCCTGTATTAGCCATGAAGATTTAAGATTCCTCACAGGAAGCTCATAAAGCTTATCGTAATATCCTGTAAACAGGAAAACATTTGAAAGCCTGAATCCAGATGCATGCTAATTACAAACATCACTTATATGTAAATCAAGAAATCCTAGCAAGTGGAGGGAAGGAAAGACTTTTTTCTCTCCCCACGACTGTAAGATACCACAGTGACAAACCAAAAAGAATTTTTTTTTTTTCTTAGTGGTTTTCTAAGTAAGCATGGCTGGCTCATTCCACTTCAGGCGAACACCTTTATCAACAGAAACAAGAAAAAGACACTTCATGGAGGTCTCTAGGCTAACACCAACTCTGGAGATTCAAAGGTAAAAATAAATATTAGCTAAAACACCTCAGGAGGCAAGAAGACTTCCTTCTTGTAAAACAAAATCTTACTAATGCACTTGTATTCTGTTTTAAATATATGATTTCATCCTTAGATCTTGCACAGCAATCAAGCAGGCAGAGTAATCTAATTCACTGTAGGCATATTGCTTTTGGTAAATCTGCTGTCTAAGTGTTGCCTGGCAATCCGGGGAGATTAATCACATGACAGTTTTTGTGACCTCCCAGGTCTCTCTGAAGTAACCCAGGGCCACCAGATTATAAAGCGATATTTTACCCTAAGGAAGTACTACTAAGAAGCTTGCATAAACAGCAAGTTATTAGAAAGACAAACCAAGACTGAAATCTCTACAAGCCCATGATAAACCTTGATGTGTTTCAAATGTAGGTTTACTTTAATGGACCAGAAAAAGAGAAGTAGAACTGCATTCACATGCCTGTAACACCTGGGTTAGACAGTGGAAGTGTTTAGAAACTTTTCTGTTTGTAGATTGATTTTTTTAAGACAGAGACAGGAGAGAGAGGTGTCCAAGAGATGGGGGCTACACCAAAAGCTGCTTCCCCTCGCAGAATCTGCCTGCTGAGTGGGACCCTCAGAAGCCTAGAGCTTTTGCAGGAGCTGCCTGGGAAAAGCTCTCTGGTGCCCACCTACATCGAAAAGACTGCACATTTATTCTGAGTCCTTTTTCACCCTTGTGTTTGAACTCTCTACTTCGCAGGTTTTGTACTTCTGCCATCCAGAAGTCTGTGTCTGAAGAAACACTGTTTGGAAATTCCAACAACCACAATCACAGCTCAAATTCTGATACACATGCATTGCTCATCTTATTTCTAACTGCAGCTACACCTCATGTTTGGAACATTGCAGCAATGTACTTCATAATCAAAATCAATATTGTTTCTTATGGTGTAAATTATTTTCTTTTAAAAAATATGCCATTTTTAGGGTTTTTTAAATATTTCTTCTTTGGATCTTCCAACAAAAGGAAATCATTGTTGAACCTGCAAAGTATCCCAGACATGAAAAAGAAATAGGTCAGGAAAAAACCAAAATGGAGAGGCATTGAGAAAGATCATATTTGAAAATTAAATATGACTTTTTCCACTTTTAGATTTGGGGCCCAAGACACATTTACACTTAGGGTCAGACAGGTCTGCTTTGACCAGACAACCCAAGATAATTGAACGATGGTATGAATATCTTTCATACTGTGAGAAGGGGCCACTAAGAGGAAGTGAGATTATCAGTATTATATGCACTCTAATCATTGAAAGCTGCCTTAAAAAGGCCCCAGAGTGAGAAGCAATCAGATCTGTAGCTCTTACTCTCAGGAGTGAGTCTAGAGCTACAACTGAGCTGCGACAGCTCACCCAAGGTGAGTAAATGGGTCAATTCCCCATATCTCCGCTTCCTACCGCTTCAGAAGTTACCAAATACCTGCCAGGCACACAAGCTCTGCTGCCTGGGAAAAGGAAGGGTCTGGAATAAACACTGCTGTCTATTCTTAGAAGTCTCACTGTTGCAATAAGTGATTTTGGTAAAGGAAACTTGGAAAAATATCCACAGGCAGAACAACGTTTAATGAGAAAATACATAATAAGATTAACATAGATAATTTAATGAAAGGAGAAAGACAGAAAGAAACATCCTTATGTGAACTTAATTAAGTAAACAATTACAGCAAAACTATATATTTTGAGGTTGGTACTGTTTTTTAGTTTTGCTTTGTTTTTAATTGTAAAAAGCCATTAGCACTGAGATATGGGAGGAAATGATACATGCTACTAATTGGGTAAAGTGAACATCTAAAGTATTGAAAGGGTTGGAGAAGAGTTTGAGAACATAAAACACTATTTGTCTGAGGCCCTCAAGATCCTATTACCAATATCAAAGATCTTGCAGAAAGATGTTTCTGCTGGGCAGAAATGTTTGAACTCTGTAGGTAGACTGTAATTCATCCCTGCTGAATTAATCCCTTCCATTCTCTGAGAAAGTCTATTCTGGTATCTGGGTATAGATGGTGTTCTTGACATCTGGCAGTCCCTACAGCAGGAAATCTTGGACCAGGAGTAAGGTAACAGGGCTAGATTTACTGGCTAGTTAACAAGAAAAACCAATTATCTAAAGGTTTCCTGCATCATAGGTCCACTATTTCAGATGTAGGATGAGTTACTACAGCACTATACCACAGAGATAATTCTGCCTTCCTCATGGAAGGTCAAACAAGTTTTGTCTGTCTAATAAAACTATCCAAACACTGTTGTATGAGCTGAATAAATATTGCCATAACTAACAGAAGGCATGAGAAACAGAGTGGCTGCCTGAAATCAGATAATAAGATAGCAGGGTTACAAACAAATTTCTGAATTAGATGAAGGGATTTATCTCCCTTTATGCTGAGATTTTCTGTGTCCTCCTGGACATCTAAGAAGAGCCCTTGAGATGCTTCACTACTGCAGAGAGATATAAAAGAACTTTTCTAAAAGAAAGCATGAAGATGTGAAGCAAACTCACTGCCTGCATAAACTGAGAAAAATTTTATCTTTAATACATATGCTTCCAGTTCTGTTTTGATCCATTACTTTCATGGTATGCTTTAATGGGATTACCAAAAAACCCCAAAACTAAAATTCTCCAAAATTGGAAATGGTAAATTATTAACACTGATCTACCGAATGCAGTACTTTTGTATTCTGATTTATGTATTAGGAAAACTGAAACAAAGCTCAGTATTTTACCACTCTTTTGGAATAAATATGACCTTTGATGCCTGTGCTGATACCCTTCCAATTACAGCTGCTTGTCGATTCTATTGCCTTTGTTTTCTGTTTTCCCACAAAAATAAAACCATGTGGGCCAAAGCCTGCACCAGGCAATCTGTACATGGTGGTCCACAAAGGGTTCTGTGGCTGATAGCACACAGGCTGCATGCAAGCAATTCTTACAGAATTCAGCGGCATCTCACTTGACTTGCAGCCATTTCAGAAACATACCCAATGAAATAGCCAAGGGGAGAGCAAAGGGTGCAATGGAGCAAGGAGAGGAGATCTGTCTTCCAGTGCAATTCCACCAAATCCCTAGACAGCATTATCTGAAAAAACTTTCCAGAAGCACTTAACAGTGGCAAAGACTAACTGATTTGTGAGTCAGAGATGACACTGTAATCTTTTACTGTCAATAGTAGAAAGATTATCAATGACAAAATAACACTATCTAAAAGTTACAGTGATCCATTATAATAAATCCTGTGACTTCAGCACCTGTTGTGCAGAATACTGCCCATCCAAAGTTCAAAGCAGCAAAACAGTAGGTATGTGTTCATGCATTTATCAAACACTAGGTTAGATGAGAAAAATACAGCTACTAGCTGCATGGGGTTTCAGGAAACTCTCTTCATTCCCTCAGGTGCATGATATGCTCAATGGTACACCGGGGGATATCAAAGGTAAGCACAAAACACATTGCATGTACAGGAGTTCTGAATTTAAAGCAACTACAACGTGGCTGAGGATACTGCTGGAAGACCAAAATGAACACATATGTGAACCCATACTTTTAAGGTTTGCCACCTACAGTTAGATTCCCCCAGACCTGAACTAAAACTTCAGTTAAATGCTACTGCATCTCCTAGACCACTTCTTTGGGAATTACAGCCTCTGAAGATTAATACAATGTCTGTGCATGTTTAAATGGCTGAGAAGAGTCCACGTAAGCTGTGGTCTCTGTGACAGGGAACTAGGGCTTAGTGAAGAAAGACTTTCTCTGACATCAATGCCTAAAATCAGACATTATTTCTTATTCAAATCTTTCCAGTTCATCTTGAGAGAGGTTTCTGAAACTCCTATCTGTCTTGGATGTAATTTTATGGTATATCCTATATCGTCTGATCCTGCCCAGAAAAATGAACCTTATGTATTCTGTGCCTTTAAATTGAGCCCAAAAGGGAAAAAAAACCCAACTTCTTTTTGTTTACAATTCTCCAAGGCCGCGCTGCGACAGCAGAGAGGGGGGAGGCACCTTCTTCGCTTTTCAGCAAGCTCTCGTTTTTTTTTCTTTCTTCGGAGAGAGATGGAGTTTTTTTCTCCTGGGACTTTGGGCTTCTTTTTTTTGTTTTTTCCCTCTTCTGGACTCGTTCAGAGCATTGGAACATTGGGCACCCCTGAGAAGTTTCTTCATCAGCTGAAAAGGGGGGGGGGAGGAAGCCCCTTTTCCCTGGCGCCCCGGGGAAGACGAGACACCACACCCACAGGGACTCCAGCTTTGCCCAAGGTTTTCTTCTCTCTCTCTCTCTCTGCAGCGAGAGATCGTTGTTATTACTCAGAATTATTGTTCTTTTCCTGTGTGTTTTGTTGTTTTGTTAAATAAATAGTTTTTTTCTTTTTCTTCACTTTCCTCCGGGGACATCTTCCTTCCCGAACCTGGTGGGGGGAGGGGTACACAGGTATCTTCGGCCTGCTTTCCATCAGGGGATGGAAATTCCTCCTCTGAATTTGTCTCAAACCGGGACACTATCGAAACTCTCACTTTAGTCTTAGCTGTGTGCAAGCAAAGTCCTTGTAATTTCTTTAACCACTGCCATGAAAAGTGTGGGGCAGGTATTGTGGGGACCAGCAAGCTGCCCCAGGATGGTGTCACCAAGCAGAGATGCTGCAACAGACTTCCCTGTGTGCAAATGGAAACACAAACAGCTGTGATCTCCACACTACAAACAAAATATGTCCAAGTGTCAAAACAAGTTGTGGAAAGGGAGAGAAAGACCGAGGAAAGCCTGATCTACAGACAAGTCTCTTGGTTAAGCTACCACAGTACAACCATGCCAGAAGTTGAGAAATGGTTGTCTAATGCCTTGTGTGGATTGACTCATGTTTCCATTTATGATCAGCTGCTGCCTACAGTCTGGGAATAGAAAGACTTTGTAAGAGGAAAACTGAAAAGAAATGCAAGAAAGGCAAAGATTAAAGGGCTGACCAAAGCATCCCAAGCACAGGGTTCTTAAGAAATCTAACCATCTGGTTACAGACTGCTTGTCTTCCCAAAGCTTAGCTTGGCTTAAGCATGAGTATTAAACTACTCTCAGGATAACAGGCTGAGGAAAAGAACAAGGAATTTAAAAACTGTGTGTAGGGTGGAAGACAACCAAAAAGCATCAATAAGACTAATACATGTGCAAGGAGATGAAGAGGAAGAACCCTAAAACAATGATACGTCTTCGTTGGAGGAGAGGCAAGCAATAGATGCACCTTTAGGGGCATATGTCTCTCTTATTGCTTCATATCTGTTTTTTTCCCTGACACCTTTAACCATTCTACTTCTAAATAGTCTTCACACTGTTGAAGATGTTTCTGTGTTATGCCAGTTTTTACCACCTGTGGACTCATGAAGGTTAAAGTCATGCAACATGACTGTAGGTCATGAAAAAAGTTATATCAGGATGGACTTCAACAGCCTTATCTGTAGTTTTTCTTCTCATGTACTCTTTCATGAAGTGAAGGGTATATGATTTGAGACACATTGGGGTAATGAAAATGGTAACAGGAAATTATTTTAGTGGGCTAGACTTTTCAACAATCTGTCCATAAAAAGGAAAAAATTGTAAATACTCTAGCTTCATTAAAGCTTTTATTGATATGAATGTGCCTCATTTATTTGGAAATATTCTAGGCTAGAATACACTTCAATTATTTGTACTTTGAAGGCACCCTTTATATCAGCTTCCTAAAGATGTATTTTCTAGAGAGAGCCCCAGATGAAAGGGCGGATTGCCAGATTGGGGATGTTTCTGTATATACTCCATAAATGCACACATATACAGCATATATTGACCGTAACATAGAATATATATCGTCTCTCTGAAGATGTACCGGGTTCTTGTAGATCTCTGACTTTAGTTGCCCCTTTTTTTACCATTATTTCCCTTCTAGCCAATAGGAAAAAATGACTATTATTTCTGTTTTCTGCAAGGGCCAGTCATCCATTTTTGTTATTAAAATCTCAGTCACAAGAACAGCAAGAAATTCAACCAAACAACAGCTGCCTAAGTTTTCACATAAATGTGCCACATAGATGACTGGTTACCCTTGGAAGTTCTTAGTTGTCAGGTAGTAAACAATCTTTAGAGAGGCCTGTAGATTAGGAGGGGTCCCAGCTATCTGGCTATCTTAGGTGCAATTCTGAATAGAGTCAAAACTTTACTCATCTTTGTAAGGATGTGCTAGTTTGAGACAATGTCTACAGGATGCTGCTGCACTGCACCTCAGTGAAATGGCCTCTTGGATACCCTCTCTCTGTATTGCTGAGTAAGCCAAAAGGCGTGCCAGAAATTCCAGTGCAGCAGAGCATATTTCCTTTCCTGGAAAACCCATTACAGGCTGGTTCTCTCACTGCAGTGCCCTCCAAGCCTTAACACAAAGTACACATCCCTAGAGGCATAGAGCCTCTCTTCACCCCTCCTTCCTCTCCTCAAACACTGACCAGTTCATGGCTACATGTTTATCAAGGACTATCAGAAAAACCAAAATTGCCAGGCTTCTGAAGAAATGCAAAACTGGCTGTAGTACAACACTGTCTCTGCAGCTGTTAGGCTTTTTGTTTGCTGAGTATTAATAGGAGATGAGTTCTGTCCTGTTGGCATTTGGAAGCAATTCCCTCTCTGGCTCATACCAATTGCGAATCTATCTGGCAACATTATACTGCAAGTTTGTGAAATGCAAAGTGGAGGGGCATACCCTTCTCTGGGAAAGATACTAGTCCTTTTCAAGGTGAAAAAGTAGATTGCTAAAACAAATGCAAACTTTAAACATCTGTGGTATCTGAAAGTGCTCACGTGTTAAGAAATTAACTGTGTTCTGAAAACTGACAGGGCTCTGTAGATGGTCTTAAATCAGGCTATTGATGCCTTAGGTTTTAACTTCTGTATTTTTCAAATCCTGTACTGCTAGTGTAACTCTTAAGTTTCCTGTAGTTTGTTAAGTGCCTTTCTCTTATGCTAAGATAGACATAACAAAGCCTCTCCAGCTTGCTCTTCAAGGACACCCAGACCAAGAACTGTAAACCATCATCTTGGGGAGAGGGGGGCAAGTTTGGGGAAATTCCATCATTGGCTGGGTTCTGCGTGGTGAATTTATGCTGATATAAAAAGTGTGAAGAACTTGTGACCTGTTGTCCATTTTGGGATCCACTGAGGCAGGACCCTCTGGAGCCCAAAAGCGTACATCTGAAGGCCTTTCAAATAAATACCTCCTTTATTCCTTTATTACTGTCTAGTCTCTGTTTCCAGGTAGCCATTTAAGGCATCCCTATCAGCAAATTCAAAAGCAACACATATTTTGCCCAAATATCCCCAAAGCATAGAAGTATGTTCCAAAAAGAGTAAACTATTTCGCTTTGTCACTGAACTCACAAAAAGCATTTTCTTAACTGGTGAGATTTTAAATATACCTGAAAAAAGAACTCTTCAAGACTCTTGACTGGGCAATCCACTGAGAATACTATGAAAGTATAGCTTCAACAACAGAGCAGCTTCTGAAATTGCAGAATTTCAGTTTTATAAAAGAAGTGCAGTTCAGGCAGAAAATGGTTGAATTTTTTTTCCATGTCTTCCTTTGTGCTCTCCGCTCCTGATGCACTTTTACATATCTCTCACAATGTATTACTAGTTTCTTCTGCCCCTGCGCACAATTTCTCTCTAGTGTGAGAAACGTGTAGGTTGGTGGGTTTGGCCAGTAATTATCATTACAACTGTGTTTGATAGATTTCACTGTGATAATCTGCTGCCATGAAGAAAATAACTTTCAGATGCTTTTCCCTTCACTCATTCCTATTCCAGGTCCCTGCCCATTGCATGCAAGTTACTATTTAGAATGGCGAGATGTTAAGCACCTAAAGAGTGGGTTTATGTATAATGACTATAGGTTATGTAGTTAGAGCATCATATTTCAATTGCTTGTTAATTTTCCAAAAATGCAGGAAAGAAAGGATAAATAACTGTGGAATGTTATGGATTTTAACAAAATGCTCCTAAATATATTATATATGCCTCTACATTCAAAATACGGAAATGAGTAATAACCCTCTATTTACTTGACCTCATTTCTAATGCTTTGTTTTTCATATTAATGGGAATATATTTGCTGTTGCAAATCAGCTAGTCTTTGATACCTCTGATTTTCCAAGTTGCTCCACAAAGCTCTTTAATAAAAAAAGGCTTAAAGATGTATTTTTAAGCTGTTTATGTCAGATGGCTGGCTGGTCACAGCATAAGGGTGATTTCCTTAAATGTGGTACAAAAACAAGCAGTGAGGAGTCCTACAGTCTAATTGTTGACAACAGAAAAACTTTGGTTTCTGAGGTTAGCCAGGAAAATTCCCATGGTTTCCCAACAACAAGCCTCATACAATAGCACCACCAAAAATATTTAACCTTTAATATTTGAAGGCCAGGATACAAACCAATCTGCATGAGGTGCCTGAAATTCTTGAGAAATTTAAATTCTCTGTGATTCTTTATTTGGTCATCTCCCCTTTATCATAGCTCCAGGACAAACATTGCAATTTACACCATAATATTTTCTGAAGCAATGTGTAGTTGATCGTCAATATTTACTCGTGGTAAAAAGATAACAAAGTACATATAGTTACAGGAAAATCAAAAGCAGAAATTAAGAGCTGGCTTCGTAAGTGAGCAGCTGTTTTATTGAGAATTAATGCTATAATCAGGAAGACTCCAATCAATAGTAACTTAAGGGAATTATTACAATATATGGGAAAAAATACGGATACTTTGAAAATAAATCACCACACCTTAACTACATTTCTTAGCTGAGTTTTATTTTGATGGTCAGTATCTCTCTGTTTCCTGCAAATGTTATGCTATGCAACATGAAAGGGAAATACGATCTCCATCCAAAAAATAAAAGTCTGAAGGAAGATGGTTTACACCATTCTCTTTGGATAGAAAATACACAGGTTTTCAGACACTGCAGTTTTTAACATAACATTTAATCAACTGAAAAGATGTGTATTTTCATATGTAAGTCTCAGCAATGAGCAAGAACCCTCAAATATGCCTTTAGATATATAAAACTGACATACATCAACATTCTTCACTGCTTTGGCTTCCCACTTCAGTAGTCAAGTAGCTCTCAGAGTATCTGCACGTGCTGTTATTTACTACTGCCTACCTAATTTTCTCCTGTTTTAATTCTGGACAGGGCAATGATTTGTCCTTGATGAGTGCACTGGTACATAATCTCAGGGCTGACGTTCACAACCTAATGGTAGCAGCGTAACAAATTACCAAGAGGCAGCAACTCATCAAGCATGAGCTGCCCAACTACGGTGTAGTACAACTTAGTTCCAAGCATCAGTGAAGGATGGTTATGCTAATTTGCATTTTCTTACAGTAGGGCAAGTGAAGAATGTACATGCAATCAATTAACAACAGCTACTGTGTCTCAGCTAATGGAGACAACCTATTAAACTGACATAATTCATTGTGCAGTTGAGCCTTTAATGAAAAGTGGCCCACCTAAAAAGGCTTTATCCTAAGCATTTATCATATTGCCTCTTTGTTTTGTATTGTGGATTAGACAAGGAAGCTACCAGCAGTCTCATTACACTTCTGCCCTTCCTCAATAATCCAAGGTACTAAAGTCTCTTCAAAATTCCAGTCTGGGATTTTGTATCTCCTTCCCACAGTTCTTTAACAACTAAAAGAAAGTCTGATCAGTCTCATGAATTTGTAACCATGGTTTAAAGCCTCTGCAAGTTAGAGCCTGCTTTAAAGGTTAGATCCTGTAATGAATTTCTGCCCCAAAACCAGGAGAAGTGAAAAAACCCCAATGTTCTTATATGTTAAACAGTTTCCCATCCATGTATTTTTCAAAACATAAGATATAAACATCCTGAATGTTCTATTGACATTTCAGCAGCTCCCTAAATTCTTTAAAACAACATTCTCAGTTTAACACTAGGAATCACAGACCATTAGCAATGCTTAATACTGCAAAAAGAGAACCTGCTTCTAGGACTGAACATCTGTAAAATGTTTGCATGTAGCACCCTTGCTGATACCAGACACTTAAGATCAATGTCATAGATTAGACAAGTATAACTCATGCCCTTTACAAATCCTTTAAAATCAAAGATTTGTTTGACTGCTCTCAAATTTAGACAGTCTTAGACAGATATACCTGTCAAGCAATTTATAAATGCTTTTACCAAACTTCTGAATTTTGTCCAGGAGGCTTAAGGCAGATCATAGAAATATGTAGTTCTTTTGCAAAACTGAAATTACTTCATGCTACTTTTCTTCATGCTTAACTCCTCCTTAAGGATCTATGTGGCTCTTTCACTGCAGACGTTTTGCTAAAGATTTCAGTCCAGTATTTTGGGAATACGCTATTTCTATCTAAAGATGATCATGAACTGCATTTACACTAGCACATGGTAAATCTTTGAAAAGAGGAAGGATTTGAATGGTCACCGAGATGGAACAGTCAGGGCTGGAAATATTAATTTGCTTCATAGGGAACCTAGTACTTTGCAGATGCAAATTCAGTGTTTCTGTATTTTCGATGCTAAGACACTGGAAAAGAGTTATACTGCATTGCATCAAATGCCCTGGGCAATATATTAATGCAATGAGGAACAATTAATTTGAAATCAGTGTACCTTGCTACAACTACATATAGTTATACTTTTATTAATGTAGATGATAATCAGAACTCAACTCTTTCTACTTCTGAATTCACCTGAATCTGTTAGAAGCCGAAAGCACCATGAAGTTTTCCAGTTAAAAGCCAATGGGATTCTTCCTGGAATGGTATTGTGCCCCTGACTTCCTGTTTTCCTTGAAATCATATTAAAGTTAATGCAGGTCATTACTAATGATACAGTCCAAACAACAGCAAATTGAGTAAAACACATATTCATAAATGTATTTTAAAAAAAGTAATTATGTCTATGCTCACAAAATTTGCTTGCACAAACTGTTGGTTACTATTCCACCAAGAGTTTCAGTTTCTATCAAAACATTCAAAGATTTTGGTAACATTTTTGGCCTTTCCTAAGGGACATACTGGGCATAAGAACATCACAAAAACAACAGTAACAGCTGAATTGTCATTCTGCAATGACTGAATGAAATCATAGCAGAATTGGAAAAATACTTACGCTCTACAAAGTAAGAGCTGGCATCAATCTTCCAGATAATTTGGCCACGGTGAGAGCCATTGACGCCACGGTTCTTGTAGTCCAAAAAGTTTTCAGACAAAACCTCATCTATAAACAAAGAAGACTGGTTTCAGTAAGTGCCTGTTATGACAACATGCACAGCAGAGTCAGGCTAAAAACATACTGTCATGGCTTGACAGAACATACTAGAGCTACTAGAGAGCTTGGCATGACATGTTGAGAAATAAGACTTATAATTCATTTATATTATTTAAAAGGTCAGCCAAAGCAGCTGAAGCAGCAACCCAGCATGGGCTGGTCCATGGCCTCATTGCTCCAGCTTCATTGGGATGAAATGGATTTCCCGTCTGTGGCCTGACAAAAGACCACAATCCCTACCTGCTGAGACCAGCCAGCAACCTCCTGGGCTTTTCCTTTTAGTGATAACAACAGTTTTAATTTTAACGGAGATTTGTACAAATGTGCTTTAACCAACTCAGCCTTGCTATGGAAATAGTCCTGGGTGGGTGCTGAGACTGGGTTCTGAAGACAATTATGTTAATTATTAGCTGCACTAAAAAGTGAGAAAAAATGTGAACCACTCAATCTGACATTAAAATACATCAATTGTAAACACTGAAGAATTGGCTTCAAGAAGAAAACAAAGATAATGCCACCCAACGAGGGACACTGTGCCTGAGGACACATTGGTGGTGTGACCAACTGCAGAACAGGCGAGGCAGCCCATCAGACAAAGCTGAGCAACCCCAAGACTATCACAATAGTTTAACAAAGGAGACTAAACTGAAGGAAACTACACTTCCATTGAAATAAGAAAGCAAACAGATGTCAATATTGTCCCATTGGCTTTACATAGTCATGCTCTCAAAGGAGGAAGGTGAGCGAGTGAACACTTTGGTGTTACTCTCTTAAGGGATTTACAACAGAAATCCTTCTAATGAGGTCATTAGCAATTGCAATGGATAATTATAAATAGCAATGCTATCTACCACAAATTTTCCCTTTGCTGACTTGCTAATTGTCAGGAATTATTTAACCAGCTGTGTTTCATTCTCTATTTTGAAGTACATCTCTGATGTAATCTTTCAATAGCAAAGTCGTCTGGCATGATTTCTGTTCTTGCTTTGTACTTTATAGTTGGTTGTGTCTTCTTTTAAATTCCAAATTATATATATCTAAAAAAAGCAGGTAAGTATACACCTGTTACTCTCAGAGATCTGGTTTACTTATGACTACCTTTAGTAAAGGACCATCCTGGATACAGATTATCAAGGATCATGCACATCATTTTGTGGAAGTAGGAGCATTATATACTTGTGAGAAGACTTAAACCTGTCGCTTTTGCTTTGGGAGGGAAAACACTTTAAACTTAAAGGTGAGCATACACTGAAATCTTGCACTGAGCTGGAGCCTGGGAACCCTGCCTGGCTCTCATCCTGAAGGGACACAGAGAGTATCCCTCAGCTCCGGCATGCTGCTCACTGGCTTCTTCACCTGTGATGTTTATTTGTCATATTTAGTTTCTGTAAGCTGGAGATGTTCCAACACCTGTCATGTTATTATAATGCATGGGTAATTACTGTCCCTCAAGATACACTGTTTATAAAATATCATGCTTGCTTAAAGAGGCTTAGCTGAGCTGGACTGGATGGCCTTGCTGAAGAAACTGCAGGCATTTTAGGCCAGAGTTTAGTGGCATAGGAGATCCCAGAATCAGCTTTAAAATACTGTGTTCATAGGCAGTATCTGTGGGGACCATCTGGCACTTCCACTGTAGCTGCTTCCTGCAGCTGGCACAAAGGCAGCATGAACTCTGCCACACATAGCCTCTCTAATTGGACAGAGATGTTAACATATGCCCATACCCAAACTAAATCACATCCCTATTGCAAGATGAGCCAGTGAAGATGACTCCAGAAAACCCTTTCCTCCTTTTTTTTTGAAAAAGTGTAGGAGGCCAGGAAAACCAGGCTGAGAAAAAGGACTATTATTCATCTGCATGTCCGAGGTAGAAGATCATGGGAAAGGAAGGATAAGCAAGCCAGTCTATGGTTACAGCTGACAGGCGAGACCACAGGAAATCTGGAACAAGCTGCTCCCACTGAGTAACACCTGCACACACTGCTTTCTACCATGGAAGCAAGAGACAGGTGTATATGGGAAGCATCCAGAGAAAAGCAGGTCCCCAGGGAAGGGACACATACATGGAGCTAGTCATGTACACACAGTTTAGGGACAGTGGCTGTTGCGGGCCTCACAGGAGCCCTGACTTTGCAACCATTTTATAAGAAAATGCCTTAGAAGAAAACTCAAGGGCAGACCGACTTTGTACGTGCAAAACTAAGAGAAACAGAGTAAAAAAACTGCATGGTATGTAAGCAAGAACAGAGACGACGGACATCTAGCGATAGAACTGTCCTGATAACAAAAAGTTGTAAGATTCCTGTATACTCCCTAAGACTAAAAATAATCTACCAATCATTAGTTATGTTACTAGTTGATTCCCGTGTGTTAACCAATCTCTATCATTGTTACAAAATCCTATGCTTGGCAAAAATGTATAATAACCAAAGCTGAGAGCAATAAAGTGTCTTCGTCTTCTTCTTCCTTTCTTCTAATGCACCTATGCTCTGTGTCAGTCTTCTTGGCGTGAAGACCCCGGCAAGTGGCCACTGATGAAATACAGGTTCAGGCAGCAGAAAGGATAATTTAATAATAGCTTCTGGAGCTCTGCAATATGCAGGGCAACCAAATAGGAGCAGCAAAATCTTTAAGTATAAAATCAATTTGTACATAAAACGTATTTAGAAATGTCATGATTTAGAAATCCAGTATTTAGATTGTTCTCATGGTCAGTTTTAACAGTGTCTGTCTCTTTTGAAAGAGGTACTTCCCTAATTACAAAGAAATAAAAATTATTTTTAGACTAGTAGAAATTTATTCTCATTGGGATTTTTAAGCCAGACAAATTTTATCTCTGAAAGAATACATTCAGGTTGAAAAGGGAAATCTTGCTCTTTCAGTTTTTGAAGGTATGTATTTTTGGAAGGTGAAAGATAAGAAAGAAATATCCTCTGGCAAGTTAAAAATAGCAGTAATTGAAACTCGTGAGGAGGCTGGAATGTATGAATATGTCTGGTCGACCTGCTTCAATTGGCAGGTAATACTATTCCAGGCATACTATTCCCTGAACATGCACATTATGTTATGTAGCACATTGACAAAGAAAATGGTGCATGTGAAATACAATGCTGTTTAGTGCACTACATGCATATGTATGTACTTATATTTATCAACATTCATGCCGTAGGTAAGTGAATAGATGGTACAGTATGCTAAGGAGAAAGAGTGTGTGCAAAGGAAAACAAATTTTATTTCCTGTTTCTATTGAAAATCCCTATAACAAAGGAACTGACCTTTAAAACATGTTGCATCTTAACTGGCAAAGGTAAATGGTGAAATACTTCGTTTCACCTCTGCACAAAATGAAGAGCAGAGTTAATGTTGTTCCCTTTCATATATTTCAGGCAGAAGCTAATGCTTTTAGACATTTTCCCAATGAAGCATTGTAATGCATTTCCTTCCCTCTGTTTTTGAAATGTGATTAACCTTTAAGCTAGCTATCTGCTTCCTCTGCATAGCTTGGGTTTGGCCCTTCTTGGCCAAAAAGCAAACACTTTGCAATTGCTCTCAGGTCTGCGGCCTCAATTCCCTGGGCAATAGACAGATAACTAATTAAGGAAAGTGTAAAATGGGGGAGTATTTGGGATGTGCTGCACTTTGAACATCATTAGTTGCTCCTAATGCTCTAATGCTCTATGCATTAGAAGCTAGAGCTGGGGATGGTGAGGGTGTCTAAGACGGGCAGCCAGCAGACATTGCTCTCTGCCCCCGCTGCCCTTGGGCATGCCAAAGCGGGGGGCTGTCTCTTGCTGGAGAGGGGAGGTGGCTGCAGACCCACAAGGCTTCACTGGGACAGCAGCAGCAGCTCCCACAGACCTCCCACAGGCCCTAGAGGAAACAGGGAAGGTGATGCACGACCAGGAGCCAGGCGGCCCAGATCTAAATAGCAGCCAGAGGGACCAAGGCACACAAGAAGGAAATGAGAACAAATGCTGTGGGAACCAGCAGCAATTTTGATGCACTGCTTCTCCTCACCAAACCAGACACCACCAAGCACAGCCTTTTACTGCTAAAAATATTCTGTGCTGTCATTTCCATGCTGAGCGTCCCAATATACTTCACAAGCACTAGAGATAAAGAACGTTGGCCACAAAAGAAAGTTATCTTACAGATGAAGGACAGTATCCAATTGACAAAAAGCACGCTGTTCTTCAGAGGAATTAGGGAAAATGCTGATAAAGGCCACCCCTCCAAAAGATCTGTGAATAATCTAATGGGGACTTCAAGTGCTGTCAGCAGCCTACACTGAACAGACAGGACCTCAGTATTTGAAAGTTAGCCTGAAATTCCCGCAGAGAAGCAAACAGATAGTCAATACATCTTCCTCAGAAGGACTGATGGAGTTTAAATCACAAATAGCTGAGTGACCCTTTTGGTCTGTTTGGTTTTACTTAGGAGGGAGAAATGAAAAACTAACTCCCTTTCTCAATCAGTATTTTGCTGATATATATGACCAGCATGTCTTTCCACATTCTCAAAGACTAACAACGACAAAATTTAGAATAACATGTGGTACTTTCAAAGAAACAAATAATTAACATGAGACAGGAATACAACGTCAAATAGGTTCCTGAACATGGTACAATATTCCAGTCTCTCATCTATCACTAATTTGATTTAACTCTACAGACTTCAACACTTTCTTCCTATAAACGTAATGCAATTATGGCACAAAAATAAAAGTTACACTTCATGTCTTGATCCCTTCTGAAAAGGAAATGCTGTACTTCTGAAATTACAGAAGGACTTCTAGTCTTCAGCTAAATAAATCTGCGTTCGTTTGAAATTTGAAAGTGTTTTTGGTTAATATGTATATCTGCATTATGACATATGACAATATCTAGCAAAATGCTTTTAAAAATAAGTATCTGTATGAAGACGCTGAGCTCTGGTTGATCTGTTTTGCAATTAGCATGGAAAGCTGCAGGAAAGAGATTTCGTAAATCACAGAATCACTGAATCAATTAGGTGGGAAAAGGCCTCTGAGATCATCGAGTCCAACCCATGACCTAACACTACCTTGCCAACTGGACCATGGCACTGAGTGCCACATCCAGTCTTTCCTTAAACACCTCCAGGGACAGTGACTCCACCAGCTCCCTGGGCAGTCCATTCCAGTATCTAATCACCCTTTCTGTGAGGAAATTCCTTCTAATGTCCAACCTAAACCTCTCCTGGAGCAGCTTGGGACTATGTTCTCTCATACTATTGCTGGTTGCCTGGGAGAAGAGGCTGGCCCCAACCTGGCTACAACCTCCTTCCAGGTAGTTAGAGAGAGTGATAATGTCCTCCCTAAGCCTCCTCCATGCTAAACATCCCCAGCTCCCTCAGCCGCCCTTAAGACGACACGTGCTCCAGACCCTTCATAAAGTATCAATAAAATAAAATAATGTTGAAAAATAATAATAGAAGGGGTAGTCCACAAATAAGCTTCATATTTCTGATGTTTATTCTCTTACCACCCAATCTATCACTTGAAGAAGAACACAAAATGATGAGAACAGCCTCTGCAATTCATAACTGGAGATTGTAGTGATTTTTATCAGGCCATGAAAGAGTGTCCTTTTGCAATGCTTTAGCATTACAAAACCCAGCCCTTGGAAGCTGTGCTTCCACAGAGCTGTACAAAACAAGCAGTCATAATTCTGAAGAAGAGAAGCTATTAATGAGAATAAATGCTGAAGATGCAGATCCCAATTTCTTATTTACAAAGATACCACATTTTAAAAAATCACAAATAATAGTTAGGAACATTTCCATTGACTTCAGCTGCAACATATGAAGCTCCAGTGTGGATTGAAACTTCACCAGAACAACCCACCACTCATCTATTTCTCTCTTGTAACCAAAAATCTTCTGCTGAAAAGGTAGAAAGAATGAAGAAAGCAAGGAGTGGAGACTCAGCATTAAAAACTTGTAGGGCCTAAAACCCCACAGCAGATGTTAGGTTGCAGTGGGGTGGGCATCTGTCCAGTAACACTGGTGTTGTTTGCCTCTGCATATCCTTAGAAGTGTGATAGAACCATACAGCTGTCATTCAGCTATGCCTGTCCCAGGGACAGGCTTTTCCTATAAAGCTGCTGCGCTTCCAGATTTACTCTTATCCCTGCAGCAGGTGGACCACATTCGGGTCTCAGTATGGCAACAGCTCTACTTCAGCTAAGCATTGCACAAACTTATTCACAAGTAATGACATCCAGTTTGCACACAGAACTGAAAATGGCAGGGAGGAATCCAAACAAGGATGATCCTGACTGCCCCAGTGCATACTGAAAAAGTGAAGATACCTGATGTGTGGTAAGGTACAACATGGATGAATTTTGTTTGCTTGTTTTTAATATAACAACAGTTCCAAAGTTCTCATGGTCAGTGGAAGCCTCCCCATTGACTACAGTGCAATTTTTAAAATGAGGATTAGGACAAAGCAGTATACCCATGAAATTTGCTAGAAAATTTTAAAATAAGACATGCTGCAGGCCCAAGGCAGTATGAAGACAAGATATAAAGGGACATTAGAAGATCCGAAATGTGAGCAAGGATGACATTTTTCCAGGTTAACAATGTTCATTAAATAGGGGGGAAATAATTTGCAGTATCTGAAAAATGGATTTACAGAAATGTTGAAAGATATAACAGCAGACAGAAAATGAGACAGGAGCTTTTGATCTGATAAAGCAGTAAAAAAAAAAAACAAAAACAAACCACAATCCATTATGTACACTGGAGCACCACAGTGCAAAAAATCTCATGAGTATCTGGATTGATTTTATCTGAAAAATGGTATTCAGTTATAAACTTATTACAAAGTGAAAGATCTCCAGTGAAAGAAAAAAATGTCTTTAGGGCTGGAAAGATCAATGTATGAGCAAGACTACAAAAGCTAAATGCATACACAGTCATTACAGTAGTTGTGGAAGGCAGTATGGGAATATTTCAGTATTATGAACAGTGCAATATAAGTGTTATAAACACTAAGGAATGGGAAGGATTTCATTCTAAACCAGAAAACTAAGAGAAGAAAAACATATGCTGAACCTTCAAAATCCACATGGCTGGCTTGACAATCTCTCCAAAACGAATCTTTCTGCTTTGAGCCTTATCCTGCCAAGAATTTTATGTCTGTTCTGTCCACTGTTTGCGCCATGATTGATTTTATCCAGTCAATGGTCTGAGTGTGCTGCATGGAATATGCTTCTTTTGAAGGATTGAGGCCAAAACCTGGGGTTTGATGCACCAATATCCCCCACTGACTGATTTCTTCAGGAATATATCTTAGTAGATGGTCATTACTGACTTCACAGTAAGTCTGGGCTATTCAGCAATACGGGCCATCCTTGCACAGCACAGAGGCAGTTTTATCCACAGGCATAAGGACCCTAAAAATCACTGAGAAGGCATGAGGATGCAGTACTCCCTGTCTGCATTATTCCCCTCTCCTGATATTCCGCTTGAGTAGTTGCAGTGGAAAACTTTTGTCTACCCATTCACCTAGAAAGATATTCATAAGAACTGTTATTTCGTGGAGAAGCAATACATGAAAATGGGAATCCTTTGGCACACAGTAAACACCACTACCACATATTAAATACATTTGAGGAAAAGAACTGGCAGTCTGCAGGCTTCTTTACTATGAGTTTCCTAAAGACCATAAGGCACACCACTACTACAGTAACCACTCTGCAGAAGCTTTTTGGTGTGTTGCTACTACCAATATTAACACAAATGACAGCTGAACCTTGGAAGCAGTGAAAGAGAAGGTATGTCAGAAGCCATACATGTTGGGAATATTCAGAGAGCCTTGCATTTAACTGTTGACTGTATCTACTTGTAAAAGGCTGAATCAGATGCAAAAGCTGTGTTCATGTCACACTTGGTGGGTCTGTAAAACAGCATATCCAGGTTTTGTCTGTTCACCGGATACAGAACTGGGAAAGGCAAAAGTGACTCAGCCTGATAAATCACTCTCACTGGATCGAAGAGCAGCCAGGTGAAGGTGAGCCAGGTTGGAACAAAGAACTGATATTGCTGCATTAATAGATTTGCCAAGGCCTGTGATTCCTGCTCCTCTGACACTTTTTGTTCCTGAAATAAATAGTGCTGTGCCTAGTGAAAGCTGCCTGGCCACTGGGTACCTCTGTTGATGTTTCACAGAGGGAGCAGAATTGCAGGTGTCCAACAAAGCTTAACTTGCTGAGTTGATCACAGCCAGTCACGGTTGCCATCCCCAGCCTGGTGAAAGACCCAAATACAAGATGACCTACTGAGGAGGAGCCCTAAGACCAGGGAGATTCTCTTCCAAAGGCCATAAAAAGATTGGAAAAATGGTTAACCCCAGGACACAACAAATCCAAATATCAACAAAATTCACTCTAAGCAGGCACATTGTGAAGAATTCTGTTTTACAGATGGCTGTATCTGAAGCAGAGAGGTGGAGCAACCATCCAAACATGGAGAGAGAGCTTAAGTCAGGGATTAGACCCATAACAAAGACACCCACAACCCCAGCCTTATATGCACATTGCTGTTTCTAACATTTTACATCCCTGCTGGCAACATTGACATGCTTTCTGCTTGTATGTATTGGATGTTTGGTAAAATAACTGCACAAACAACTTCTGGTCCAAGTCTGACGGCAGGAAAAATGTACATTTTTCCACTTGTCTCAGTGGGCAAAACAGCAACACAGGCCATCTAAGCCTAAAATCAACCCAGAGAGAGTTTAAACAAATGTTTAGATGTCTATTAACCAATAGTTATTAGGTTGGTCAGGTTGTGGTGAATTGCCTTTTTGGGGCAGAAATAACACCACAGGATGAAACAGAGGAGGAAAAACGTTTTAAAGATAAACTTCAGTCACTAATCAGGTGAAGACATTTCTGCTTATATAAATTTGAGAGGAACTGCTCTGCAAAAAGCCAGATATGGGCAGGAAATTGGACCCTCCAAGATTTGTGTACAAAGACATTTTTAATAGTCTTTAGAAATGTCTTGCTTTCATATAAGGAAATGCTGAAAGAACGAAAACCTACTTCATATGGGTAAGAAAAGTATAATGTTAGCCCTGATAAACCCCTAACATCAGTGTGCACAGACACTGGAGCAAATGATTTTTCTCAAAAGCCTACTTTAAACATTTCTCATTAGTTCCTTTACATCAGATATGGAGGTGATGACAGATGTGAAATCTAGTAGCAGCTAAAATGCTATGCAGTAATTATAAGATAGCTCTTTATCTACAGGCAGCTGCCAGCAGTCCATATTAATTTATCTAAAGGGGCTATAGCAATAGTAAATGAGATAAGAGAGAAAGAGAAAGCCTTGAGATAAATAACTGCAAATATTCCAGCTGCTTCACAGTAGCCATTAAATGAGAGTCCTTACTTAAAAAAATATACTCTTTCTTCATTATTCATAACTTTGTTTTAGTTTCATTTTTTCTCCAATGGGCCTTTTCTTTACAAATAGCTTTTCTGCATAGAAAACTTAAATTCCAGAGACTTTTAAATAGTAACAGAGCTTTTTTTTTATGTTCAAATTTCTTAGAGAAATCTGTTTGAGTGTTTACACATATTTTTGATTGTGAGTCTGTTTCTGAAAAACTGCTGAATGTTCATAATACCATAATTCTCTTGAGGGAAGACAAACGCACATTTCAGACGAGTTGTTACAGAATGTAGAGGCTCCTCTACATTGCTCAGAGTTGATAGATAGTATATATGAGGGGAAGTGAGAGCATCTCTAGACTTCAAGCTTAGCAGGAAGGAAATGTAATTCCTACTCCTGAAGGCACAGCATGTCTTAAGAAATGCTTGTTTTCCCAATTTACATATTTTTTGGTCATCTTTCCAAGGCTAATCTTAAAATGTGCGGAAGTAATAACATCTATATTTTAAGAGGGTCAACATTTACTATTCTCCCTTCAACTAGGGAGTTTTTCTATGGCCCTTCATGAAAATCATGTGCGTGTGCATGGATGTTTTCAGGAAGCTTCAGGGTGGATACTATTTTTTGCCGTGAGACACATGACGACCATTTTTAACACTGTTTTATGAGAGACTGACTGGCTGCTTAGTCCATTTCCTGAGACCATGAGCAAATACTAATAATGTCTAATAACCACTGCTAAATCCAGCTCTTACCTGCTTCTGCAAAGACTGTTTTGTTTCCCAGCTGGCCACCCTAAGGAATGCATAAACGGATTGAAGGAGAGCAGAGCAGTTGTCTTGCAATAAAAGGAGCCGTGGCTTTTCACAAGAGGAGTGAGCAGACAGCATTTCCACACAGGGAGGACTCCCTCAATTTCCGTTTCAGGCTATTTTAACTTTTGAACAGCACCCCAAAATGTCCCACAGTATGAAAACATGAGATACATGATTTCTGCTCTTTTTTTTTTTTTTTGGAAGCCTTTTATATCATCTCTATTTCCCCAGACTTAGAATACCATTATTCTGAAGTCTGCAGTTTATTGGGTATCATCAAATTTTTAGTGATGGCAGGAGTAGTGAAAACAGAGTAAGTTTCATGCATTTCACAACTAACACTCATATAAAATTATTTGGAGTATTTCCTAGAATACTACAATGGCAGAAATTAAACTCTTACAATGTGAGAACTGCCTTCTGTTCTGCTTCTGCATAGTCCCTTCCTGGGATACTCCCACAAGACAAATAACAAATACCAACTCCAATGCTCCCAACACCAAGGCTTAAAGAAAATCTACAACCCACTGCCTGATATCCTAAGGACGCAAATAATTTCCCAGTTCTCATGATTCTCCACAATACTACATTCAAACCTTTCAGCTCCAATTTCACCAACTCGAACAATCACAGAAAGGATTGGGCTGTATCCAAAGCCGGATTGAGACAAATACTGCAATGACCAGCAGCATCACAACAGTTAACAGTTGCCATACAAGTGATAATAATAGGCTTCAACACAAGTCATCTCCTGAGCGGAGAGGGAAAAGCTCATAGTTTCTTTGGTTTTCTTGTTCCAGTCTGGCTGTTAATTCAAAACATAGTTATAAATCAGTTTACATTGCGAAGGTCATACCCACAAGGCCAGGAACATTCCCTCTCTAAACACAAGTGCAGAGGGAATCTGTGCAAATGCAGACACAAATCTAAGCCATTAGAGATGCCTGGATCTCCCACCCCAGCAAACTGTTGGTCATAAACAGAAGGCATCAGTGTTTTATTTCAGGTCAGAAGGGTGCTTTGTACTGACCCATCTAACTGTCCCTACTTTCTCACCTTGAGACTGTGCTGTCACACAGCCACACAAACTCAATTCTGTCCCAATGAAACTAAACTAAAAGATGCCCTACAGCAACTCAAGGGCATTCAGTTTGTCAGACTGAAACTGTTCTAAGTCAAGGCCCCAAAATGCCTTTATCAGATGTTTGCTTCTACAAACCCATTCCTACTGGTTTGCCCTCCTTTATAAATGTGGATTTAGCTACAGTGCCAGTTACCATGGTAGGTTCTGAGTGTTTTCTGTGTCAAACAAACACTAAAACCCAAGTGATCTTCACAGTCTTCCATGTTCTTTAAAGGAAACCAAAACCAAAGCTCATCTTACATGAGGTTTGGGGAGGGGGAGGGGCATGAGTGGAAAGATGGAAAGGGAAGAGAAAAAAGGGAACGAGGGATTCTGTGGTCTGCTATTCCCTCAGTTATTTAGAGTGGGAACCTGAGAGTGGAGACAAAACACCTTCAAAGACATCAAGGATCAGCTAATGGTTTCTTGGGGACTGGACACACTATTTATTTTTCATTTGGCAGTGGCATTCCTTGGAACAAGTCATTGACTATTGTCATGAACAACAGGCATTCAGCCAGCAGGGTCAAGGATATTCACTTCAAAATGTGCAACCAATCATTTGCTGGGGTGTCTAGGGCAATGTATCCTGTTCGATACAGTAAATTAACCAGGAGTACCAGGGTGTATTTTTATTCTGTCCAGTTAAATTTCTATGTATTCATGTTGCCTTTCAAAAAAAATTAGAGTGTGTCTTCACAGCCCTAGATGCAATGCCCAAGCTGTGAAACCTGGCTGAACAACTTCAGTCAGTGTGAAACAGCCCTATGCATTTTCTGTTGACTTCAGACCATCAGAAGGAATGCTTTGCCTTTGTCCACTGAGACAACAATTCACGAGTTGCCTGCACTACTGCAGAGTAGGCATACAGTATTTCTTAGTGCCCAGTACTGGGGGCTGCTGTGTCTTCTCATCTATTCCAGCAAAACACTCCCCTGCAAACTTAACTGTACACATAAGTAATTTTCTGCTAAGGCCAACAAACCAGACTGATTTCAAGGCATCTGTTTTAAATCCAGTCTCTGTTTCTTTCCTGAAAGATTTACGTTTCAGAAGCCTACTTATATTTTCAAAGCAGGACATTTTACGAGGTTACTCATGGGAACAAGTACTGCAGCCTGGCTTATTGTAACCTCCACTCCTTTCCCTCCATGTCCTAAATAGCCACCCTGGTGTGTCCCTTTTTACAGTCTCTTCAACACCCTGAACTTATTTTCCAATGAGTAACACCTTGCCACCATATTTCTTCTAAATGCTCAGACCTATTATCTAGTACTTTCTCACATATCCCCCATGTCACCAACATCTATGTTCCCAATATCTTCAGCGTGTGAAGCCAAGCCATTTGGTTTTACCCACTAAAGCACTTAAGTAACACTGTGGTTCCCTACAGTGTCCCCTGTGCCTGCTCCAAAAGCTCATCTCACAACATCATATGCTTTATCTGGTTTTGGTTCTCTGGGCAAGATGAAATTGTGCTGTTAGAACTAAAATATCTGCTTAGTGCTAGGCATACCTTCCAAATAAACAAGGGAAGTTATTTACCAACATTTCCCTTTGTGGGGGCACCAGTTCTTTACAAAGTCATTGTTTTTCAACATATAAGAACTTTACATTTTTAAGATCCCTAATACACAGAGAACTATGTCTGAAACTGATCCATGTTCAAAATTTACCAGAGAGCAATGAGTTAACATAAACGCCAGTCTCAGTAGCAGGACTATTTCCACATGAACAAAATCAGGTTAAGAAAAGCTAATTTTATACCGAAGTGAAACAATCAGGTAAAAGGGGATTGAAACCATTCCTTATTACTCTTATGTGGGGCTGGATTTACTAGATGGAGTTGCCAAAAACATGCTAATGTACATGGCTCAATATAGCTTCCAATACACAATAAAAGATAAAAAAAAGCAAAACTTTCTAAGACAAATTCAGACTCTGTGGGTATTCGGAGTGTTGCCACGTCTGATGGCTTTGGTTGGCGTGGGGCCTTGGGGGAGATAGCAGGAGACAAAACAAAGAGCAGGAGGCAAGACAAAGAGCAGGATAGGTAACAGGAGATTAGGCGAGGAGATTGTAACCTGTAGCCATTGGAGATGCTAAAGATGTAACCCAAGAAGCTGAAGTTTGTTACTGCTGAACTGCTAGTTTGGAACAGTGTGTAAGAATGAAGTTGGCTTTGCATGTACCTGGCGGAGTCTGTGTTTCAATCACCAACAAGACTGTCTTAGTCTATAATTATTGTTCATATCAAAATATCCTGTGGCTATAGAGAAAAAGGCATTCTCACAA
Organism: Vireo altiloquus; assembly: GCA_013396875.1. Lineage (NCBI taxonomy): Eukaryota > Metazoa > Chordata > Aves > Passeriformes > Vireonidae > Vireo > Vireo altiloquus. The sequence goes on from VZRF01005883.1 coordinate 78,710, forward strand.
GGTTTTTAAATGATTCATATTCTTGACTTGTAAAACCTCTCATCTGTCACAGATTACTCAAGGACTCTCAAGAGGAAACCCTGAAAATATTATACTGTCTTGATACAGGAGGTATTTTCCCAACATCCAAATGGCTTTAAAATGAATTTATCTTGAAATGTCAAGAAACCATCAATAGAAAGCCTTCTCGTATCTTTGCTGAAGAAAAAGTGAGTGCAAGGACTGCAACCAGTAATTTAGGAGCAGAAAAAATTCTTGTCATATATAAACCCACTTTAAGAAAACACTTAAGGGAGCTGTATCAGCTCACTACTATCATCAGCCCATATTACCCTAATGCCTACAACTAAAAAAAGCAGCAAGAAACCCAAAGGGGAAGGGGTAACAGGGACTTACCTATGAGATACATGCCAATCCAGTCCCCTGCATCCACTTCCTCTTTTATATCCCAGTATATCACTAGGTCCTGTGAATGCCCGATGGAGTAGTAGGAGCTGCTGACCATCAGGGTGGACCGGCTGTCTGAAGTGACAAGGTCTGTGTCACTGGTAGACCTAGGAATGGTGATCGTCTCATGGGAATTGTTCCTTATGTCCATGTTATGGAACTGGTCAGGGTTATAGCTGTATCTGAGAGGCTCTTTGCACCGGCGCCGACTTTGTGAGCTTCTAGATGGAGATGCCATGGCTGCCAGGCCCAGGAATCTGTTTTGGTACAGATTCTGTGAAGAAAAAAAGAAAGGACAGTATTTAAGGTGTTACTAATTTTTCAGTGATGCCATAGCTCAGGAAAAGTAGTAAGTTATAGCAAGAAAGTAGCAGATCTTTTTGCATTTGTCATTGCAGAGACACAAAAAGAGGCAGCAAGAACAGTGCTAACTGAACTCCTACTCTATAATTCTTACCATGAAAACAAGTGTAAGAGCAAGCCTTGCACCACCAAGCTCAGACACAATTGAACCTGGCAGCGTGAGGAAGTTAAGAGGAGCTGGCTTCCTCCATGGCACATACCCAGACACAAACATCGCGACTATCGAACTGCCAGACAGCCAGCCTCTTTTAACGTCACAAGTTAGTCTGCTCGCTTTTGACACCTGGAGTTAAGTGTTAGCCCCAGTAATTCTATTTACATTTGCAGAGGAATCCTTAAGGCACAGTCACCCCAGAGACCATATTCCATCTGGAGAGACTGGTTAGCAGTCAGAAAGAGCTGTTCCTCCCTCCTGCATATCTGAAGAGCGAGTGCCATGAAAACAGAGTTAACCAAATACAAAAATAGAGATGTCTTCACAGAAGTATACATACAAAGTAAGTGTTGCAGTGTCCCTTTGTACAGCTGATACCTTCCTATGCTATAGCTCTGATCTGATTTTGCAGCAGATTGTGAGATACTAAGCACTCCCCGCTCAAGTAGGAATTTATGAATGCACCAGACAATTAATGGCAATTGAGAAGGTTACTGCAGAGTAGTCATCATCCTAGTAGTTGAAAAATATTTTAATTTCAACCTACCCTTCCTGAGTGACTCGTACAAAATGTGTCTTGGTGCACAATTTAAGAGCTTTTGTGAGCTGGCAGATGAAGAATGCTTAAGTTATGACTGGGTTAAATTTTGATGTGAAGACATTGTCTGATACTGATCATAATACTGGTTATTCCTGACTTCTGTACTGCTTGTTTTGCTGTTTTCCTTCCCAGCTTTCCCTCTTCTCTCCCTGCAGCTCTGCTATTTCAATCACTCAGGTTTTCATTATTCATTAGCCTTCCATTATCCGTCTGTTGCCAACCATGCTGTCAAGTCTGTTAGATACAAAACCAGACAGCTTTCCAGTATGCTATGAAATGCTTTTCACATGATCAGAAGTCAAATCATCCTTTTGAACTCAAACAAATTAAGTGGCAGAAAATCATAGCTCCTTTGTTCAGCCAAGCAGTTATTTAATACTGCCTTTATTAAGGCTGTGGTAGCACAGAAGAACATTAAGTCCTGAAAAAAACCCCAATTTTTTTTTTATTAATACTGTTTTGGGGGGAATAATTAAATGACCTATTATTGTATCTTAGGATTCTGTTGCATAAAAACTGTACAGAGAGCAAAAAAAATCAGCTGGCATAATTGCATCCCCGGAATATGCTGTCACTTTGCAAACACTGCCTGAAAATGCTTACAATCCGCTGACCCAAATCCTCAGTTACTGCATTAAACAGGGTTTATAAGCCAAAATAGCTCTAGTGGGAATGCCACGCCATATAGTAAGTGCTGCAAGACTGAAGCTAATAATGCAAAAGGTATTTTTTTATCTACTACAGGTAGAGGAATAGAAGGGGAAGGGAAGGAGGAGG